>BDMB01000015.1:358465-958465 GCA_016859785.1 Macrotyloma uniflorum
AAGTTAGAAGAAGAAGAAACAAGGAGAAGAAGAAGTTAGAAGAACAAGAAACAAGGAGGAGAAGAAGAAGAAAGGAGTAGAAGAAGTTAGGAGATGAAGAAGTTAGAAGATGAAGAAACAAGGAGAAGAAGAAGTTAGAAGAAGAAGAAAGAAGGAGGAGAGGAAGAAGAAAGGGGAAGAAGTTAGGAGAAGAAGAAGTTAGAAGAAGAAGAAACAAGGAGAAGAAGAAGTTAGAAGAAGAAGAAACAAGGAGGAGAAGAGGAAGAAAGGAGTAGAAGAAATTAGGAGGAGAAGAAGTTAGAACAAGAAGAAACAAGGAGAAGAAGAACTTAGAACAAGAAGAAACAAGGAGAAGAAGAAGTTAGAAGAAGAAGAAACAAGGAGAAGAAGAAACAAGGACAAGAAGAAGAAGAAAGGAGAAGAAGAAGTTAGGAGAAGATGAAATTAGAAGAAGAAGAAACAACGAGAAGAAGAAGTTAGAAGAATAAGAAACAAGGAGAAGAAGAAAAAAGTTGGAGAAGAAGAAGAAAGGAGCAGAAGAAGTTAGGAGAAGAAGAAACAAGGATAAGAAGAAACAAGGAGGAGTAGAAGAAGAAAGGAGTAGGAGAAGTTAGGAGAAGAAGAAGAAACAAGGAGAAGATGAACTTATAATCGAAAATCTGATTATCGAGTCGATTCCATGATTAAAAGTTCATTCTATACCTGACCCAACCGAAATGGGGTTATATACATTCTGATTATGAGAAGGGGTCATTCGAGCGTATCTAAATAGATACTATGTTTACATATGGATCTCTGCGTCCATTCTATTTAGGATTAGGAATAGGCGTAATCGGACCTGTTTTTCACATATCTCTCATTATTTAGGACCCTATGAAATTCATCTCTATGGGCTTCTATTGAATCGATAAATAGGTTGAATTAGTCCATTTTTTTTTTGATAGAATATCTACATCTATCTATATCTATCTATATCTGAAGTTAGAAGAAGAAGAAACAAGGAGAAGAGAAGTTAGAAGAAGAAGAAACAAGGAGGAGAAGAGGAAGAAGGAGAAGAAGAAGAAACAAGGAGAAGAAGAAGTTAGAAGAAGAAGAAACAAGGAGAAGAAGAAGTTAGAAGAAGAAGAAACAAGGAGGAGAAGAAGAAGAAAGGAGTAGAAGAATTTAGGAGGAGAAGAAGTTAGAAGAAGAAGACTCAAGGAGAAGAAGAAGTTAAAAGAAGAAGAAACAAGGAGAAGAAGAAGTTAGAAGAAGAAGAAACAAGGAGAAGAAGAAGTTAGAAGAAGAAGAAACAAGGAGGAAAGGAAGAAGAAAGGAGTAGAAGAAGTTAGGAGATGAATAAGTTAGAAGAACAAGAAACAAGGAGAAGAAGAAGTTAGAAGAAGAAGAAACAAGGAGGAGAGGAAAAAGAAAGGAAAAGAAGAAATTAGGAGAAGAAGTTAGAAGAAGAAGAAAAAAGGAGAAGAAGAAACAAGGAGAAGAAGATAAAAGGAGGAGAAGAAGAAGAAAGGAGTAGAAGAGGTTAGGGGGAGAAGAAGTTAGAAGAAGAAGAAACAAGGAGGAGAAGAAGAAGAAAGGAGTAGAAGAAGTTAGGAGAAGAAGAAGTTAGAAGAAGAAGAAACAAGGAGAAGAAGAAGTTAGAAGAAGAAGAAACAAGGAGAAGAAGAAGTTAGAAGAAGAAGAAATAAGGAGAAGAAGAAAAAAGGAGGAGAAGAAGAAGAAAGTAGTAGAAGAAGTTAGGGGGAAAAGAAACAAGGAGAAGAAGAAGTTAGAAGAAGAAGAAACAAGGAGAAGAGGAAGTTAAAAGAAGAAGAAACAAGGAGAAGAAGAAGTTAGAAGAAGAAGAAACAAGGAGAAGAAGAAGTTAAAAGAAAAAGAAACAAGGAAAAGAAGATGTTAGAAGAAGAAGAAACAAGGAGGAAAGGAAGAAGAAAGGAGAAGAAAAAGTTAGGAGAAGAAGAAGTTAGAAGAAGACGAAGTTAGGAGAAGAAGAAGTTAGAAGAAGAGGAAACAAGGAGAAGAAGAAGTTAGAAGAAGAAACAAGGAGAAGAAGAAGTTAGAAGAAGAAGAAACAAGGAGAAGAAGAAGTTAGAAGAAGAAGAAACAAGGAGAAGAAGAAAAAAGGAGGAGAAGAAGAAGAAAGGAGTAGAAGAAGTTAGGAGAAGAAGTTAGAAGAAGAAGAAACAAGGAGAAGAATAAGTTAGAAGAAGAAGAAAAAAGGAGAAGAAGAAACAAGGAGGAGAGGAAAAAGAAAGGACTAGAACAAGTTAGGAGAAGAAGAAGTTAGAAGAAGAAGAAACAAGGAGGAGAAGAAGAAGAATGGAATAGAAGAAGTTAGGAGATGAATAAGTTAGAAGAAGAAGAAACAAGGAGAAGAAGAAGTTAGAAGAAGAAGAAACAAAGAGGAGATGAAAAAGAAAGGAATAGAAGAAATTAGGAGAAGAAGAAGTTAGAAGAAGAAGAAACAAGGAGAAGAAGAAGTTAGAAGAAGACGAAACAAGGAGAAGAAGAAAAAAGGAGGANGTTGGTTCTCATCCTTCAGCCGTCAACAAAAGGATCACCCTAAGATGATCATCTCGTGGCTATTGAGAACGAATCAAATCAGATGGTTCTATTTCTTATTCTTAATGTTTTTTATCTTGGTTCCGTAGGAACAAGTCATAGAGATTGAGAAAAATAGATCATTCACCACCACTGATGAAGGATTCCTCGAAAAGTTAAGGATTAGTAATCCTTTTGAAAATTCAAAATAGAAAGGATTAGTAATTTTATTTTCCAATTTTTAGAATTAATATCTTTTCATATCTTTTGATTTCATTTGAATATTATATATATATAATGAATTCAAATCAAAATGGAATAAAGAAAATAGAAGAATAAGGTATAAATTGCATATAGATATTCAAACAACTTGCGTCCAATAGGATTTGAATCTATACCTAAGGTTTAGAAGACCTCTATCCTATCCATTAGACAATGGATACTTCTATTTTAGATTTGATTCTTGAACTTTTTTAACTAAACCTTATTTAAAAGATTCAAGAATCAAATCTAAATAATTCTATAAATTATATATATAGAATAAATCAAATATTTAACATAAAAGAATAAAAAAATAGAATAAAAAATAAAAATCAATTGAATATAGATAATTAAAACAAAATTAAGAAATGAAAATGAATAATTAAAAAATTCACACTTTGATGGTTGATTTTCTTTAATTGTTAATCTTAATAGCGTTTTATGCTTGTATATTAATGAATTTGAGTCACACTATATATTGAATAAATATTGATATGTCTGAAATAAATTGACTTTAGAAATCTTTAAAGTATAGGAATGCATGATACATGTGATTATTGATTTAAAATTGAGTTGATACTTGTATAGTTAAAATCTCATGATGCTGCAGATATTTTCTTAATTGAAAATTAGAGATACTAAGTTATTTATTATGGACAAAATATTTTATAGTTGAATTTTATATCAATTTGTTTATGAGAAAGTATTTTGTTACTAATAATTTCTGCAGTAAATATCTTCCTTTGTGTATTTAATATTATTGCGTAAGACTCAAATTAGAGAGCTTTCATTAAACTAAAATTAAAGAAAAAAAAACTTTCATAATTAGTTTAGAAAAAAAAGAGAGTAAACTCTCGTGTTTTTTAACATAATAACATTCTGAAATCTTTTTTTTAACATAATAACATTCTGAAACATCTTTTTTTTAACATAATAACATTCTGAAACATCCTTTTTTATGGCATAAATTGTGAATGATTTGTTCCCAAAAAGAGGTGGTGAAATTGCATGACAAATATACCAACTTCATTGGCCTATTTTATATATTGAATATAAAATTAATAAAATTTTATTGAATAGTTAAAATTATTTCATAATTAATAATCATTTTAAATCAGTTAAAAATTATTTTTTTATTTCTTTTGGAAAATTTTTAAATTTACAAATAAAACTATAATGAAAAATCATATATAAATCATTTTAAATTATTTTGTATTAATACTAATTTTTTTTAATAATTATCGTATAATTTATAAATTAATTTCAATTTTACAAATAATATTAAATATTTATTTATATTAATTTTGATCTTTTTATCAAAGAATATTTTTGTCATCCTATATTTTATCTAATTATTAAATATTTTTTATTCTTTCAAATCAACTTAACATTTTTTAATCATTTTTTTATTTATATTTTTTTTTAATTTAAACAATATCACCTTCTGCACATTTTTTACTCTTTTTCTTATTTTTATTTCCCCCACTTTCCTCTTTCCATCTACATAAAGGGAAAATGTAATTCTTAACTTATATATGTAAATATAGACTTTTTATATATAGACTTGTTATATATATATATATATATATATATATATATAATTCTTAACTTACTATTATGAAAATCTTAAATATGTAAATATATAGACTTGTTATATATATTAAGAAAATAAAATAAAAATAATAATAATAATATCTTAATAAAAGGATGCAAATTGTTACTTCTGGATTATCTTCTCTCTCTTTCTTTCTTTTTGTCCACTCTGCACACTCTGCAATCTTCCTGGATCTCAATCTTTAGCATCACCCTTATCCATTCATATATATATATATATATATATATATATAAATCAAATGAACACAAATATTTAATTATTATATTAACTTATCAAGATAAGAAATTTTTATTAATTCTCACTTAGATACAAAATATAATTTATATGTATGAAAACTTAAGTTTTAACCGCCTTAAAGAAATAAAAAATAAAAAATATTTGATTTATAAAAAAATAAAAAAATATTGATAAATTCACTCACTTTAATTAATTTTTTATACATTTGTATTCTATCAAATAACATTCATTTTCATGATCTGAATAATGCAGGATCAGACATAATCATTGGACACTGAAGAAACGAGTCACATGGTAGTAGTGTGGTACGCGTCACAGGAGAACAAAGCTCGCGCCACCCAACTCTGGATAAGGATTGCCACGTCACCAACTTTCTCGACAACACTCCATCTGACAAACCAACAACAAAAACAAAAACACTTAAACAAACGAACACATGCCCAAATCCATGACCGACACGTGTCTATTCCCTTCCCCCTTCTCCACCTACAAATCAACCTCTCATTCCGGTTACCCCCTCTCTCTCTCTCTCTCACACACAGACACACTCACTGTTGATTGATGCTCTGAACATTTTATCCATATATATTTCTCTCTGATGCCGATGGGTGCCCCCAATTTTCCGGCAAGCCTCAAACTCTCCGTCGCGCGCGCCGAATTCGATTACTTTCCGGTATGAATCGTTTGCGACACCTCCTTTGTTGATTTAGAAATGCTACATCTGCTCATCGTGTCACAAGTTCGATCTAAAACCTGGTTCCACAAGAGGAAAAAAAAACCACCAACTTCGTTCCCACAAACCCTAGTTATATTTCCCTTCCTATTTAGCAACACTTGATTGTAATTTGCGAATTGTACAGCTAGAATTTCTCTCCTTTTTTTATTTTTATATTTCCTTTATTTTTCTATTTTCTTTGCCGGGTTTGCGAAGGTTGTACAGTTAGGGTTGGAGGGTGTTTTTGAAGGAAAGATCAGATTTTGAATCTGGGTTTTTGTTGGGATGGTGGAGAACAAGGATATAAAAAACGGTCACTGATTGCGATTTTGGCTGCAACTTCAAGGCTTTTAAGGTGTCGTGACCTCAGTTGTGTCTGGATACGTCTGTAATTTTCTGCAATATCAAGGAACTTGACAAAACTGTGACTGTAACTTAAAAGCTTGGTAGTGAAAGTAGGGGAAATGAGCATGAGTATGGCAGATGAAGAATCTAGTGAAGAGGTTCATGTTCCGGGTGAGATTGATTGGCAAATGCTTGATAAATCCAAGTTTTTCTTCCTTGGTGCTGCTCTTTTCTCTGGGGTTTCTGCAACCCTTTACCCTGTCGTTGTGTTGAAGACCAGGCAGCAGGTGACTCAGTCCCATGTTTCTTGCATCAACACTGCATTTTCATTGATTAGGGGTGAGGGTTTTAGAGCATTGTACCGTGGGTTTGGGACTTCTTTGATGGGTACAATCCCTGCTAGGGCTCTTTACATGGCTGCATTAGAGGTTACAAAGAGCAATGTGGGCACGGCCACTGTTAGGTTTGGTCTTGCTGAACCCACTGCTGCTGCAGTTGCCAATGCAGCTGCTGGCTTGAGTGCAGCCATGGCAGCTCAGCTAGTGTGGACCCCTGTTGATGTTGTAAGCCAGAGGTTGATGGTTCAAGGTTGCTGTGATACTAGCAATCCTAAGGCTTCGGCATTTCGGTACATCAATGGAATTGATGCCTTCAGAAAGATATTGAGCAATGATGGTCTTAGGGGCTTGTATAGGGGTTTTGGGATCTCAATTTTGACCTATGCCCCTTCAAATGCAGTTTGGTGGGCTTCTTATTCTGTTGCACAAAGGATGGTTTGGGGTGGAGTTGGGTATTACTCGTGCAAGGGCAATGACAATGCAGGTAATAGTGCTTTGAGGCCTGATACAAAAACTGTGATGGCAGTTCAGGGAGTCAGTGCAGCAGTGGCTGGTGGCATGACTGCTTTGATCACCATGCCACTGGATACCATCAAAACAAGACTGCAGGTCTTGGATGGCGACGAGAACGGCCGCCGTGGACCCACAGTTATGCAGACAGTGAGGAGTCTGGTTAGGGAAGGTGGTTGGATGGCTTGTTATAGAGGATTGGGGCCAAGGTGGGCTTCAATGTCAATGTCTGCAACAACAATGATCACTACTTATGAATTCCTCAAACGGCTCTCCGCAAAAAACCAAGAGGTTTTAACATGATGATGAAGTATAGGTTTATGACAGCAAAGAAAAGGATAAACAAAGAGAAGAGAAAGAGGGTGTTCATCTTTCCTCCCTTCTGTGCCTGTTTTCTGTTCTTTTCTTCTTTCCACTTGTCAATGTTGTTTCTTCTCTTTTAACTTGCCACAGTGACTGCTTGTTCAATGCAAGTCATTGCAGGTTATTACATAAATAAAAATTTACTTCTAACACCTCTCTATTCTATATTTTTCTTAGCACCATATGCACGAGCTTCATTTTTACTTGGAAGTTTGATTTGATAATCACGAGTCACTCTGGTTTTCAAATATCATGAACTAGCTGACTTAGCAACTCTTGAACACAAGAATCATGTCATGTGTGGATTTCAACTTGAGTTTTGTCCACCATGTGATCTACTCAAAACTTTCAAACCAAAAAAGTAAAAAGTGTTGAGAGTATAGCAGTCAATCACATGAGCATTCGAGAATCTTCTACGTATTTTTCTACTCATATTTACTGAGGTTAGTTATTAGGAAGTGGGAACAACTTTTAGGTATCTATTTTATTTGTATCTATATAGGTTTGGTTTGTAGTGGAATTTTGTGGGGCCACCATTACCAACATGTTGAGTGGTGGATCAGACTTGGCTCATTTCCAAAACATAAAATTCTCATTGCCTGATAAATAAAATCACATAATGGTCCTCTTTCATTTTTTGCACAAATCTTTGTATTCTATAGAATCTTGATCAGATTTAAGTTATTGTTTTATAGAGGTTTAGTCCCAGAAGTTTTCTTTATAAAGAAAGCCTATAAATCAGCTCATTTTTCTATCCACATGCAGTGTTAGCAAAAGTATAAATATCTGTCATTTATAAATTAACTTGAACATTTAATATGAAATAATGCTCAGAAGAGGTTTTTATTTTCTTTGTCTTGAACCTTGTTTTGGATTCCCCTTCTGACTGAGTCTCTGAGTTCTATTATTTGTTTATAGGTTTTTGGAATATAATAAAGTGGTAGATTCTTTAGGAGAAGAATCCAAGTATCTTTTTCAAGATAAATAATTGAAATAACCGTCATATGTAAGTGCCACTTGTCCAAAAAAAGATATTTTAATCATCATTTTAAAAAGGTTTTATCTTTTTAAATGGGTTATCTTATGAACTGGAAAAAAAAAAGAAAACATTGTGCACAAATGGATATTATAATATGAAGGTGGATAAGCCCTGGAATAAACAAAATTAAAATCATACCAATAATGTATAAATAAATGGACATGCACCAACATATAAAATGCATTTCAATAAACAAAAGTTAAATTTCTTAGCATTTTCCAGTAAGAAAAAATTTCTTACTATGATAGTCAAAGTGCATAACATAAATTTCATTATCCTTTAAGCATTGTTCATATCATGTTGTCCCTACCCATTTCCTTTAAAGCTACTCATATGTTATATTTTAATCTATTTGAATATGACATACTTTTTCTTTTTCTTTTTTCTTTCTGGGTTAACTTCTTAAAATAGTTTAGATTTGGGTGTTTCTTGATATTGTTAATTACTAGTTTTAAATTCTTGCTGTTACCTTTTAAGACTTCAAAATAAATTATTAAAAAGTTACAGAGAATGTGCCAGTAAAACTATGTTACAAAAAATGTACTATAAAATTTAATATGTTAAAAAAAAAAATGTTCCTATCCTCATACATGCACTAATATTTCTCTCCAGTCATCTACAGCCCTTTCTTTAAACCATTAGATAAATCTAACGGTTAAAATGAAATTAAATAAATTTAAAAATAAAATATTATCCAGAATGTTTTTATGAGGATATGAAGCTTTTACTTACGCAATCAAATATTTCAATGAAAAAATAATTATTTAATAAAAATAAAATCTATAAGATATTAAAACTTTATTATAAATTTGATACAGTATTAAAATGTTTTATTAAATTATTATTTTACTTTTTTATTAAATATTTTAAATTTAATAAAATAAATCGCTCTTGAGATATTAAAAACTTCAAATATTTTAAATTTGATTTAGTAATAAAAAAATTTAATAAATATTTTAACATTTTTTATGTGGTTACCTAATCTAGCATTATATTAAAAATAATAACATGATCCGTTCATATAATATTAAAATAATGTGATTTTAAATTTTTGATTTTAAATTTTAGAGGAATGACAAATATTTATTTATAAAATATAATTAAAACTTTTTATAAAAACAAAATATATTCAAGTTTTGATTTTATATGTTAATTAAAAAAGTCAACAATTTTAGTATGAAAAAGTATAAACAGAACATGCAACATCTTTTTTCCTATTCTAATTCCTTATAATTCAAATCATTCACGTACTTCAATCATAAAGAGCGAGTTACCATTCCTTAAAACAAAGATAAGAACATTATATACACAATCATTGATCTGAAACTGAAACTTGTAAGCCCTTTAAAATTCATTAGAATTTATTTATTTTACTTCAAATTTACATAGATAGGACAAAGAACCATCCAACAATATGGATATGATTATATGCATGAACATGGTGAGTTTGGTTTGAGAAAAAAAAAAAAGTATTTTGAAAGATGTGTTTTTTAATTTTTGAGGAAAGTATTTTGAAAACATATTATAGAAGAAACACAGTAGATTTTGAAAAAAAGGGTTGGATTTATATTTAGGATTTCATAACTAAAATATTTTTTACTGTTCTTACATATATAATTCATATTATTTATATCCTCTTGAAAAATTATTAGACTCTACTATATAAAATGTAGAGGGAAGATTCATTTATTTTTATTCTTTAAAAATTTATTAAATTTATTAAAGTGAATAGATTTCTCCTTCAATATATATAATAAAATCATATATTAAACTTAATAAACTGAAATCTATCAGTTTAGTTAAAAAAGACTTTTTAGAATCTGATATTTAGTTTTAAAAACCTTTTTTAAAAATCTAAATCTGACATTTTTAATACATAAATAGTTTCAACCATTTCTACCTTATCAACAAGGCATTATTTGAATCAATATTTAAATATTTAATGTATTAGAGGAATCAAAATCGAATAAAAGTAGAGGACAAAATAAAAGTGACAGATTGTAGCTGTCATACAATTACAAATTACATTTAATAAGTTGATTTCGGAATAAATACCTTGAAAATCATACTAAAATTTACTTGTTTTTGTTTAATATTACTATGCATGTGCTTGTTTGTCTTAAATCTACTAGTCAAGAGAGATCCAATAGGATGAGAGCACAGATTTCTTACCTTTTAATCATAAAATGGTTATTAAAATAAGGTGGCTACACCTGAAAGTAACAATTTTGATCACTGTAAGGAAAGGCACAAGGCTTTCCTTCCTCATGAAATACAAACCCATTTGAGACCACTCTGCACATAAAGAATTAAATAGTGATTCACAATTCCAATCAACAGTCACTGAAGTTTTTTATTTGCTTTCTCCATCAAGGTGGACAAACATTCTTGCCAATCTGAAACTTTGTTATCCCCATTGGCCACCTCAAATATGAACCCAGTTTGTGGGACACAATCCAAGGCTGCTACACAAACAAAGGCAGCATCTTCTTTGCTAATACTTCCACTAGCTGCGCAACCCTGTTGAAATAAACATGAAATGAAATTCGTAACCCTGTCTATAATACCATAAATAGGTAGCACCTGCTTTTGTTTTTCAGGTAGAAATGATGAATGATGATAAAAAATGTATCCATTTGTCAATGCTTCCAAAATTTCAGTTAGCAATAGCATAAGCACTTCAGAAGGTGTAAGGTAGGTTGCTTATTGGGAGGGTCCTATAAAAGTTCACTTTTGTCTTAATTTGTTTTGTTCATTGAAAGAAATTAAGGCCTCTATTCTGTACCTGATCAAAGGAAAAGCCTTGCTTTCCACCAGGTGTATCTTGTAATGAACCGGTCCTAATTATGGTGTAAGGAATTCTTGAGGTCTTCAAAACTGATTCATCTTGCTCAGCTAGTTTCTTTGCATTGTTTTTCATCATGGATTGAAAGCCACTTTTACCACTATAAGCTGACAACTGCAACTTTGTTAAAACAAAAGGAAGATTGTGTTTGTATGAAAAGAAAGTAATTGAGGTGGGGATGGAAGTACCTGCGATAAGACGATTATATGTTGTACTCCTTGAAGGCTCCCAACATTAGAAAGAAAACCCTCCTGTAAAGAAAGAAATAGTTCAAATATTTATTCAGAAAATTTGTTTGAAGGCCAATTCTCATCATTATTGCCAAAACAGATGAAAATAGAAAGAAACAAACAAGGACAGGTATATTGTTTGAATTAAAAAAATGCTTTACTTGAGCTATAATTTATATCAATAGCAGTAATCATGCTTATTTACTTGTTCTATGTCTGCTAAGTTAATCAGGTACGTGGCCAATTACTCCTTGTTGGTCATTCCATAAAAATCATATCCGAGAAAATTCATTCTCCATATTACAAAGGTCAATAATATCTTTCTCACATAAGCTAAATGATGTGATCCTAATCAACCTTTGAATAGCTATGACTTGTGGCGATTTATATTTGAAAGGTACATCACAAGAGAAGAAGCTTCACTTCTTTCCACAGAGAATATGGCATTGACAGTAAACTTAAAAAAAGCTATGAAATAAGAAAATATGGTTTATGGGGGTTTGATTTGTTAGTTACATCTTCTAAAATTTGATTCATGGAGTTTAAAATGTCTAGTCACAGTTTCAATATATGTGAACCAAAGCTAGATTTAGAGAGGCATGACATGGTATGCATACATTTGGGCATATGACTGTGCGAACTCCTCTGAGAGCTTTCTTGACGAATCGATTGTCACTTGTATCTCCTGCCATCGACTTTGCAACAAGCATCACATGATCAATAACAAGAATCTGAAAAATAGACAAAACTACAAAGAAACAAACAATATACCGTTATCATCGGCTAGTGGTTTTGCAAATTAACTTCACACACCTCAACATAACTACCAAAGGCTTCAAGTGCAACCCTTTTATCCTTCACCAGTGCCTTTACTCGAGCTTTTTTGACAATCAATGACAATATCACCATCTACATAAGTCAGGAAATAACGCTAAAAGTCAGAATTTCAAGATACTGATGCATCAACTTATCAAGTAAGGCTTTAAGGCTTGAAACAAAGTTTGATAAAAGAAAAAAAAGGCTAGCAGACCTGACCCATCTCACTATCTCCATCTGTTACCAGCACTGCATCCCTGACTTCATCTTCTGTTTTGAAACACTTTGTCAAAACAAAATCACCAACACTAGAAACAAATGATAATAAGATTCTCATTCAATTATAAGCATTGCCATTTATGAATCACTGTTTATTTACTCACCCGGATAATCATTCTCATCATCTTCTATGGCAGTACCATCTTTTTCAAGAATGTCAGGTGCACCATACCACTTCCTTAATTTGGGACCCCCTGATAATCAACAGAGAATCAAAGGCAATAAGCAAACAGGAAAAAGAAAATGTTGGAAACAAGCTTTCGAAAAACAATCTCAAACGATTTCGGCCACAACATCAACAATTCTAAAGTTTCCTGACTGCATCGCAAACGCAATTTTCCACAATACCAAATATCGTGACAAAATCACTTCACAACTACAATTGAAAACCTTGAAAAGAAACTTGATTATAAGAACAAAAATCTATAGATGAGGTACGTGTAGAAAGTAGCCACCTTCAATATAATCAAGAATTTGCTCCATAAAGCTGAGTTTCTTCTTAGCATGACAGACAACAAGAGGTGGAGCAACAGAACCATTCTCTCTGCTTAATGGGAAAGACAATCCAAATGGTGTTCCTGAACGTTGAGAAGAGAAAGGAACAGACTTTTGAAACGATAGAGGGGAAGAAAGCGTAGCCGCATACGCCAACACCATTGTTGGCAGTGTCACACTCCAACCGTTTCTTCCCGCTAGAAAGGATAACGCATTTCTTACCAATGATGCCATTTCATTAATAATTAATAATCCCTGAAAAGGAAATTCAATCTTTGTAATCACAGCCGTCAAAACACTTCAATTCCATGATACAAACCGTTGGATTATGCTACCTAACATCTCAAAATCCCAAATGCACCCCTTTTTTTCTATCTAGGGCTTGCCATAACCAAATTGCATAGAAGAGGCTTCATTTTTCTTCAGAAAGCTCGAGACACGAATGAGCAAAAAGACAAAACCGATTCTTAAGTTGACTTTTTTTCCCATCAACTACGTGGAAAGTTTCAATTTTTGTTTCTGGGGTTTTCTGTTTTTGAAATGTAGAACATGTGATAACCATTTTTTATAACTGAAGTTTATGAAGTAATCACGTAATGCTTTTGCGGTGAAGGCTATTGCTCTAGAAATGTGATTATATATATGATCACAATTTTAGTAGAGGTAGTAAGATGGGTTCCTAACTGTGCGTACACCATGTAATTCCAATTTGTATTTTCCGTTGTAAATTTTGTCGTTATTATTCTCTGATGAATCTTCTTTTACCAAAAAAATAAACGATGTTTAGTTTACACTGCATTATATAGTTGTCTTGTCTCTTCTTTAAATACATGAAATAAAGAATGGACATTCTTTCCATATAGATCAACGGCAGAGAAAACCTTCACTTCACCCATGATTTAGTATTCTGGATATCCAAAAACATGTTAGTCTTAGAAATTCACCCAAAGGAATCACTTCCATCAAAATTGGACGATTCAACATTCTGAATAGCCTTTTTAAAACTTCAGTGAAACCTATCTTTAATGAACATGGAAATGTCCATGATCATGCGATTGAATCGTTGTATCGTTATAACTTCCTACGAAGTAACCTCGTTATGAGAATTAGATCTCTGCATCACAACATTAATCTCCTCCACATGCCCATCCAATCCTTCCATGCCCATTCTCATCTAAGGCATCCGACACGTTCGACCAATTCTTATATTGAAGAATTTAAACGCGCAGAATATTGAATTATTTTGGTAATCTAATTTTAATATAAAAAAATATTTGTAATTTAATATGCTTTATATGCCAGATTCGAGTACAGTCATCAACAAATTAAACAGTAAATATGGTGCTGGACAAACACCGACTTAGGGCATGTTTGTGACAACTTGAATTTCTATTTATTTAACTTGAATCCATCAAATATTTTTCAGACCCATTTCCAAAAATAGTTGCTGAAAAACCAAACAGCTCCTAAATTTCGTGGGCATTAATCCTATGTACTTACATAAACTATTCAAGCACCCAACACACATAATCAATTTAAGCAGGTATTATATAAAAGAACAAGGTCCCATAGTTTCAACTTCACCAGCTTCCAAAGATATCAAGCATGCACGCATCAACTATAACAAAGAGAACCGTTTCCTGTTAACATTACCTTAGCAATTTTCCCCAGTGCAAAGCTCAGTATGAAAAACTCCATTACAGGAACGTACCTACAAAGCCGACCCTCCAATGTTGCAGAAATTCTCTAGTGAAAGTACGTATCCAGCTTTTAGATGCACAATGGCTGACCAGGACAACCTTATGCCCAAAAGCTTCACCTTCAGTTTTGGGGGAGGGGTAGCAAACTAGCAATGACATAACTAGACATTCATTTAAAATAAATTTGTGTTTCATTAACCTAGTCTTAGAGTGACATTAAGGAAAAGACTTCACTTTCCCAAGTCAACAATGCATAAACTACAAATTGATCATATCCAAGAAGGCATCAACTGAATTGCAGCTGACACCAATAAAACCAAACACAGCAGAATCCTACACACTAGAAAAGAAACCTACATCTGTCAAACACAAACTATCCATAAACTGCAACATCTAGGAAGAAAAGCAGAACATCATGATCAGCAAAGAGTCCAACAATGATTGTCAATGAAGGAACAACTTGGCTCATGTCCGTCAGGGGCGAGCTCTCTTGTTACTGCATGATGGGCACTTGTACTGTTTGATATGCTCTGCCCTAGCAGGGGTAATCTTCACACATTTACCATGGAACCATTTCTCACAGATGTCACAGCAAATCCAGAATTCATCAGTGCCATAATGCTCGCCACATGCCCCACACAAGGTCTCTCCATGTTCATCCTCATCTTGTTCGTCCAGTTCTTCATCCTCTTCTTTTGGTTGCAATGGCTTTGACTGTCTACTCTGAGATTCCGGAGCCCGCTGCTGCACAAGATAACAATTAGATGAGAAAGCAAACAAGCTGAGGAGTAAAGAGAACCACAATACATCATACGAATCAGATATTTCTATACCTTCACACATTGTCATACACTTACAGAACTACAGCTACAATGTATTCCATTTAAACCACCACTTCAACAGACTTTGAAAATATCAATGTGATACCACTACCACAGCCAGAAATTCAAGCAAGGAAATTCCAAAATCAGATTAGATTTCCAAACTATACAAGACCAGGATAGAATGTACGGATATTTTATCCCCATTTTCATGTAAGGAATACAAAATCCAAACAGATCATTTATACATGTAAGGAACACAAAAGATTCGAAGTTCATAAATAGATATATACTAGTTAATCTGCCATAACTCTTTAAGATCAAACTTCATGGTAGAAGTACAACAGCTTGCAGGTCAAAACTAAATACAAGGCCAAGCACAGAGATATTTCCATTTCACCAACACCAGTATTTTGAACACAGCTTAATCTCAAGGGGTATAAGTTGTATCAAGGTCATAAAGTTTCAATACATATTGTTCCTCATTCTAACTACGCTAGAGCTATCTTTAATTTCTATTCATATGAAATTTTATCCCAGCAAGCACTGATAATAATTTTGTTTTTTCTATACTATTCTTTAGGAGCATAACAAAGAATGCCACTATCCATAACTACCCATAATAAGATTTACACAATGTTTTTCAATCTTTTAAATTATAGAATATAGACTGAACTCCCTGAAAATTAACTAACTCAATGCCAAGATACTTAAGTTTAACGAGGCCAGAATCTAGAAACAGACAACACCTGAAGATCAACCTGAGTTCATCACTGCTAGCGAAAAAGAAAAATATATTTATAAGCCATGCACAGGAATAGAAGATGTTATTACTGCCTTAGAGCTGGACTTAGACTTGCTGCCACTGTGGTTTGAAACAGAAGACTTCTCCTTAACTTGCTTCTTTGCTGCACCAGTAACAACTTCAAATATTGTTGGCAGTTCATTGATCATGTTGAAAAGTCGTTTCCTGCATTACACATACAAATGACGAGCACATGGATGAATGAGACATGTAAAGAAAAGAACTGAACCAATGAGACAGATAAATCAAACAAGCAGGATGCCAGATGCTTAATGACTTTCCACACCAACTTAAGTTAACTTCAGATAAGATATATGATCTGAGTACGAAATACCTGTCAGCTTTATCAAACCCGAATCTGGCTCCAAAATAGAATGCAATAGCAAGTAACCATGCATCACTATGGACAGCAACTAGAGATAGCCAGTCTTTTTCTTGCATGCCATCCCTAGCAAAGTTAATGCCCAGCACAGGCTCAGGAAGTTCAGGTGGCACTTCTTCAGCAGGTAAATTTACTTCCCACTGCTCACTGGGAAAGCCATACAAACACAAATTCTCCTTCTCTGAAAGAATGAAGGGAAATTATTTATAAAACAAGACCACCAAATAGAGTATCTAAAAGGAAAGATTATAATCCCTAAAAAATTCTTAATCCTTTCTCTATGGTATGGTAGATTACGGCTAGAAGAGCTGCAAAAGTAATATTTCTGTTTGCAACGAAAATTAACAAAAATTACCACCAAGAGAATGAGAACCAGGCGCTCAATTAAATTTAACATAACTCTGCATAAAAGAATGTCTAGGAGAATGGCATTGATAGTGATATGAGTATTGTAAGTTGACAATGTAAATGCATTCCTCTTGAGTTCAGTCAAAAACCAGATTGGATAATCACATTTCAATAATGAAATAACCACTCATGAAATTTAAAGGGAAAACATGCATCATGTCAAACCCTATTGTCATTCTAGCATTGTTTTTGTATACTATAGCAGAACATTACATCATGCTTGAAAACTATCTGCAATTACAGTGAATCAAGGAAAGCAACAAGTACTGAAATTCAAGTTATTGCCAATTTGATTATCACATGGAATACCAAACCCCAAATCATCGTTTGAAACTACTTTATCATCTGTCAAAGAAGAGTTAATTTTAACATAACTAAGCCACAATTCAACAAGACATCACAAAGGAATTAATAAAAAAAGAACCAGGAGAAGTGTAAATTAATCAAGAGAACAGGTAACTTGGAAAATTTTAGAATGATACCCTCATATAAAATTAACAGCATTGCATATATTAGTCAGACCTACATCCAAAGCAAAAAATCCTACCAACATCATAGTAAATCAACAGAATGATTATTTATTTGTTAATCTTTACAGAAGCCTCAATTGAATCCATAAGTTAAAGCTAAATGACCATTAAAAACACAAATGTTGTTCCACACAAAGACTACTTGTAAAGAGAGTATAACTAACCAGGATCACATTGGTTGTAGAAATCTTCAACATCTGCGACAGCATTACAAAGAAAAAGTCCATCAGAATGAAAAAGCTTTCAAAACCTTCATACATATAAATTGTAAAAGATAAACAAATACAGAAGGCTGAACATCACAATCAAGCGTTGAAAACTAATATAGATATTAAGGGCCTGTCTGATTTTCTAGTACAAAAACTTTTTTGTTTCAAAAACTTATTTTTAGTACAATTTCACAATACTCAACAATATATTTCTCATCCAATCTATTAAGTTTTGAGAATTGTTTCCATAACCAGTGTTTTAAAAAACCAAAAACAGTTGGAAGATGTGCTCGGGGGAAAACTTATAGAAAAACAGAAATTTATGCTCAAAGGAATAAAACTTTCAAATGTATCTAGGAGATAAACAAATTTTATTTTATAAAAAAAAACATTTCTGAAAATAGTAAACAAACAAAGACTAATGATCAGGAAATAAAAGAAACTGACAAGAAGAAACGCATCATATGTTTGTTTGGATAACTGTTTCAGAGGCACCATACGTCCATTCACACTTTCCAAAGCTAAAAACGGACAAGTTACCCAACGTTTCCCCAAATAACCGTTGCAATTGCAAGTTAAAATATCACAAAACCACCACATTAACTCCTAAGCAAACCAGAGTTAAGCACACTGAAATGAGATAACAAGAAGAAAAGGAAGAAACACGTGCAAATTCCTTACAAAGCACAACTCAAACAACACTCGAAAACCACACACGCCTACCGTGGTAGTTTCCAAACCTCTTCCTCATACCACATTACAATGCCAACAAGGAACCCATGAATTGACACAAAAATCAAACCAAATGATTAACCACTGAAAACCATCCATACAAAGTTTCAAAACCAAACCCATTCACACGGAAGCTGGCTAACTTCAACGAAAACTTAAAAAACACACTCAAAAATCAAAATTCACACATAGCAAACAAAACCTAACTATCACCTGAAATTAAAGTTCAAAATAAAAATGTCAAACACTCAAAATATTAAAATCAAAATTTCTCACCCGCACCTGTCATGCGTCAACGGCAATAACAGCGACGCGTAACACGAAGCTAAACCCACACGAAAATTTTCACCGACCCATTAAGTAAAACCAAAAGGCAAAACATAAAATCACGAAATTTGTGTGCAAAGCACATTACTTGACTAGAAAACCGGCGTAAAAGACAGAAATTGAAAATTATCGTAGATAAAGAAAAGTAAAAACTTTACCGGTGGTAAGGGCTTTGATGAGACCCGCTCTTCGGCCCTTGAAATCCCTAAAAACCTCTTCGACGGTGCGAGGATTATACGTGCGCGAGTCCATTGGTCCTTCCGGTGCTCCTCCTCCACTGAAACCTAAATCAGAAGAATGAAAGCAGAGAGAGTGCGAAACGAAGTCGTTTAGGAAGACACGAGATTTGAGAGTTGCAGAGTGAGAGCGAAAGTGTAGAGAGTGTGCCTCTCTCTGCCTCTGCAACCAAATTTTTACAAAGTGCAGTCACTGCACAAACACAACAACAACAACAAAATAAAACTCTTCCTTTTATTTCTTCTTTTTGAATTTTTTTCGTTTTTCTTTTTATTTTAATCTTTTAATAATATTTTTGGCATTGAAAATAAAAAAATTCGTGTCCTCAAAAACAAATATAGAAATCTGAAGGCTACATAATTGCGCCGGCGTGTTAAAAACACTATTAAATTCAAAATTATCTTCTTCTCTTTTTTTTTCTTTTTTTTTTCTGAATTTTCAAAAAAATTTATATACGCGCTAAGTAAATACATTTTAAATTTTTTTATTTCGTGTTGCTTATTTTTAGCATTTAATATTTTAAAATTGATTACTTTTATGTTTGTGTTTTAAATCGATTGTTTATTTATACATTTTTTTCTGTCATGAGTTAATTATATATGTAATTTTTAGTTTTGAATAGTTTTTATTTTGTATTTGAGTTAATCTTACCACGCTTTTCAACATTGTGTAATTAATTACCCAAATTACTTTTATGTTATAATATACTAATATTTAAAATCCATGTGAAGATTGTTATTGTCTTTTTTTAGTAAAACATCTATTCATTTATTAAATGCTTTTATTTAATAATAATATTAATTATTTTACTCAAATAAATACTAATCAGATTCTTTCCTAAAAAGAAAATGTTATCGTTTTGGCGCATGAAAAAAAAAAATCACTCCAAAAAATTCATTTTTATTTCCCCTATTATCAAATAAAACAATAATTTTTTTAAGTTATGACACACTCTTAAAAAACATTGAATTGATGTAAATTTCATTAAAAATATTCTGATTTGTTTAATTATTTGTCTTGTCTTTTTCCAATATAAATAGCACTGTTGTTGATATATTGTTAAAACAAATAACTTGAAAAATTATAAATATAAAGGTTTTTTGTGTAAATATTGTAACCCTAATTTTCTAAAGTAAAAAATCCTTGTTAATAAGAATTGATTTTCAAACATTGAAATTTCAAATAGTTTTTTTATTTATTTTTCAGTGTTGTGTTGTTGTGTTCTCCTATTCCTAGGAAGAAATCATTATTAGCTGTCACAGTTTCTCTGAATGTAAACATAACAATGACAAAGATATTGACAATTAATAAATGTGATTTAAATTCATAAATATAAAAAATAAATGACATAATAAAAAATAAATATCCATATTTAATAAAATAAAGAATATTTATTATATTTTTAATATTGAGAATAAGAAGGAAGAAGTAATGAACACTTTCATTGCAAATGTCATGTAATATGATTGTTTATATTTATCATAAATATTTTAAAAGATATTTAATGATAATTTCTAAGTGAGTGAGATTTGTTTACAGTAGATGACAATTAATTAAATTCTTAGAAAAACTGCAAAAAAATTAATTGTTTCCTCTAAAAATTTAATTTAATTCAAATAATTTTTAGCCATTAAGAAATTTTATTGAAAATTAGTACAAAAGTTAAGAAAAAAATCATTAAATAAAGTATATTTTTTTATTTCCAATAAATTATAATTATTGAAAACACAAAACATTGTATTGCACAAGAAAAAACAACCTACATATTTGAAACTTCATTATTCTTTTCTTTCCTCATTATATTAAACACTTGAAATAATGACAAAGTTCTAAGTTTTTCAAAAAAAATATAATGTGGTTATTTTATCAACAAAAATAATTTAATCGAAATATATTTTTATTCAATCACAAATGGTGTTTAATAAGTTTGTTTTTCTTATGTTTAATAATCATATCATTCCTATTTTACGGGATAAAAATAGAAAGATTTTATATTATTTTTATCTTTGGATAAAAAAAATAGAATTTAAGGTTATTCTTGTCTTTGAGTAAAATAATTTATAAATACTTTCATCACTTAACTTATCATAATATTTTTAAAGATAAAATCGAGACTTTAAAATAAACTATGAAATGGACTATTCTTCAAATATTAATATTTAATTTTAATTGTTGATTAAATTTTTATTTTATTTCAAAAATTGTTTCGTAAACGTTAAAAAATTAGATTACAATTTCATTAATTCAAGAAAGGGACATAATCGTTATTAATTCAAAATACATTACTTGAATAATGAAAAAAAAAAAAAAACTAGTATATATTAATTAAATAACATATTCTATTTCTCTTGCACTTTTTCATTTCTTATTTTTTAATTTTTATCCTCTTTGTTTCTCTCCCACCCCGGTGACTGGATTCAGAGAACTGAAGCTTCTATCCTCTTGGTTTACGCTTATTTTCTTTCATTGGTAACTTTTTTTCTTTCTTTCTCTCACACGTTCTTTCTATGCTCGAGGGTTAAAATAGTGTTAGATTTTGTTTCATACTTTCCATTTTTCACATTGCTATTTAAATAAACTTTACCTAGTCACATTGAAAATTTTGCGAAATATGTCATGGTTTTATTATGAGAAATTAAGTTGTTTATGAAGTGTTTGATGAAATGCCTGCCTTCCCTTTCTGGTTTAGTTTCAATTCAACACTTCATCTGACTCTACTCTCTGCATTGTTTCTGCTCTTAATAATGGGTCATCAAAAATATATGATACGAAATTATGAGTTTATTTGACAAAATTTTATCCAAGCGTTACATGGAACTTGGGCAAGCTAATTAATGCCTCAGTCACTAGCTAATTGTTAGTAGCTCTATTTGTGTCTCATATAAGTTGCAGGGTGATTTAAAATCAGACCCTGCTCATTAAATGAAGCCACGTAGTTTAAAAATGAAAAACTTGAGAAGTCTCAACATTTCGAATTTAGCAATGGACCTAAATCCGAACTCATTTTAAATCTGAGTATTCAGAAATTAAAAAAGAAAAATTTATTTTCTTTTTCTTTAATCTGTGGTTATTCCAGGTATGAATGATGTGATGATCATGCGAACGCTTGACAAAGAATACCGAAAATATTTCTTTGAAAAAGCAAGCATACCCTTTAAAGATTAGATACATTATAAAAAGAATCGACAAACAAAGGATTACCCACCATTCGATAATTATAGCCTATTATGTCTACAGTAATAGTACTCTGCTATGAGCTATATCTACATATTAAATATATTTTGAGGACTTACAGAACGTGATCATGTTAAAGAGGAAAGCTTTGACATCACAAAATTGTCAAGAGTTCACGGGATCATTTTCATGGTTAAGAATTAAGACTAGTAGCTTAAACTATTGCTGTGTTTGCTTTTGTTTCTATGTATATCAACGTTCTTGAATGCATTTCTAGTCCCTTATTCTTTGGTGTAAATATTTACTGTCCGTGTCTGTTGAATGGTAATGACAGAAAACTGGCAGTTTCCATTATTTGGTTTAGTTTTTTAGAGTGAGGGTATGGTTATCTCATTAGCTTTCAATTGTAAATATTGTTTGGTAACTTTCCCGATGTATTTTAGGACTAAGTGGATATATATGAGATACAAATAATATCATAACCATAGTCTTATCTCACTAAATGAGGTTGGATAGATGGATCATACAACTCTATTAAGGTCAATTAAAGACCACATTTTTAAGGATATCATCCATGATGTAACCCTTTTCAATAAATCCTTTGTCCATTTTGGTCTCCTTTTACCCTTTTTTACTGGGTTAGAAAATCCAATGGTCTTTCTTGCACATGTCTAGATCACCTTGACTAATTTTTTGTCGTCTTTTTCTCACTCGGTGCCACACTAATATCTCCTATATACAATTATTCAATAGTATCATCCACAAATAACGTGCATTTAGGGATGATTTTTTGTATGTCCTTGGTGAGCACATTCATGACTATATTGCACTAGTAAGGACTCAGGGGCGCCCCTTGGTGTAAAATCATTGTTATAGAATAATTCTTTCAAATTTAGAAGATCAGATGTAATCCCAGTGTAGTTTGTTGATACAGAGGAAAGATTAAAAAAACTCTACAAGACAAAAATTGACAATATAATCAGTTTATAATTGCAGAACATAAAATTACAAACTTATTGGATCAGATGGAATATTTGTGAAGGGTTAGCACAAGAATTTTGTTATGAAGTAGAGAGCCAAAACGCCTTACGTCAGAAACCTGATTAAATTCCATGGAAGAAGAACATCAATATTCTGAAATTAGTGAAGAACCACAGACCCAGAAACTGGATGGAGAAGATCAACAGTTAAAACATCAATTCCAATTCCCTGGAGCTGAAGAGAAACTAGTATTGCAATTTATGGATTCAATGCACAACTACCTATCTTTCTTTGATACAGTGTCCTCCACACTTCGTCAGGTAAAAGCAAAACCCTTTCGATACAAGAAAGTCATCGAATCTTTTGAAATGTATAATTTTCGGGTTTACCATTAGCTTTGAATTTGATTATATGATTTGTGATTCTGATAGAGAAAATATTACTTAATAGAAGGTCAAGTATAAAAGTGGTTAGATTATTTTGTGCAACTATTTTATCATCAAATTGAGAGTGCGTGAAGCCTTGATTCGCCTAGTAACTCTAGTTGAACCTGTAATTTGACAACTAAAAAGATTGCTTAGATATAGTACGTGTTCAGTCTTTTTGGTAACCATTTTGAATATATTAGCAGGGATGGTTTGATTTAGCAAGTGCTCGACAGTCCACGGGTGCTTCTCGCATTAATAGTTCTTTATTGGACCTGAAATCCCATTCAGCTGCTACAACATTGAAGATAACCAACTGTGATGGTAAAATTTTTTACTAAATGAAATGGTTTGTCACTTTCATTTTTATGAAACCTTTCTGTAATATGTTCTTTTTATTAATTTAGATGGAACCTTTCTCTTTATATATGAACACACTTGTCTCAACAGGTCCACAACCACGCTTCATGTTGCGTAAATGGATATCCTCTGAACAAGGAAATACTCATGAGTTAGAAGATGAGAATTTGCAGCCACAAAATAGTAGTAATGTGAAATCTTCTGGCATGTTTTTCTTCTCCCTTCCCTATGCATCAAATAATGGTTCTTTTAGTTCATTTTTTATTTGATTCTGCTGCTTTATGCTTTAAGTTTTTGTTAGAGTTTCTCATTTTGTTATATGTTTGGTTGTAAGAACTGTTGAGGTGATCATGGCTAAGAATTTATCAGGACTTGCAGATAATGCTGAAGTAAGTATTCTACAAATGTTAAACTTCCTCTCATTAACATATATTAAGCATTAAACGTAGAATTGAATTGGATCTCTAGTATAGTTGCTATTATGAAATATGGTGAATAAATTATGGAATTTTCTTAGCATAAGTTCCTGAACTATCAATTGAGCTACTGTACAAATCTTGTTAGTGCTTTTTATAGTTTCAAAAGGTGCAGTCCAAGTCCTTATCAGTTTTTGGAGTTTTAATTTCCCCAAAGCTTCGAGCCTCCCAGGTGTCATTTGAGAAAGGTGAATAATAGAACTAAAGATCTTAATCCCCTTACTTTCTTTGCAAATGTGATTTTAGTCATCAATTTATATATTATACTTGTCATCCAGGATTTTTATCGCATTCTGTAAATTGAAATTCTTTGCAGGATTGGAGACACTCATAGAAATAGCTAATATGCAATCGTCATTGTTATATTCTTTTCACCAACTTCAGAAGGTGGAAGATACCAAAGAATGAAAAAGTATCATACCAACTCCTTCTGGTAGAGTTATATAACCTTATTTGCTCTCTCTTTCTCTTTTACTCCTTTTGGTCTTGGCGATTTTTTTTCCTTTCAATTATATAACAAGACTATGGTATTTTAATTGTATTCACTAGTTGGATATTATTTAAGTAATATACAAGATGAAAACAAAGATAATATTTGGGTAAAATTATACTTTAATTCCCTGTGGCTTAATAAGATAAACAAATTTCAATTTGGCTCCCTTTTCATTTGATATGAGAACCTTTTGTTTAAAGTTAAACAAAATTATTGATCTCTATAGGAACTAGATTTATCCATTATATAACACCAGGTGTGTTCATTTGAAATGTAAACTTTTTTACAGGTCTATATAAAAGTGTATTTTCCACTAAAATTGTTAACATCTTGAGTTTCAAACACCATGGGATTGTTAGCGTTAAAATAATAAATTATTGTAATTTTGACAAACTGACATTAAGGGGTAAACATTATAAGCAAAAAAAATTGGTTTAGAATGAGTTAGTGATTTAATAACGAATTTACGCGGAACACATGAAGATGATTTTTTTTCCTAGTATGTCATTAATTTCTTATGCAGGTTGCTGGAATACATCACATGTGGACAATCTGATTACAGTATTGAGAATCCAGCATTGGATGATTTTGGTATTCAATTTATTTTGATGTATCAGAAGACAGTGAACACTTCCCTCCTTATGCTTATATTTTAATATTGTTAATGGTTGATTACATTTACATGAACATACAAAGAGGGGAAACTGGAGATGGGTTTTCTCTGCCATATTTATGGCCCAAATGCAAAGGATTTGGGCTTCATTTTGGTTGGACGAGTAATTAATTTACCAATCGAACATATCATCATCTTATAGAATAACCCCTATGCAGTGTTTATGAGAATTTGTATAATTTATTTTTCATGGATTTAATTTTTTTACCATAATAATCAATTAAAAACGACTTTGAGTGATTTTAAAGATAATTTGCATAAAATTCAACAACTTTACCATATAAGTATTAACTATCTATGCTTGAATGTTTGTGCATGTAACTTTGAATAGTTAAAAAGATGCCATCTATTTAAGACGAAGTTCATTTTTCAAAATATTTTTGCTTTCTGTATTCTATTTTCTTTTTCCTTTTTGCGTTGACTCAATATATCAAAAGGTAGAGTTAATTTTTCAAAATGAGGATGAAAATATAAGATAGAAATGACCAATACATTATTCATTACAGGAATTCATAGCAAAGTTCCTTAAATTTATGTTCACAAAATTGTAACGATTTTGAAGAAAAGATAAACTAATTGTCACGCTTCAATATATTCACATTTGTTATTGTTGTGATTGTGAAATTAAAACGATTATACAATAGTGAAAAAGAATGGGAGCACATGTTTAATTGTTAACTAGTATTCTTATTTTTATTATCGAAACATAAAGAGAACAGAAATTAAGTTTTATTGAAAAAAAAAAAAGTATGTGATTAAATGGGTTGAAATCTTTTATGTATAAAGATTTTTTTTTAATATTGAAGGAAGTAGTTAATTGAATATTTCATAATTTAATAAAATATAGTAAATATATTATTATAAAATAATATTATTTGAACTATTATATATTTATTATTATATCTTACGATATTAATTTTTCTGTTGTAATTAATTTTTTTTCTTATAAATAATTGAATGGGTTAAATAATTATCAAAACTAGAAAAAAAAGGAGTAAATTTCTACAAATAAGTTTATTTAATTTATAAAGACATTTTTTTCTCTTAAAAATACTTATAATAAAGTTTACCTGCGTATAACAGACAGAATCCTGTTATTTTCAAAATCTGTAAGGTGATGATTATTTCATTTTTAAAAATAATTTAATTAAAAGTATTTCAAATTCTATAAGGTGATTTAAATTTTAATAAATTTTTAAAATATAAATAATAATAATAGTTATAATAATAGTACAAATAAATGTTTATCACAAACAGTGTTCATTAGAATAATAGTGCAAAACAAGTTCAGACCCTTTCTTACACCATCCAAACTAAATCATATTTACTAGATATGAAAATAATTTAAAAGAAAAAATGTGAAGTGATCAAATAGTTCGTGACATGTAGAGAGGGATTGGCATGCAAGTGAAACAAAGCACAACTGAGAAATGATATCAAGCAAAGCAAAAGATGCTTTGAAATAAGCACCTTCACACAAGTGGCAACTTCTATTCAAAACCTATTCACCAAAATGTATAAGCCAAATCAAAAAAATGACAAAGACCTAACATAATTGATTTTACCAAAGACACCAACACTTCTTGCATCAAAAATCAAGATCATAATCAATAAAGCATCAACATACAAAGACAAAACAGACACCATAATCAAAACATTAGTTCAAATCAGACATTTTCCAATGTGACATCAACACAAAGAAACATTGTTGTGATGACTAATCAATCAGTCTAAAGTGCTTCTTTGCCCAAACATTTTCAGGGCAACAATATATGATAATTGAAATCTAGCAAGGTCCAAATCCATGTTCTAGGACAACCAATAGACAAAATAATGTATATGAGCCAAGGATGACTTCCCCATGGAACACAGGCATTTATCTTCTCCAACTGAATGCTGAAGAATGACTTTGCTAGTGTGGCACAAAAGTTTGTCACATAAGAACTGATAGACGACGACGTTGATTTCCACCACCACCAGAGTAACCCTGCATGTTCCTTCTGTGAGAAGGGTAACCACATAATCTAAAGTCTGATTCATGTTGCTGCTCGACATCATCACTATTAGGTTCACTAGTAATTTCGGAACGTGTATTTCTGGAAGCACCATCTCTGTAGTTTAAGTTTTCCACTAGATGTACCTTAGATTCTGACATGTTTCCCCTCAGATTCAACTGAGTGCACCTTGAAACATCTAGGCCATGGTTTTCTGAAGTGTGTTTCGACTCTTCAAGCTTTTTGGTATTCAAGAAGCGACCACCAGAACCTCTAGCTCTCTTCAATGCATGTAGATGGCGGGACTCGTGAAGATATGGCTGCAAAACAATCATTGTAGTGTTATTGTGAGATATTGGTTGAACTTAAAAGGGAGATGAAACAAAATAGAAGTGCTCACAGAACCTCTTTTTTATCACTCTTTCTATTATTAACTTTATGAGTGAAAGTGAAATTACCAAATTTTGTGCTTACCAATAAGTTTTAACAAATAATTATGTGCTAAAGGGTCTGTTGCCAGCATTTCTCAAACAAAAATGTACTTACTTTCCGTTCTTTGATGAGTTTGTTCTGTGCTTCAAGTTTTGCACGGTATTGCCTGCGCCTCAGAATAGCATGGTACTGCTTTGCATTCACAAATATAGGCTCCTCACTAAGATCAAGAGGCAGAGGAATTCTAGCAGTAGCCATTCCTATTAGTTGAGCATGATGAATCTGGCCATATTTTGATAGCATGTTTCAGAATATATTAATGGAGATAATTTGTCTTAGTGTTACAAACATGCAATTCACTGAAGTTTCAAGGCATCAAGTAACTTTTTCAGGTCATTTAATTATAATACAGAATCAACACATCATATGAGAATCCAAATACTCAGCTAGAATTGCAGCCCTATTATCTATAGAATGCCCAGATTCTTTTTTCAACAACTAGAGATAAAGGTTAGCAAGAATAACCATGCTGTCTTGTAAAGATTGCATCTTTGGTTATTAAGTTTAAAATATAATAATACCTTAAGTCAAAGACAAGAAGCAAGCTCCCCACCATAATAAAAAGTGTTTTAGTAAATAATAAATACAATGAAAGAATAAGAACAAAGGAGGTGCAAAGGAAAGCAAAGAAACATTTTTAAATGAAAAGATTCTGCATAAATATAATTTATGAACTATGAGAATCTGTAAGGTTGGCATGGTAACAGTCGCACAACAATTATTAAAAACTAATTATGCATGGATGACTGCTGAAAAGATACCAAAGAATGTACAAATTGAGAATCTTGAGAGAATATGAACTATGGACTATTCATTATTCATTTAAATAAGTAAAACAAAGGCTTCAACTTGAATACAGGAATCATCCACAATAGCATCTACTTCTAGTAACATCTATCCAGAAAGCTTTCCAATCAAAATAAAACTATGCATAATAAGAATAGCATGCTTTACCGAAAGACCTTTACCCTATTACTAAGTCAACGACATAACAAGACCTACGCTATTCTCAGCAAAATCAGAAAAAGATAGCATTATACCAAACATAGTCAGAACATGCAAAGTGGGGCAATTACAAAGTGACAACCTCATTATACCAGATCTAAACAAAGTACTTTCCGGAAAAATCATAATCTGATGCCATGAGTCTGTCATAAAGTTATTTTAGCAATTTGTGTATATGATAAATCTTTATCTCACTGTGCTGAAGACAAGCTGGCAAAAAGAAAAAAGGGAAAAAAAAGAAAAGAGTAGACTCTAATATCTTACATTAGGTTGTGGCCCATAAGGAGAAGCAAGTAGGCTACTAAAGCACGGCTCAGCAATGTGGAATGCAGTATGAACCTGAAAAAGCAAATTGTAAGAAAAAGATTTGCAAACAATATCAGTAAACTAAGACACAATCATATATCAACTAACAAGTGGTTGGTTGTGACACAGTTGTGAAGGAGGGAAGGTAAAATCTTGACCCCCCACAGATGACCTGATGACATCTTCCACACTCTTTCTCCCAGTTGTGTTAAGTGTTGAACAAGCAGAAGAATTGCTACACTGGACTGAAATTTGACCTGCAGCAAATATTTATCAACATCCATTAAGAAGTAAAAAGTTTTTTTCTGATACCGATTAAGTGCATGCTTTGGATTAATGTTAGAGAGTTCAAAAGTACTTTTGAATAGATCTTTCTTTCTCAATTCATAAATTGGATTGGAAAATTTTGTATTGGATCTCAAAAAGTACTTCTAGAGTTTTAACCAAACATGCACTAAGCAATATAAGGACTAAGATCAACTCTAATTTTTGAAACAAAAAGGGAATTGAATTACATGTATGGCTATCATTATTATCCTGTATAAGCAATGTTAAGTGAGAAGATATCACTTAACGATATTATCATAATCATAAATTGGTATTACTTCATTCTTTTCCTTTATTATAATGATTCCAGGCACTCCTGTAGCAGCTTCGTTACTTCACAATAGGGGGAAAAATATGGTATAGAAACATAAAAAACGAATCAATTAGAACAGTCAGACATACAGATATAGACAAGGTTTGATTACAAATACCTGATTGTGCTGAACCAACTTCCGGATAAGATTGACCAGTTGATTGAGATGAAGAAGAGTCTCGGTCTTGATATTGAAGATTCAATGGCTTAGTCTTATGGCATTGTTGCGGCAGAACACCCATTTTCAAGGTCAAACTTCTGGACATGGATGATTGTTGAACATCAGATTCAGAGGAAGTCCCCCATGATGAGCATCCAAGAGCATAAGGAGATGTTAAATGGGTTGAACCAGAGCCTTTCTCACATAAGTTCTTCATTGCTTTCCACTATGGATCAAGGCTGCTTGCTTGGAGTAGCAATTAACTTACCTTCAAGAAAAGAATAAACTATGGTCTAAAAACCAGGATTAGACTATAGCCTTTTTTTCTCAATAAACAGCAAATATTAATGAACATGTCAATTCATTCATGCACAAACAAACAAGGCAAACAAGTTGAAGTAGCTACTACTTTACAACAACTTATAGTCTGTGTATGAGAAAAAGCTACCATCTTTGCATGTCAGCTTATGTCATGTCATGTCTATATTCAGAAAATAAACTCACGGTACTGTATTGGAAAAAGATGCAGGGAAGAGAAAAACATTATCTTCCTGTAAACAGACTAGAAAGCAAGGAAATCAGACAATATGAAACGCCATGCAGAAGCTCCTATAAGATATTTAAAAAGGATTTCGCAATGAGGATCAGAAAAACTACTGGTTAATCTTTTCACATCTCGAATCAACTTATACTGTGCTATGCATGACACCTAAACTACCCTTTAGAAAGTCATATGCTTCTTTTATGCAAACAATTGAACAATGTGTGGTACGTCATCAAAAGCAAGAAGTAATACGCATGAAACCAGAAGTTATCTTTGTCTACAATGAAATCGGAGAGTAAGAAATTTGGGTTTCACGCACTAATAAAGATATACCAATTATAAGAAAGTTAAAACATTTCTTTGAAAAGCATGAGTCTAGGAATCTTTTATAAGGTCACAACCTTTACAAAGCAATCCAACAAAAAAACTTGATTCAACAGAGACAGAATAGACAGATAGAATGCATGTGAACCGTTAATGAAATTGTGAATAAAGAAAGTACAAAATATAGGAGTATTGTTAAGAGATAAGAGAAAAAAGAAAAAAAACAAGTGAAGAGTGGAAAGAAAAAGGAATTCTTTCTTTTAAAGACTTTTGACAGCATAAAAAGCATGCCAAAATTGAAAAGCTTCTTCATAAATGGTTAATTCCCAGAATATTCACAGAAACAAGAAACAAAGTCATTGCCAAAAACAACAATAACGTATCAACCAACAGCAAATAGAAGTCTGTCTGTTTACACATAACAAGAAGCCTCTATCTAAGACCAGCCTTAGATTCACTCCCATGCAACAAAAAAAAAAGTTTATTATTACAAAAAACAAAAATCTTTAGCAGAAGAGAAAAAAAAGAAAAGGAAAGAGAGAATGAAGAAAGATGTACAAGGAACAGTAAAAGAGAGAAAGAGACCTTGAAAAAAAATTAGTAAAGTAAAGAGGAACAAGAAAATGGGATTTTGGTACTAACCAAAAGCTGTGCATGTACATGTATGTACTAAAAGCTTAGAAGAAACTCTCAATCTGAAACAGAAGCTGAAACTGAAAGTTGTACCCCACTATTGTCTCATACTCCTCCACTTCATCACCCACTTACTATTGAATTGAAACGTTCACACTTGTGTTGTATCTGGTCTCTTTTAAGTGCACCACAGACTTGAACAACTATGAAGACTCTTTCTTTCTCTCTCTGCATTAACACACGTCAATTAAGTTCAACTTCAAGACTCAAGTGTACTCTCTCACCACTCAGCTTCCACAGATCACACCACCACCTTTCTCAATTCTCCATTATCAAGAAATATTATTTATTATTAGGATTAACGTTAAAGAGAGAGAAAAGAAAAAGGGTAGTATGAAAATAAAATCCATTTATGAAGTAACTTTTTTGTATAGTGACATTGACATATGACGATATGAATATGATCACATCCTAATCTGAATAAAAGGGTTTTAGAAAATAAGAATAAAATATTGAAGGGTGTTCAAATGAGTTTTGTCTTGTTGTGGTACGTTAGAAATTTGCATAGGGATTTGGGGATTGGTTTTTAATAAGAGAGTGCTGCAAGTTTCAACCTAACATCAGACTGTGATGCCTCCTACTCATAGACTTCTGTGTTCCTCTTAAATGCCCTCCACGCGCTTTTTCTTCTTTCTTTCTTCCTCTCTTTCTTTTAACCCTTTTCTTCTTATCTTTCTAATCCTTAATAAATATCTTCAACTTTCTACTTTAATAGTAATATAATTATATAATTAGTAAAGTAAAATATTTTCTTTAAGTCTAGGGTTAAAATAAATATTTCATAAAATTATAAACTAAAATAAAAAATAATTAATATATTTGATGATCTTATTATAAAAGTATATGCATTCTTTCAACATCTGGAAGATAAAAGGTATATAAATTCGATTAAATAATTATTACATTTTATCTAATAAAATTTGATGGAGATATGATATCAAAGACATATATATCTTTTCTTCTTTTCAAAGATTCTTCTTTTTTATTTTAAAAGTTGAATTTTGAGGTACGTGATTCTGAAAAGTTCTTCAGAGACCATGAAAGAAATTTTGAAAAATCATTTAATTAACTAATCAGATTTAAAAAATAATTCACTTTTGTCTAATAAAAAATGTATTAAATGAATAAATAAGTGCATTTATTGACATAAAATATAAAATCATTTAATATTTATGAAGTTAAGTCTAATAAAATTACTGTGAATACTGTTAAATTAATATTATACCACTTTTAAGTTCATTTACATGACTTATTCATTAATTGTATTGAATTTGTATATAATAATACAAAAATTTTCAATTAAATTTATTTCTTGAGTGATATTTATTTTTTAAATACTTTTTAAAATAATTAAATTATATAAATAATTCTTAAAATATTGAATATTTATCAATGTAATTTCTATATTAATATATTTTATTAATATTCAGAAACCAGTTTATTCTTTAATATTTAAAGAACTATTTAATATAATTTATTATTCAAATCAAATCATACTTGGGATAGACAGAACACATGACTTTTCTTTTATTAAATTCTTGTCTGAATATGAATGTTCTGTTTATTTAACATGGTATCTGCAAAAATGAATGAAGAATAATACTAGCAGACATGGCAAACCAGAGTTTGAGAATGATTCTTGGTTTTCTTCTTCTTCACAAATAAGTACAATTTCAGTGCTATATATATATATATATATATATATATATATATTATATGCTATGTAGTACCAAACACAACATACAATGAATCAAAATTTAGATTATCAGAAGGATAGAATTTTGTCATGTCTTAGAAAATGAAAGAAAAAAATATGAGGCATAAGGGTTGGCAGCTAATCATCATGTCCTATAATGATATTTAATAGGAGTTTTGATAGTTACAAAGATTATGATAAATAATATAAGAAACTGTAACAATATTTTAAATTTATCTATGGAAGGTGGTGGTCCTTTTCATTTCCTTATCATACAATGTTGGCTTTCTTTACAACGTATATTTAATGGAATGCAATTGCAACAATGTTCCATAAGATAAATTTAAAAAGAGAAAAAAAGATATTTTGTACAACATATTATGTTGCTTTATATTACAATATATTATGCTGCAGAAAGTAGATATAATGGAACTGTGATCTGCAGTAAAATAAGCTTATCATACAATCATTCATAATTAAGATTGTTTTATTTACATATAATTTTGACAATCTGTACACTTTTATTATTAAGAATTTCAGATTGTTTGATTGTGAATTCAGAATCAATAGTGTGACTTGAAATACATTTTCTTTATTATCTGTAGTAAGATTATTATATTGAGAGTTCAGAATCAATGGTGTGAGTATGAAGACTAATAGTTTTCGTTTTCATTGGAAAAAATAGATATAAAGACTAATCTTTAAAATAAGAAGATTACTTTTTTATGCATGAAAATTATATGCACCAAACAATTTAAATTAATGAAAATAGAAAAGTTGATGTTAAACAATAGGAACAAAATCTATCAACCTGTTTGATAAGGAGGAATAGCAGAAAACTTTGAGAAAGAAAATAGAAGAGATGTTGAAAATTTAATATAATCTATTAACATTAATTTTTTTTCCTTCATTTCCTTCATTGTTATTTTTTTTTTCGACTTTTCTTCCATTAATATTTCCAAAATTCTCCATTTTTAATATTTTCCTTCATTATTACATATTTTCGTCAATTTTACTCTTTTTGTTTTTTATCAAACAAAGCATAAATGAATAAAAATGTAAAAATAAAAATATTAAAAAGACCATAACCTAAAGTAAAAATCATGAAAAAAAAAACTTAAAACCTTTTCTAGTTTCCTTCCTTCACTTGTTGAAAAGATATTTAAATTATTTTGTTGATTTTATATGTTTCCTTTTTATTTTTAACTTCAACGAGTATTAATAAGTAATTTTAATAATTGTATTATCTAATTTTATACTTCAATAAATAAAATGGTGTTTTAGACAAGGACTTTAAAAGGTCTCAAAATCTTCATTTATTTTTTTGCAGAAGTTTTAAAGCAAAAAAAAGTCAATTTCAAGTTCACACTCAAATTATTAAAAGCTATGTTTGAGAAAAGGTGAGTCCCAAAATTAGATATTTTTTCATAAATAATATTTTTTTAATATAAATTTACAGATTTATACTCCTTGCAAATTTATTTCATAAATAGACCCATTAATTGAATAGATTTTGATTTACGGGAAAACAAATTTCATTGTAATTTTGTTAAATACTGTTTGGAATTTGGATGTCAGAAATATATAAGGTTAATTTTATAATATAATATTAAAAAGAATTCAATAAAAAATAATTATTTAATAATATTTTATATTCAAATAATTTTTTTAAAATAATTTTTATATTTAAATTTAATATTTATATTATTTTATTTTTTAAAGAGTTATTATTATTACTATATTTTAAAATATTTCATTAATATATATTCATATAATAAAACATTATAACTTTTATTATCTTTAAAAATTATTATTTGTTTATTTTTTATAATATTATTTATTTTTATTTGTATTAATTAAAAATTTAATATTAATCAACAAAAAGTAAATAAAAAAATTATTTTTATATTAAAATTTTATTAATATTTAAAAATTATTATTTTATTATAATATAAAAAGTTATACTTTTAATAATATCAAAATTTGACCTTACATATATTTTTATTTTAATTATTTTATTAAAAAATAATATTTAAAATAATTAAAATATTATTTAAAAAATAAAATAAAAAACAAAAAAATCATAACAGTAATTCGATTTTCCAACATCCAAATTTAAGGAAATATTTAAGTGTCAATTAATAAAATTATTGAAAGAAATTAATCTACACAACCGAGTAAATGGGTCTATTGCATGGAGTAGAAATCTTTAATTTTATATTAAAAAAATATTATTTATGAAAAATCTCCAAAAAATAGGTATGCACAAGAAACCCAACCCTTATATATTAGAATTACAGCGGAATATGTGCCACAAGAATTTAGACAGTCATCCAAACATGCACCATTTCCATCAATCAATCGCACGCACATATTAAATATACCAGCATCTAACTGAACCTAATGACTGCAGACATGAAAAAGCCAAAAGAATGGTAGTAATTAAACTAGGGAAGATGCAAATTAAAGTAAAAGTTGCACAATGATAATACTTTAGGGGGAAATGTTAATCTGAGTATTACAACATGACCGAAAATTGAGAAATCCCAAAAGATGTACGAGTGAGAATAACAGAAGTTAACTTGTATTCCATAATAAAGCCAGCTTGCCCGGCATTATCAAACTTTTATGGAAATTCTTCCATAAGCTGCAGATATTCTTGTCATTTGAAACTCGTTAAGCTATCCACTCGGTTCATTCTCCAGGAATGCAGTCAACTAGGCGATCAATAATCTCGTCCCTTATACGGCATCTCCTGTAAAAAAAAAAAAATTGGAAGATTGAGTTTCCAAAATACTAATTTATCCTGGAAATATATCAAGGAGCTAAGTTTGTTTAAATTAAATAACTAAATAATGAAAAGTCCTGCTCTGTGGCTCTTTACAAGGAAGGATGTCCAACATCGGCATGATAATATATTAAACCATTGAGATAACAATTTTGATCATGTGTCTTTCTCACACTAAGATGCACAAAATTAAGAAAAACACAAGTGAAGCCTTCTAATCAGAGTAATGGAAAAAGGAAAAACGTTTTTGTAATAAAAACCAGTAGAAAGAATAAAAACTAAAAATTATGAGCAAAACATGCGAGTCCTTACAGGCTGGTAACTTGGCACATATAAAACTTGTCTAGGATGACCAAGAAGTTGTCCATACTGCAATAAGATTAATAATATTAATAACTTTCTGAAATATCAATATTCAGAGTCACCAAAAAGAACTACAAGTGAAACCCACCTGTGGTCCGTTTGGATGAAAATATGGTTGGGATGGCATTTGTGCCACTTGTGGATTATACATGACAGGTTGTGGCCCTGGAAAAGCAGTTCCAACCTGCAAAACATAAGCAACATAATGAAACAGAAGTCATGAGTTTACTGGGTACAACTTTCGACCTTACTATGGAAAGATAGGTCAATTTGGCACTTAACCAAAAACAATAGTATGGCTTGCTTAAAAATTTTTCACCCAACAACCTCAAAGCATGGTCTACAGAGACGATCAACAAATCAAGCAAGTAATTACTAATATTCGTCTTTTTTACATCCCATAACTAATCAGGAAATTCACGCTTCCCGTTTTGACATAACATAAGTTGGAGAATCAAACCATCCCAGTAAGAATTGAAAAGTACATCAGAAGCACCATTCCATTCTATATCAGTTCATGACAGCAGCCAGAAATATTGTTAGAACTAGGCAATTAACATAAATATTAAAACACTAACTACAATAGCATAGTACATAATTTCCTATTTGGAGATTGGGAATAGCATTCCATTAAATACTTACTCCAATACCCATGGGCATGGTAGGCATATTTGGTACAGTGGACACAGTAGGTGGATAATAGAAGGAACCATCAGACACTGGGGACCGGGGCCTAGCATGTGCTTGGGATGGCATAAAACTCTTTGCATGAGGGTTGAGCTTGAACTCCTGACAACGACAAAGGGGAAGCTCTGAGAAATTACAGTAATATAAAAACCAAATTTTGCGTCTACCTTAAAGTAAAAGATTGTAGGTGCAATTTCCAACTTTAAAAAGTCAAATCTTGTACTTTCACACCTTGGCATAGGGATTCAGAGTTGACTTTTCCGAAGACAGTGAACCAACCGAAGAACTTGGTGATAGACCAGGACCAGAGGTTGATGTACAACTACCCAGTCTTCCACGTGAAATTACAGACTTTGTTTCTCCAACCGACACAATTTCTTCGGGAGTCTTTGATAGAATATGAGTAGAAGGGGTACAGGATGCCCCCTTAGGCGATAACCCCCCTTCATGAGAACCATCTTTCTTCGACCTAATTGATGACAATAAATCTGCACTAAAAATTACCAAGATCAGAGAAATATAATATACAATAAAACTAACCACTGAAAAGAAATTTCAATTCCAGGTGAGAGCTTCGATTCAGAAGTACTATCAAGTTCTGAGAGAAAGCTTCAATACTTCATTCGTAATAAACAGAATAATCACTTAAATGACAGTCGTTAGGTTACATCCACATTAGTTTCAGGCACAGTGCTTTAGATATAATCAATTCCGGGAGCTGAGAAATAAACTACTGACCCTGACATTTTGACAGTTGGACATCCTCAGCTTCCTGCATCAATCAATAGTAGAAAAGAAAGAAAAGAGAAAAATGAGATTTAAGATTTTATAGCTATTTCGTGTGACATATTTGAGCAGATATGAGAGTTGTAACTCTGACTCACAATCCAATTTTCTTCTACAGTATTATCATTGGCTCCATGTAGATTATTAGCTGAGTCCTCCTGCATCCTGTCAGATGGATTTAAGAATGATGGTAATGTTGATATTATGCTTTTGTTTCAAAAGCCCATTGAGCAGAGAGAATAGAATAATTATGATGAATCAGTAATTATATAGAGAAATCTGAGAAAAGAAAAAACAACAAATACCTGCTTTCACCATCTGAAAGTGAGCAACTCTGGGCAGGAAGTTCAGATGCTAACTGCTTAGCATGGTCATTAGAACCAGAACGGAACAAATCCATACCAGCACTTGACTGGGATAACTCTGAGTGATCCTGAGCAAGAAAGTAAATGAAATTTAGGAAATAAAGTAAGTACTTTATAAGGAACAGGGAAGGAGAAAACAAGAATATGGATAAAAAGGAACATTTTATTACTTTATTTTGGACACAATTAAAAAAATTGTAATATGTTTAAATGTTAAAGCCATACTAATTTCAACAAGACTGAAAACATTAACACACTTCCAAGCAGAAATTATACACAAAAATATCATAACTCAAACAATAAATCAAATGTTGCCTGCTTAATGGTGACATTTTATCAATACTACCAGCACAAGTAGTTTATCCGCTAGAGTCGCTACATTAATAATGTCACCCTCCCCCTCTTAGGCTAGAATTGAAGATATTAACACACCCAAAATTGGATTTGGATATACTGCGTCTGTCAAAACCAAGATCCTTAGGGTTTGGGGTGGGCTGAGGATGAGATGAAAGATCATAAATAGGTGATCGAAATACAAATAGTACTGAAAATAAAACATGGTCTTTTAACATATAAAATACAACAAGTAATTAAAGCATGTAATATAATACCAGCAAATATCAAGCAAGAAATTTAGGTATTTATTTCATAGTTATTGCATTGTATTATTGAAATTTACATTTGATAGTGATTATGGAAAGGAAGGAAAAAGGAGAAGAAAGATAACAGAAGAGGTTAATTTCAAATAACGGCCCAGAACAAACCCAGCTCATAGGTTTTAGAAACCCAAAAAAGAAATAAGACCCACACCAAAGTGATTGGTGATCCATGTGAGAGAGGGAGGTTGAGGGTTAAGAGACAAAGAGGTTAGTTGTTTGAGAGAGAAGAGGAAGTTTGAATGATTCAGAGAGGTCAAGACAAAGGAGATGTAGGAATTCCAGACCCCTCAGATGGAAGTTGTGGTCTTTCAACCCATCACAACAAGGCTTGCCAAACTCAGACAATTAGACCGTTCTGGAATGTTTTACCCAGGGTTGCCACCCCAATCTTGCAGTTCAACAATCCTCAATACAGACATGATCACGTGATCCTCCAAGTAAGGTCATGATATTGACAGCATTAGGATACTGTTTAACGGTATTCCCACCTTAAAACCAATGTGTTTCCAAGACATCGTCACAATCTTCTGTCAGAAATGTGAGAGTAAATGCTGATTAAGAAAATTATATTTTCATAGTTATTATAATATTGAGACAAATGCTTTTTCACCATACTCACTTCTCTCTCTCACTCTCAACATTCTACATGAGTTCTCTTTTGCTAGAAGAGGGATATCATGGTACCCCTCATAAAAGAATGAGTTATTCTGAATGGAAAACTGAATTGAAAGCAATGAGAAGCAAATGACTGCCAGTTGTCTCACTCATAATTTGAAGTCCAGGAAGGGAAAAATTAGAGGTCAAATGATTACTATAAAATCCCATGACACAGATAAATCATTAACCAAAAACATGATTAGCCTCCCAAACAGCTAACACACTCTTCCCGTTATACCACTCATACTCTAGTATTCAGTCACAAGAAAGGACACCAGTAACATCCAAAGTGACAAATGATATAAAGTATAGACTAACTAAAATGCAACACATATACAACGGGTTGAAGAGGTACCACAGAGGAGAAATTTGACCATGTTTGAGCTCCATTATTGCTTTTCTGACCGCTTACTTCCCCTGGTCTCTTAAAGACTAAACCATAAATATTATCAAATGTTTCAGAATTGGGTGAATCTAACAACTTCTCCTCATTTTCGTCATACCCAATATCATCAACAACTGTACCCCTATAGACTGAAGAGAATCTGGTTTCTTCATCAATATCAAAGCCATGGTAAAGGCCCCTTTCCTGTAGATGAAAACAGTTTGAGGAATTCAAATAGATAATTAAATAAAAAGTTACAGAAATTCCCAAACGGAGAAAAAGCCATTGAAGCCACACCAACCTCTGCTAGATGAAGATCTTGGGTGTCCTCACCCTCAATTTCTCTAGCAATTCTTAAAGCTTGCTTTTCCAACTCTCTTGTCTGGGGCCCTTTTTCAAGCTTTGTTGTATATAACTCCTCATTGAATGTGCTTTTTACACCAAATAACATTTTGTTTGTTTCAAACTGATCCCATCCCCTAGACAAATATATTAATAATTGTCAATGTAAAAAAATAAAACAGAAGATCTGTTAAGAATTGAACAAGAAACAAATGACAAAAACCTGGATAAGTAATGGTAGTAGCAATATCACGCATACTCAATTAAGCCTCATCTTAATAAGTAAAGACCTAGCACAAAATCCCTATTTCCAACTTGCTATATCAGAATAATTCATTATGCCAATATACTTTCAATAATTCATCATGGAACATTTCTTAGCTTCCATAATGGTTCCTAGACTCCGGTCCCGATAATAGAATAGAGAAATGACAAGAAAATAACTGATCCATTTTTTACTTTTTCTTGAGAAGGAATCATAATGTATTAAAAGGCTTCAAGGAGGAACAGTGCTACTACATAGGACATAGGAACTGTTCCTTTTTATAAATGGATCCCACACATAGAACAAGCTTTATAGCATTCATTTTTCAGAAATATAATTGTTTTCAAGAAAAGGAACAATTATATTTCTGAAAAATGAATGCTATAAAGCTTGTTCTATGTGTGGGATCCCTTGAAAACAACCCTATCATTCATGAAAGAAAATTTTAGGAATAATGAGAAATATAAAACCACCTATTCCAAGGGCCATCAAAAGTATTTTCCAGTTCAGGGTATTCTGGATCATCTTCATCAGGTACCCAGGGCTGTAATTCTCTACCTGTCTCTACATGACGAGATTGGGAGATTACTGAATCAACCATGATTTCATGATGCATATCGTAGTGAGGTTCACTAGTTTGGTCATCTCTGAAAACAGAAACATCCTGCCAAAATGACACAAGAAAATATCATCAGGAAACAAATTGACATTATGTTAAATACAACTTCACCTAATCCTGAGGACCAAAGACCTGAACTAAAACTTTCCCAACACCATTCATTACTATACTGCTTCTTTTTTTTTTAAACAACATAGAACTCAAACCGGAATTACTATCCTGATTTTCTCAGTACACAGCAAACAAATGAAAGGTAGCAAACCTTTGCTATAACTTGTACAAGGTCATTGGAAGGTATAATTAAAGTCTTAGAAGGAGCTTTGCTGACAGATTCTATGCCAGATCTCTGTCCTTGTAAAGAGCCATCCTTTGTCAAACAAGCCATTTTCAAAATGATTCCTAAAAGAACAGTAATGATGACATAAGCAGCAAAAAAATGTCAAATTCTATATGATCTATAAATATAATAATGAAAACTAGAAGCTGGAATATAGTAAGCACTACAACAACAAAAAAATATAATTGTCTATAATACCATCAAATCAATAACACAAGCATAAAAGAACATACCATAATCTTTGTCAGTATTTGTTGCATGAAATATTCCAGAGTATATAGATCCATTTTTCACCTGGACTTCCACATGCTGCCCAATAAGGCATGTTGTTAAATATACTAGTCGATCATGTGAAGGACTCCCATAAAAACCACCTTTATTGCCAGTCACTGCACCTGAAATCATAAATATCAGCAAAGCAATAAGTAAAACAGAAAATAATAAGTCAGCTCTGAAGTTCACCTGTACTTGCTAATCTGCTGCCGGCATTCGACTTTCCAGAGGGGATCTTATTATCAGACTTAGTTGCTGCTTCTTTCTCGGATTTCCGACGACCAAATCCATTAGATGATTTAGGCTGCCCAATTTGTTGCAAATTCATCCTCACCCACAGCCCTTGTTCCACGAATCTAGAATACTCAGAAAGTCAATTTACAAGACTTCATTCTATAAAAGATGGCAAAGAAAGTGTATACATATATATTCAGAAAATATAAAATCTCCCATGACCTATACAAACATTATATGCAGAAGCATATAAAATTAAATTACCACAGACAATATATGAAACCCAGACACTTTATACGACACAGGTACAATACAACACCTTAAAAATTCAAGATATGATACAGCCTGTATATGTTAACATGAATTGAAAAAAAAAAATCTACAGAAATGCACAATATTTGTAAAAGAGACAAGGATAGTTTCTCAATACATGATTTTATATGTGGATGATAATCAAAATTTGATAAAAAAAAAAGGAAAAGAAAAATACTAGTCGTGTAGTGATCATGGTAATAATTAAGCAAAAAGAGTTACATATTGCCCATATCACAATATATTCCCTCCCCTATCAACATGACACAAGAACTACCTATTTTTCCCTATTGTTAGAATGTCAGGAAAGACATCATTAGTCTTACTCAAAAGAAGTCTTGACTACATAATTGTCTATTATTTACTATAGCTTTAAGGAAACAAAGAACAAGAGAAATATTTAATGTTACTCCTAGTAAAGTATTAAGTTGTGTAACCCATAAATATGAGTCAATTTTTTTAAAGAAAAGAACATATATAAATTTTCCTTTAGCAGCAAAAGAACTGCATTTATCTTAATCCAAATCATTCAAAGTCCCAATGGCACTGAACACACCATTTTACTCCTCATACTCCAGACCCCTTTTACTTTGTTACAACTCAATCTTGTCCGAGAAAAATCAGCCTTCAAAATTTAATCCCAAAAATCATTCCTCTATTCCTAAACCTAAAGCAAAGCGTGGGAATTAGAGCCTCAATGCCCTCAATATAACATCCACTAACAACAACAAGGTCGTCAAAATTCCAAACATCACCACCAACAGTTGACTGCAAAGCCTAGGGTAGCAGAGCCATCACTTCTTCTTAGTAATGAAGCTTCCTTTTCACTTCTCCTAAAACTTGATCAATTTCCCAGTCCTCTCTCTCGTCAATTAAAAACTTAAACTTAATCAATCAATTAAATTTTTAACCCATGCATTGAGGAACGAACAAATGCACGAGAAATTTCGTCCACCCAGGCATGAAGCGAATGCAGGATATTTATTACCAGGGGTTGATTTTTGAAATTGAATTTATAGTCGAAACAAAGAAAGTGGTGTTCGTAGGTTTGACAGAATTGGAAAAGAGAAAACGATACCTGCGATCAGAATAGGAATCGCGTTGAAGGGTGTGGGGTTAGGGATGAAAACGACGTCGCAACGACGGAGAGAGAATCAGAATCAGAGTGCTTCTTCCTTCGGTTTTCAAAGGCGTAGAGAGAAGAGAGAAAAAAATTGAAAAGAAGAAAACCTTCAAAGCACTTCACAATTTAACTGCGTGAAATTTTTGCGAGCGTAAACAATTAATTAATTAACTATTAGAGATAATTATAAATACCAATAATTAATTTATCTCTTAAAAACGATCATTTATTAGAGTCAAGATAAAGTCCAGCTTCATTCTACCCCTGATATGTCCCATTTTTCAATGCTAATTTATTTTAATATATTTAATACTGTATTTTTTTTATGGAATATATTCAATATCTTAAAAATATAAAAAAATGCATTTGATAATAATTATCATTATATAAAGAAAATAGGAGATTTTGAAATTGTAAGAGAAAATATTATGAGAAAAATGCTAACTTAAGATTTAGGATTTTCATTTTTTTCACGATATTAAAATAAATACGCATTTTAGTTTTGACCTAAAAAATATATTCAATTTTCATACTTTGTGAATTTTGTAAATATGAAAAAAAGAATTATCTATTATTCACATAATTGTCACCCCATAATCTAACAATGATAATTTAAAAACTAAAATATTAATAAATAAAAATTTAGAAATTCAGACCAGTCAAATATTTATTTAAAAATTAAAGGAATTAAAATCATATTTTATTTTTCGTTACAAATTAGGAAGAGGGATGAAACAAGATTATGATTAAACATTAACTATTTCTCTAATGAAAATAAATTTTATTATTATTTGCCATATATCAATGTAAATAAGAATAAATAGTAGTGATTTTAGATTCAAATCTTGAACATAGAAATATTTAAAAGGATATTATGATTTATATAGTGATCTTACAAATAATATCTAGAGTGTGCATAAAAAATACTTTAAAAACCAAATAAGTGATTCAAGCATTCGTTCAATAATCTAAATGTGGCTAAGCTATGATCAAATAGATTATAATTCAATTTATATTTTTAATCTTAAATTATCTTTTAAGTAATAAAATTATAAAATTGTGAGGAATTAGATTTGAAACTAAACTAAAGATAAAAAAAAAGACCACTTCAAACCAGTTTTAATCAATCTTAAGACCGATTTGACTGGTTGTCTTAGAATTAATAGATGGGTCAAGAAATCAATAACTATTAACCTCTTTGGATTATGAGTTTTATTTTGAAACATAAAACTCATTCAAATATTCCGTTAACTAATCTTTAAATTATGAAGGAGATTAGTAATACTTCCTCCTAATAACATGATTAAAAAAAATCACAAACAATGAGAGTTTTTTCATCATAGACTGGTGTGTGATCACTGACCAAAAATGAAAGGGACAATATCATAAACAACCAGCTGAACTTATTAAGAATAATGCCCCTTGCTCGGTTTCTCATAGAAGACAAATCAAATCTCAACCATAATATTCAATACAAGCACTTTCAATATAACCAATTAGCATAGTTCACCCCTCCAGGAACTACAATTTGATCAGCAGAACCAGAAATTCTATGTGCAACTTATAGAACTCTGGTGGCAGTGAAACTATACTTCAAAAATTATAATAATCTGATGTGATTCTTTCAAGAGAAGAGACATTGTGCTTGATTTCACAATGGTAACTTGATTTTCTCAGACCATTTAAAGATATCAGAATAAACCTTATCACCTCCTAGATCCTCTCCTGTGCCCCCTGCTGCCACTCTTATAACATCCTCAATCAATGCAAAGTTTCCCATGATGTCAACATGAGCACCACTTTGAGTGCCTCTTCCTTCTAGCAAGTTTGCAGGAGGAGAATGATCATATTCTCTAACGTAGGTGGGAATGCCAGAAGGGTTGAATCTTGTTTTTCCACGCCAACCCTTAGCACACATGAAGCCTGAGCTTAGAACTGGCACAGTCTCATCCCCATCAACAGTGTATACTCCACCTCGCAGACAGCTATCTTCATCATGACCACCATCTTGTGTAGTGTCAATTTCAAAAGGAATGTAACACTCAGCAAAGGGAGTTAACTTGTACACATAAGATCTTTCAGTTGGTAAGCCAACTCCATACATAGAGAAGATTTCCATATCAGGAGCATTTGGTAATCTGCAGTTATTTAGAGTAACAAATGACATCAATTCAATACACAAAATGAGTAATTACAAAATCCTAAACATACATGAGAAGTGATCAATACATTGTCAACCAATATGCCAGCTCTAAATTTCACATTGTAAGAGCTAAAACTGTTCTGGAGCACTACCACCAAAGAATTAATACTAGAAATGTATAACAATAATAAGGATGTTTCATTTTTATTTTCAGAATGTGTTTCTAGTTTTTAAAATGCAATGAAAACAGGAGATCAGAAAACATCTTCAAGCTGTTTCTGTGATTTTGATATTGATTTTTAAAAATATATTTTTTTAAGAGTAATTAATTGATAGTTGAGTAGTGTGGAATTGTTGTAGAGAGTAGTTTAAAAAAAAAATTAGAAGAGAATCAGACAAACCCTAATGATTTAAATACACTAACAAAAGTAACCAAAAATTCTTACTTTGTTTCCAATGGATTTGACCAATACTTGTAGTGATTATACTTAGGGTCATCCAAATTGTCAGCAATTCCGTAAGAGAAATGAGCACTACCACGAGCCATCATCTTTGGAGCAACAAAATTAAGCAGCTCTATGATTGAGCCAGCTGTGTAAACCTTATGTTCAGCAACTGCTCTTACTCCCTCAATTCCCATTTCATGGTATTCAGTCCACACATCACGACAAGTGGTATTAGCAACACTGCGACCCTTGAGGGCACCCTGTGAACAAGAAACTGAGTATAAATTATAAACATAATAGATTCAAAAGCTTGATAAAATATTTGCCAAAAAGAAGTCTTAGAATTTAGGTTAGGAACTAACTCAACCCCACAATATTGGTTTGTAAGTGAGAATTATCTAAGCCTTATAAGAACTACATTAATGGTATCTCTAATCATTATGAGATCTGAACAAACCTCCTCATATCTAGGACTAGACATTTGAAGTGTGCCAAATAAGGGAGTAATAACACCCCTCTTACCTAAGAATAGACATCTAAAGTGTAGATAAATGTAGGTCATACAGTAACAAAACTAAAATTTCAGCTTTTAAGATATAATTCAATCTCATAAAATCAGCTTGTAAATAGAGAAAATTGTCCAACTCTTTTAAGAACTAGTTAGTCATTTCTCTAGCATACAATAGTAGCGAAATTTAAAGATCCATTGCTAAAATAAGCTCACCCGGAAGTCAGTCATCTCAATCTTAGAGGAGGGTGCCTCGGCCACATCTCTTCCGAATGATATCATTCTTCCATAGTTAACAGAATTTGTTTCATTTGTCTCTTGTTTCGTTAACTGAGTATTATTGTTATTGCTGTGCTTTCTCTTGCCAGGGTGATAGCCTTCCTCTGGTGACCAATCAAGATCACCCCATATAGTATCACCTCCTCTTGGTATCATTGACATTGTTGAGTCCCAAGAACGGGTCATCTTCATTACATGTTGCAAGGTTTGAAGCCGAAACAGATCATTATCTAAAAAACCTGGAGCTATTGTCCTTGATATATAACAAGAAAGAACCAAATTAAGTTTAAGTCAAAGATGCTGAACCAAAAAAATACTGATATAGCATTAGTGCCAGACGCAATCTGAATTTCCTTTCTAAATGCAGATAAATAACAGGTGAAGCAGAAAATGTTAGACAGGACTATTTACTTGGAAAAATCTGTAATTAAAAGAAGAAATTGTAAGGAGAAGAAAAATCTTAAAAGGTATTATAAACTATAAAACATAGCTAATTTAAACAACCAGAGCAAGCAGGTAGGTAGCACAAAATAGCTAAAATTTTGAGCAAAATATATTGATACCTCGAAAAGCTTCTTGAAATTGCACATGACCCTATGCATTTTTTAAAGTTTAGAACACCCTTATAGAGGTACAGTGTAATGAGTTTATTTGGTGACAGAGTATATCAATATAATGTGTAATTGTACAAGGAAAGTCAATGCAATATATTTCAAACAATTAAAGTTAAGTGTAGGGGTAAAAAACGGAGTATCAACAAAATATGTCGAAACCTCAGCTGTATCAGTGTAATTTACTTAGAAGTTTGAATTTTAGTATACTATTGTTGAACCAGGCTAAACTCATTCAGTAATCACGAACCAACTTTCTTCTTAGCAACTAACATGACCAATAAGTGAATGTACCTGGCAACAGCAATATCCCTGGCCTCAGCTGAGAAAAGTCCTGCTATAGCCTTGGGAACGCCTAAAAATGGTCCACCAATGTTTATAACTGCCTTTATATATTTAGAACACCAATCTGGTCCTCCCCCACCACCCATTGGAGCTGGTGCTTCAACCCATTTCATAAAATGAAGAAAGTATAACACACCCATTGAATGTGGAATAATAACTGCCTTATTCCCACCATTAGTAGCAACCATAAGTTCTATGTTGCTTTTTATCCGACTAAGTGTTTGATCCCTAACCTGATCAATTAATTTAGCAATTTAAAAAAAAAAAAGATTCAGCAATTATTTAACAAATATATATACGACTTTTTATCTTATTATAGGGGCATAAGAACAGTAGGCAAAATCCGTCATAGAATATATACCTCAGTGTTCTGAAATGCTATTCTCCAATCATATGCAGCCATGTACATGGTTTTTTCTTCATAACCAATGCGTGCCAAGTTAGCAATTAGGACTGCCCATACAAAGTACCCTGCAGCAAAGTAATCAGCAGCTACAAGTCCAGAGACAGGCCTGACTCTTATGCCTGGTGGATCCAATCCTGTTTCATTGTCCAGTGACATGTGATCCACCCAGCATGAAGGTCTGCAAAACAAAACAAAATCCTTATCGACCATTTCTAGACCTACAGGAACTTAGTTACAAGTGTCACAAGCATAGGTTAAGATTGCAAGTTAAAAGAACAACTTAAGTAAGAAGTGGAATATCAAAGAATTCTGCAGTGCCTATGCTCATACCAAAGCAACAAAAATGGAAGTCCAATGCACAAGTTTCCCACTTAAGGATAGGCTGTTTCTAGGATCAAAACCCGTGACCTCCAAGTCACAAGGCAACAAGCTTACCATTGTGCTAAGCTTGACAGTTCAAAAAAATCTAAATGATGGTGAACATTCTTATACACTTTATCATACTGTATTTAGGATAATCATTTCTATTTGGAAAGCTATCTTCTATTTGATGTTTAAATTCGGTCCATTAAACTAAAAGGGGTAAGAAGAATCGGATTGTTTTCCATTGTGATATGGATGAATTGAAGTCTCAACCAACAATTGTACTTCTGTAACAATTCAAGTCAAAAGATTACTGTTCTTTTAATAAGAATAAATTATCTAAGGACTTTTGTATGCTTTCAGCGGTGCAGTCTAAGAGTACTGGAAATTCCTATATCAGAAGTTCAACGTTTGACAATAATGGGTACTAATTGTTGCTTCATCCATCAATCAACGAATACTTGAGAAATCATTTGTCTTGTGAAAGTAATGAAATTAATGTCAATTGGATACATTCTCAACACTTTCACGCTGAATAGTAGTCCTTCCACAGTTCCACTCACCGAATTGGCACAGAAAAGCGACTCGAACCCTCACATTTAAACAAGTCCAAGGTGGAATTTAGAACTAGGCCACAAAATATTTTTCTTCCCAAATGAATATTAGTAGTGGCATAGGCACGGTGCTCGAGTGCTTGAGGACATCTTGATAAGAGTTAAAGGTTTACAGTACACACTATTCAAATAAAGACAGGTTCTGAGAACAAACTTTCTTACAAGAAGTTAATTCAAACAACAATAAACGCACAAACAAAATAACTAAAAAGTGCAAATTTAACCATCTCAAGCAATCTCATCACAAACCAAAAAAGAGACCATAAAAGGGAAGTACTTTTCAATTCATTGCTTCCAAAGACTCAATCACCTATAATGGCAACAAGTGGACAAATCCATCCAACATTCCAAAACTAGAGACATATTTCACCACAACACCTCATCCTCCATACATCATCAAAGGTTACCTATTTAAGACCATTCCAATCTGCTAACATCCTCATCAGCATCAACCAAAAACTGAAACACAACACACCAACAACATAAACCACTTGCCTAGTGGCACGTCCAAACAAGCCACATCCATACATCACCATCGAATCAAATTAAGGTAATGACTAAGAGTAAAAACTCTATGCACTAACAATGTAAAGGAGTTCTAAAATATTGGCTGATCATCAACGTTCATGAATATTAGTTTCTTTGACTTGTATAATAATAATAATACGTATGTTAAAAGTCATACTAACCATGTTTTCTGATTAGTTAACGACGTAAAGAAAATTTATGCTAACAGTGTATAGAAATTGAACTCGATGAACAAAAGCAAGCACAAGTTTTTATCATTATTAACAAAAAAAGAGAAACACAACATACCAACACCATAAACCACTTACCTAGTAGAATGACAAAACAAGCCACATGCAAACATCAGCATCAAATCATATTAAGGCAACAAACAAAAGCAAGAACAAGCAAGATTCTTTGTTGATGTTACCTTTTATATACTTCTCCAAAGGTACCACCCCACAAGCGTTTCCTGAATAACCCTTCTGCACACTGATGACCCTCCCATAGTTCAAGCCCCCCAGTGACAATCCCCGGTACAAAAACAACAGGGTGCTTCGCCCTGAGCCCCTCCTTCTTGAGCTTAACGCCCGGTGGATCAGGCATGGGCCCAGTGAAGGCCTCAGTCACGTACTGAGGGATCGAAGAAGGCATCATCTGATACAGAAACAGAAGAAGCCACCACAACGTGCAAATGCACCCAACCCACCAGCAACAGTTATCCAAGCACGACCATTTCTTCTTCTTCTTCTCCTTCACCTCATCTTTCATCTTCTTACTCTTCTTATTCTTATCATCTTCTTCCTCCTCTTCGCTTAGAACCTTCGGCTCCGAACTCGGACTCGGAACCTGTTCAATTTCCGGCCCTTTTCTCCGACGAAGCGAAGACATCTTCTACAACACGTTACAAGCTTCAAACCTCAATTTTCTCGAAAAAAAAATCACCTTTTCCAGTTTCTCTTTTTTTCTTATTCCGTTTACTTTTGCCCCACAAATTACAAACAGACGGGGTTGCGTTATTTTCCTCAAAGATTGAAGATTTAAACGGACATTAAAACCCCATGAATTAAAATCGCATTGGGTAGCACGGCCAGCTCATAATTTTTCTTTTCTTCAAAAAAATAAAACAAGTGGCGTGAGTTATTGGTTATGGCATCTCTGAACCGCTGAACGGAAACTGATCTTGAAGCTTTGTCTTCTTTTTCTCTCTCTGTCTCAGATTTTTTCGAGAAACAAGGCGAAGCTTATCAGGAATTTTGGAAGGTGCGGTTATTGGTTGTGTTGTTGTATAATGGTGGGTCAGAGAATGAGTTAATCAAAACCGAATTCAATAACGTGGCAGAAATTAATTGGTTGAGTTAATGATATCTGAGTTTGTTTCAAACCATGTCAATTATTTATGTCTGCGGGTCATAAGAAGGACAACGAGCAAGATCTGGTTGGATAAAACAATTGTTTTTTTTCCTTCTTGCAGCATTTCTTGAGATAGTTTTGTTTTGAAAATTATCAAGTATTTAATTATATTTTTTTATAGAGATTTAAATTTTGATTTGTTGTATTATGATTGTTTGGTTCATGAAATGATTTTTCAAGAAGTACTAATTATTCTCATTAACTTCAAAGAAATCATTTTTTAATTTAAATAATATTAAGCATATTTTTGTTGGTTATGAATATGATACAAGCAATTTCATGTTCAAATTTAATATGAGAATATTTGTGTTTTTTTATATCAAATCACGTGAAAAAGATCTTAAGTACATGATAAATTAAAATTACATTAAAATTTTGGACGGTCCCACTTATTTATTTATGTAATCAAAATAGACACCAACTCTGAAGATAATAACAAAAGTTAGACTTTAAACGTGGGAAGATTCCATTATGCTCTTACACCATGTTTGTTTAGTATATATATTAGTGAAATAAGTGGAAGGAAAAAAAAATAAGTGAAAAAAATATTATTTTTATTTATTTTCATTATTGTCTTTAATTATTATAATAAAAATATAAGTAATTATAAGGTCATGTATAATTGAATATTTTCATAAAAATATAAACAAATGTATATTATTTTAATAATATAATTAATTATATCGTCATGCATATTATTATTGATTTTTTTTCGATGCTATAAAAAAATGGATAATGATAAATATATCTAAAATTTTTAAAACATTAAATTAATATTTTCTAAAATATATATTTAACAATTTTCAATAAAATTTATGTAATATATATATATATATTAAATATAATAATATTAAAAATTATATATTTCTAATTTTAGAGATCTAGATCTATTATAAAAAAAATATATATGGTGAGAAATATATATGGTGAGAATAAGATGTGGCATTAGATTGCCTTTATGATAGTGTTACTATTTATATAATATAATAGTTTAATAGTATATATTTTACTCTTTAATTATTTGCTTTTGAAAATATTTTATAAATAATTCTTAATAATATTTATTTTGATGAAATGATTTATAAGGTTGTTGTTCTCATTGACTTTAAGCGACAATCAATTAATTAGCGCCGATGAAAATGATGTCGGCAACGGCAGGAAATAATGTTTTATAATTCTATTCTTTAAAATCGTTATGATTTCCATAAAATTTATATAGATAAAATAAAATAGTTACTTTATGATTTTCAAATTTTATATTTTATTAATAGAAATTGAACATGGAAGAATGTTTATAAAAAAAATCTGTACTTTAAATTTAAAAAAAAAATAAAAAATTCAGTGATAAAATGAGAAGAAATCACTATTTATCTTCTTTTTTTTATTGTGTTTCATTCTTATATTTTTATAAATTAGTAATGAAAAAGAATGAAATAAACGACAAAAACGGTTTATTTTTAATTTTTTGTTTTTATTGATGATATTTATATTTTTTATTAATAATTACACAGTATTATTCGCTGTCTTCATCTTGAGTCATCGTTAATATATATATATATATATATATTGTTAAAAACAGTTTTTAAATTAAGTTATCAACTAATTTTTTAACTTATTTACAAAAGAATTAACAATAATTATTAAAAAATTAAAAACTAAAAAAAATTAAATCAAACATGTTTTTTCCGACCCTCTCACGTTCTCTTGCCGTTATGCATCAAGAAGAGCATCGTTATAATGTTTTTTATCAGTTCATAAAAGAAGTAGCTGTTTTTTTATGTTAATAACTGCACCAAATCCAAACAACCAACACTAATGACGTTTATTTTGAAGATTATTTAAGAAACACTGAGAATTCTCTTATAATTATGTATATTCTATTTGTCTTGCTATGTTAGGTAAGTGAATGAATGAATGAATTATGCAGATACAATGCTTGACCTGCTTCAAACAAAGGGTCTATGAAGAAAAATGGTGGTTACTTTGTTGGATTTGGTGTGTTCAGTAGCAGCAAAGAAAAGTGACAAAGTTTTATGTATACTTCATGTGGATGAATGATTATGCTGATGGTGGCAGCTTTTAACAACACTATGCACATTCTTTAAGCATAAATCATGAACTTGTATCCTATTATTAACCTTGGTTCTTCAAAGACACATGCAATGCAATCAAACCAAATACCTTCAATGTTGTCGGCATATACAATGAATGTTCTGCTTTCTACTGTCATCATTCCAAGAAACTTTTCTCATTTCCACAATTTAATTCCCCACTTTCTTCCTTTCCCTTTTAACTTCCAAGCAGTTTGCAAAGAATGGAGTATAGTTATCTTTTTTTATCCTTTTGGTTTCTTGCAATTTTCATTTTCTTTCAGATATAGAATAAAAAATTTATTATGTTGTTTTCTTGACAACTATTTGACTTGAAAAACTCAACTTTTACTTTTGTGTATGTAATTATGTTTAATGCAAGCAAAGTGGCATGTGCATATTCAATTATATGTCCAAAAATCATTTCAAATTTTTAGGGTAACCTTTCATATTATATATATATATATAAAAAAAAGGTGGTTGCCTTTTGAGCTATTTTTATTTTTAAAATACCACTTTTTAAATTAGATGGGTGTACTAATAATTAAATATATCGTATTATTTAAAAATATATTTAAATTAATATATATATATATATATAAAATAGTATAAATTTTATTTTATGTTATTATCGGATTATTTATAAATTTTTTATTCTTGGACCGCTATCAGATCATATTAGATCATCTATATTATCTAACTATCCATAATTTCTAATCTTATATCGAATTTTTATTTTATTAAATTAATTTTATGAGGTTAAATTAAAATTTAATTTACTATTAATATTTTTTTGAGAAAATTAACTTTTAAAAATATAAATAAATGCACTCAATTAATTTCCAAAAGTGATTTAAAAAATATTATGATTATATTTTGTAATTCTAATGATTGGAATTTAAAAAAAAAGAGTTTTAATATGTTTGTAAATATTTTATGGAGTGAAAACTAATTTTTAAATATTTTTGCAGAAATAAATTCCACAAGATATTCAAAATGTTTAAAAATTAAAACAATAGTGAAAAAGGATACACAACATGCAATTTTCAACCAAGAATGCAAGAAGCCCATGGGCTGAAAAAGTAAAGGGCCATTTCAGATTCGGCCCACTCTGCGAAGAAGCCTATCACTGTGTTAATGCTTTCAGAAAATAAAAGTAAAAGGTATAAAGAAAAATGTCATAACATAAATTCTAATACACTTTTTTTTTTGACATAGTTTCTTTTTTTTAAAAAATATATTCTTTAATAAATTTCACTTTTATCCAATGGATTTTTCTTCTGCTTTTATAATTTTTAATTGATTTAAACTAACAATAATATGCATTAAAAAGAGAGATAATGATTTGAGATAACTTGGTATGAAAGGAAACCATTGTGATTTGAGTTTTGATTATATCAACATGAAAGTTCATGATGCCTCATTTTCTTACCTTTAATTTCTTTATTATCTTTTTACACAAACATGCTTTATAACCTCTCAAAGACATTTTCATGAAATCGATACAAAAATAATACAAAATATATAAGTTTTCTTTATTCTCCCTTTTTAAAGTTTCATTCTTTATGATAACTTACTTTACAATCATTATTACTATGCTCAAGACATGTTTCATATTACAAACTCACCACACCTTTTTCCTAACATGAGATTCTCGAACCCACAAAACACACTATATTTTAATTCAAGATTAATTACTTTCACACATGTTGCTAGTATCATAAATTTGTAAAATAAAATTTCTCATAAATAAAATTTATAGAGCCCTTTAAAGTAAACATGTTTCATTAGTTAATTTCTTACAAATTCATGCATATTTTATATAATTTTGTCACAAATCTATATTATATACATGTATAATTAGGCAAGAGAAAAACAATTTTTTGATTAAATATAAAAATTTAATGTCGTATGTGACATCATTTTTTTTTATACATTTTAAAATAGAATCTAAAATACTATTTTGTTTCTAGCTAATTTTTGTGTTAGAAGAATTTTCCATTGAAAGCCAAATCATGTGGAGCCATTTACATGTTAAGTTTTTTAATGTTTTGTTCGAAAGAAGAGTAAAAGGAAAATCAATGGGAGATGGAAACAACAATGTTCCTATTTCTTTCACTATTTGGAATCTTTTAAAAAGAGAAGAAGATAAAAAAGTAATGATATGTGTAATAAAAAACTAAATTATTTTAAAATTAATAAAAAATATAATTTTTTATATATTTATTTGTAATAAATTTTTTTTTTTAAAATAATTTTTATTAGTCTTTTACCTACAAATTTATTGATGAAGAAATTTGTGATATATTAATAAAAAAAATTATATTTTTTACTAATTTTAAATATTACACACAAATTTTATTTCATAGAAAATAATTTATATATATATATATATATTATCCAACTAAATAAGAAAAATAATTTCTCATAAAATTGTAATTTTTTTTTCTTTCCTTCTCCCTTTTTCTTTTTAGCTTTTTGCACTTCTTCTTTTCTTTCACTTATTCTCTTTCTTTTTGTCCAATCGGGTTGTTTTTTTTCTTTTGGACGTGTATAAAACACAAGAAACAAAGAGCTCAAAAATATAAAAATAATTACAAAAATAATTTTTTTTATTTCACATATCTTTACTTGTTTACAATATTTATGTCATTTTACACAATCAAATAACTACAAAAATATCTTTTTTTACTACTAAACAACAATAAATGAATCAATCTGAACTTCAATATACATATCTTCAATTTTGATACATGAAAAAAAATTGAAAACCCATGTCACTTACTACTCCTTTTCCTTGTTTATTGTTTTAGTTTTGTTCACTTTTGCTCCTTTCATTTTCATTCTCCACCCAAACATAACCTAAAAAGAATGATGAACATATAGCTAAAACCAGTTAATGTCCACTTCAGCATTCCCTTGTGGTCTTACATGCCAGATAGAATGATTGAAGCAGGCAAAGAAGCATCATTGTTTTGGCCTCTCATCCAAGTGTTCATGCCCTAAATTCTTCAAACATAGTACAAAAGCCAATCACGTCCTTTCTTTTCCTTTGCAAGCATGTGACTCATGGTCCACTCATATCATCACAACATATATATATATCTTCATCAGCATTCATCAACATTTACTCCAATCTATTAATGCCATTATCATTCATATGATAATGTCTCCTCTACGGAACCAGGTGGACCTCACTCACTTCATCACCTTCATTCAATCAATGAATCAATGAAACAATCCACCGTCACCTTTAACTCTTATATACGTGACGTACCAAGCTAGGGCTACATATATAGTCTTTCAAACTTTCATTCATTCATAATAAACAAATATCAACAAATATTAATTACGTTTCCATGCATTAATTTTACCCATGTGCTGCATTCTGTCTCATAATTTCTTATTTCCAACTTGCAGAATCAAATTGCAGGCATCGTTTAAAGGATAACACAATACTGATTTTTTGTTAGTAAACCTATTTAGAGTTTAAATCCATGCACCAATTCTCTGAGTAGGTTCTTTTGTTAGTTATTTGAGCATGTTATTGGCATCTTTATCAGTGAATGTGTATCATTTTTCTTTTTAAAAACAAGTAAAAATGTTACTTTACATTGGTTTTTCCTTCAAATAACTAAAACCTGGTTTGATGGAAACCCTAGGAGAAATCTATTAACATCCAAGGACTGGTTAAGTAATGAGACATTTAATATGTAAATCAACATTCTGTTGTTTTTATTTCATAAATAAATAATGTTGGTTTATATCAGGTTTTGCAGAGTTTATCAAAATGTATATGCTGCTATCTTAAGAGGAAAATTAAGTGATATTTTATATTGTAGAGTGCAAACTACTTTAGGAGAAAATGAAATTCCATGTGTTAGAATTCCTTAAGAGGTAAGATTTCTTAATTAAAGGTTTTGAAATATGGAATCTAGAGTTGCTATGTTGGTGTAATGTTGTATATGGAAAGAAACAAAAAGAGTGTTCCACTATTCAAGAAAAGAGTATATTTCACTTTATTCATCCATTATTGACAAGATCAGAAGATGAAATTGATAAAACCAAATCATTTTTTGCTATAAGCTGAAGGCACGCATATTTTAATGCAGAGAAAGGTGGCATTGTTCAGTTTAAAGGAATGAGTCGTGGCTCTTTATAATTTTAATAGAGGCAGAGACAAATTTTGTCACAGAATATTGGTAGTAACAGTTGATTGTTCTTTTCAAATCTTAAAAAAAGTTATGCCTATGGTTTTGGATGCAACCAAAGTTCGATCATCAATCACCTTTTTCATGTAACAAACATGTTTGTTTCATACTCCACAACTAAAGTGTATTATTAGAAATATAAGGTTGATTTGATAGTAAAATTCAGAAGTGAGAAAAAGATGAGTAATGAACTTTTAATAGAAATTAACATATTAATAATTAATAAAGGTTAACAAATAGTGTTTTCAGATTAAAATTTGTCTCACACTTCTCCATGTATTATAATTAAGTGCGTATTTCAGATGATATATAAATATATATATATATATATATATATATAAACTTGATCATTGTCTTTTTCTTGGTAAAATGCATGCACATGTGGTGTTTGAGAAAAGGAACTTACACGGTTTTGGCAGCAGAAACAAAGGCACAAATATGATTCCTGATCAGAATCATAAATAGATGAAGGTACTTGCAGTAACTGAAGCATTTTATATATATATATATATATATATATATATATATATATATATATATATATCCATCTCTTTTTCTGTGTGAACCAAAAAAAGTATAAAGCATAAAAAGGAAAAAGTATCCATTTCTTTTCAATGCTTTCTCTGTTAAATGATCCAGGTTACTTTTAACACACGCAAGTTATATTAATCATCTTTCAATACATAATAAAAAATATTTAAAAAATGTAAAATAAACTTTTATGTTTATAGTACATTGTTATTCATTTGAAGAAAAATAAAATAAAATGAAGAGTGACTTATATAAGAAAATAAATAAAAAGAAAATATTTTTCTTATTCTGTTAAAAAATGACGAAAAATATGATATGTTGAATGTTTTAAATGTTATATAATTATTTGATTTAATTGATTTATTTTATATTTGAAAATGAAAATTTTCATTTTTTATGTCATTTCAAAAAAATAATTACATTTTAAAATATATTTCATATTTTTTACTTTTATTTTCTGTTTTCGCACTTTTTTTTTTTACAATCCAACATAAATTTAGATATAATATTTTTTCTAAAATTTCTGAAAAAAAAAATATTTAATTGGATTGACATGACATAAATTTAAACATGTAACTTTCCATGCTCCTTCTTTCATCCTTTTCAAAATATATTTTGAATAATTCTTTCATGGCAAAATAAATATGCATTATTCATCATACATACTGTTTGAGACTATTTGAAACTTTTTTCTTATATAACTTAAATGTTACGAATTGTTACTATTTGTACCAATAATTTAAATAAGTTAACTTCAACATTGAAAATAAAATAATAGAAAAAAAAAACAAGAATGGATGATAAAAGAAAAATAACTCACAACTACTACATGCTTGTCCAAGTCAACAAATAAAAATATAAAATATCTCATTTTCAATTTTCAAATAACCATAATTTACAAATAATTAATAAGGCTTTAACCTTTTGAAATATAACAAGAAGGGCTAAATAATTTCTACCTCTATCTTTTTTATTAGGAGATTTTTGAAATTTTTTCATTTCTATTTAATTATAATTTTTTAAATTTAAAATAGCATTAATTTTTTTTTTCATTTATATCTTTTTTATTTGCTTGATTTTTAGTTAATTATACCTATTTATTGTTATATAAAAATGAAAAATATAAAATAAAAAATGTTATAAATATTTGATTAAAGTAAAAAAATATTATATTTATTATTTTTTTTTAACTTAAACAACACTTATAAAGAAACAAGTAATATAATAAATAAGGAAGGAGTGTAATAACTTACCCATCATTAATATTATTATTAAAGATAAATTCCAAAAATTAAGATTACAGTAAAAATTTAAAATATTACTCTTATTTTAAAATTTGTTTAGGGTTTATTCTTATACATGTGTTTACTTTTATTTATATATATATATATATATATATATTATTTTTTATTATTTTCATTATTAGTTGATATGAGATTTCTTACCACCATGATATATTTGAATACTTCATTCATGCATGTATTATAATTCCTACAATGTGGTAGCTTTTTAAGTTCGAATTTGTTACTATTTTGTGTTCCTTAATCCTTACTTAAATGGCCATTGAATGGGGGAACAGGGTTACCAAATTTGTGCGAACTAGAATTGAGTCAAAACAGTGACATGAAACGAAATTGGATGAGAAAAGTTAGAAAAGGAAGGTTTTGGTATCTTTGAATTTGAAGATGTTTGGACTCTGAAAGAAATGGACAAAAGTGTGGCAGACACAGTACCAGTTATTCTGGTTTGACTGAACCATGGCTCAATAAACAAAAACAATATTCACACGTTCATCACTATAATCAGTGAGAGAAAATCACAAAATATGATGAAAAATATTATTATTGTACAACAAATTGCTATTGTTTATTCTGCACATTTTCATTTGATTTAATAAGAAGGATGTAACTGATGCTACAATTCAAACAATTTGGTAGGTTGTGATGCATGAATTGGATCTTGAATCTGATATGTTTCTTACTCCTACTTATGCAAACACTGTAATCACATAAATTCACAATCAGAACAGTTCCTTCTTTGTGTCTCCTTTCTGTCAAATAAAATTATGATGTTTCTTCTCATATCATTTTTTTCCTTTCCATTCACTACACCCTTTTGAATTTTCTTTTTTACCAAATTTATAGATAATTATATTTTTTAATGACAAACTTATTTCTTAAATATAATAAGATCTTTGGATATTTTTATTTATAAACATTAAAAAAAATTCTATTTTTTATTAAAAAAAATTTGTAAGTAATATTTAAAATTAATAAAAAAATATAATTTTTTTCTACAAATTTATTATAAATTTCTCATCTCATTATAAATAAAAGAAAAATTATTTTTTATAAAAAAAATTCATTGAAAAATTTTCTACAAATAATTTATAAAAGAATTTTACAAATAAATTTATAAATTTTTTTTCTAAAAATAAATCTATAAAAAATATTTAATGGATAATTAATTTTTAAATAAAAATCTATAAAAAATATTTTATAAATAAATAAATTTATTTTTATAATAAAAATTCTAATTTAATAATATATTGGATAAATAATTCATTGTATTTTATTTATATCTCAATATTCAAAAAGTTAACATTATGTTATGAAGTTATTGAATTAGTTATAGATTTTTTTCTGTCTTGCTATAAATATTTGACAAAAATTTAGGTATAATTAATTTTTATAATTAATGAAAATTCATTTTTTTTATGACTATATAATTGGATATTCATAATCCATATTATTTGCATATTAGTAAAATCTTGATATTGATATCATAAATAAATTACAATTTATAGAATATATATGTCTTGATAATATTGAATGGAAAGAATAAGATGAAATTTATGAATGAAATTCTTTTAAAATCTCCAATTATAAATTATTTGTATTAAACAGGAAAAATATGCGATCTTTAAATTATTAACAAAGCTCAATTCCAATAGAATTATACAAAAATAAAAAATTATGTTGTAGTTAAAGACTAATTTTCTTCTCTGATATGTATATTTTTTTATAAAAAAAATAAATATATTAATAAAATTAGTGATAAAAAATAAAAAAAATTTACAAATTACATAATATTAAAAATATGTAAAGAAAATTTAGCGATTAACAATATAATATTAAAAACAAAACTTTTTCAGATACATATAAAATGAACTTTTCTTCAATATTTAAAAACACAATTCAATATTAAAAAATATAATTTTTACATGTGTTCTTTTATATTATAAATATAAAATATTTATTGACTTTACTAAACATTCTAGTTAATTATTTTTAGTGAATTTATTATATCTCTTTATGTGAGACAAAGATTAAATCATATAACTATACATATTTAAGATTTTGAAGGATGTCTCTTGTTGAAGTAATGTAACATTTTAGAAAATTAATATAATCTGTGTATTTTAATTATAATCATTTATAATATTTTATTGTCAATATATGTTTTTATGATTTTATGCATATATATTTTAAGAATTCATGAAGAGATGATAAAAATAATTTTCTTACAAACATGTAAAAAAAAATACAATAATTTTTACAATTATTCCTTTCATTAATATATCGTCTACGGTGCTTGTAAATATAAATTACAAAAATATAATAATTTTTCTTATATAAATACTGTTGTTATATAATATTTAATTTTATCTATCATTAATTACATTCAAATGCATATAAGTAACTTAGTTAAATATTAGTTTAAAAGTAAGGATATAATTGAAAAAAACATAATTAATATTATTTTTAATTTTGAAAGTTACAGTTAAATAAAATTATTTTTAAAGAAAAAAGGAGAGTTAAAAAAACACAGAAATACTAATTAAGTAGAAAAAAATCTTAAACTAAACACATGTATTGTTTACCTTTTCAACCAAACATTTTTTTTTCTTCTGCATTTGTATGATAGATATTATTATTTTTTTTAGAGTATTAAAATTTTGTTAAGATAAATTCTGATACGTAATAAAAATAACCTTTCAGTTATCTCAATTTCATAAAATTAGTTTCATAAAACTAAATATTCTCATTTATATATATTAATTTGATTATATATAATTTAATTATATAATTAAATCACGTGTAATTTTAAAGTTTGGTCGGTAAGAAAATGAACTGAACATTTGGTAAAAAGAAAAGCTATCCATAAATGCAGATAGAAATCTGAAAAGTAATTAAATAATTTGATGTGGCTTTAGACGAGAGGAAAAGAAGATGGAACATGTGCACGAGTGGCCGTGCAACCACGTGGAGAAACTCTGGCTTGCACTGTACTTTCACACATAAAAAAGTAATTTTTAAATAACATTCGTAATGAAATTTAAAAACTCAAACTGGAATATACTGGAATGTTATGAGTTCAGATACTGAGATTCAAAAACTAAGCTTCAAACTCTAGATAATATTAATCTTGCAGATGAGAAAAAGAGAGAACAATGAATTATCTTAAATGCTGCATTCAACAGAGGATGAAATGGTCACAAGAAGCTTAAATGAAACAAACTTCAAAGAGGGAATTTGTAATTTCTACAGAATGATTAATGATTGTAAGTGTTATTACAATAAACTGATATTAGTGATGACCTGAGAAAGAAGATAAAAATAGTGCTGATAAAAGTGGTCACAGAATTGAAATGTTTGACATTGTGATGTTATAGTGTGATGGGAACTACTGAAACATTATCTATCCAACACACTAGGAGTAGGAGATATGTTTGAGTATTGTAGTGCCAAATATGTTCCCTTCATAACAGAATCATCCAAATCTGGGAGTACTTGTTGCTGAATGGTGTTGGTTTTGCTCTGTGCCAATTGGGTTCACACTATCTCATCATTTGAAGGCAAAAGAAAATATATGATGCACTAAGCTGTTTGTGTCTTTGATAATAAGGTAATTCCAGTCTGTCATGTGCCACTGAGTCTATAGTCAAAGTAATATTGTATTCCAGTCTGTCATATGCCACTCAAGAGCATAGTGAAAGTAATCTCATATTCAAGTAATGTTCTAAGAGCTACTCCAATTGTGTTTGCTTATTTTAGTGATTTATTTTATATTTTTTTTAGAATGTGGAAATGAGAAGGAAAAAGAGAGTGTAGAAAGTGATTATGGGTCTAATTCATCTCCAAAATTGGTTTAGAAGGTGAGGTTTACACCTCACTTATATATCATAGTTCAGTTTCATTTTTAGTCATTTTTAACTCGAACGTGACTTGTTAACAGGTGATCCAAGTTAACAACTTTGTTAACAATCAAGACTCCTCAAACCATATAGAAGGGGATCATAATCTATTAAGAGGTGACCCAATTTAGGCCCAACAACTTGTCAACTAAGATTCAGTATATTAATAAGTGGTCGAATCTAGACTCAACAATCTTGTTAACCAAACTCTGATATCATGTAAAAAGTGATTATGAGTCCAACTCACCTCTAAAATCAGTTCAAAAAGTGAGATTTACACTTTATTTATATATTATAATTCAGCTTATTTTTAGTTAATATGAAATTTTTCACTAGACAAACGAATATAAATGAAATGAATGCTATTTTGATTGATAAAATAAGAAAAGTGTTGGTGCTCACTTAGAAAAAAAATTTCAAACTTTTTCTTAACATCACAAAATATCTCTTTATATTTATAGAAAACTTCATTTTTATTTTATTTATCTTTAACGTGTTTTATTATTGGTTTGTGATTATCTTTTATCTTTAAGTATCTTTAAGTATGACTGTCATATATTAAATTTTTGTAAGAAATTCTGGTTAGAGATGCTTTAATATTGATTGATTACAAGACATGTAGTTAAAAGTGCAATGATATAACCTCTTTATGTTAAAACATGTCTTCATGCAAAGGTTGTCGATCGTTGACATGCAAAGCCATCATCTTTCACACATGCCACGTTTGAATGCTCATAGAATACATATTCAAGCATGTATAAACATAAAAGGCTCGCCACAACAAAATTCAAACATGTTTCATAATTTTCACATCATTCCAAAGAGTAAAATTGTTGCCACATAGAGAAATAAAAAAGTTCCTTCTATTTTGGAAATATAATTTTGGAACATAGTTGGATTTATGTTACAAAATTATATTTTCGAAATAAAAAGAATTCTGTTATGATTTTTTTTTCTGATAAAAGTAATTCTAAAAATTAATTTTTAAAATGTAAAAATTTGAGAAAAAAAATCTTTGACACATAAACCCTTAAAAAACCAGAAAAGAAAAAGAGGCAGCATCATTGGAGGGGACAAAGTACAAAGATTAAAAACAAGAGGAGAAAAAGAGAGACAATGAAGATAATGTTTTCCAAAAATAAGGAAGAAATAATGTGGTGGGAGGGTAGTATTTGATAAGGTGAAGTGGTGATAAAACATAGTATGGTAAAATGGAATTAAAAGAACTTTCTATATAATAAATTATAGTAATTATCACTATTAAATTTTAATTAAACTACATTAGTTATAGCATTATGAGTATAATATCATTTTAAATTGAAATAAATATTATAGTTTAAGTTCTAACAGATTATCTTTTTTAATGTTTTTGCCAGTATTAATAAAAATGAATTAACTAATGGTAGTTATATCCAGAAATTATAATGACAGATAATTATGAAGCTTGATACTGTTGTTTTGTTGTTACACAACATGATGCAACTCATTATGGAAAAATAATCTGCAACTTTTACAAAAGTAAAAGATAAAAAAACTGAGACAACTTTTGTAGAGAATAATAGCATATATTTGCCATTTTTATGATGTGGGGCAAGTTAATGATAAAGTGGCTAGAGTATTTGCACAATGTCCCCATTTTAAGGTGAGCTAGACAAAGCACACACAAACTGGGAACTTCACGCCGCAACACAACACAACACTCCCATTTTCACCTTTTTCTCTCATCGGAGAGAATAGGGTGGCGCATGCACAAACACTTTTCATGATCTCTCTCTATATATATTTGCACTATCACACGTTATATCATACATAGAGAGACACATAAGTCACTAAGCCAAACCTCACAGTCTCACACGTTGTAGAGCTACATACATAGGGAGCTCAAATCTCAATGGCCCTTCAGAGACTCTGAAAAGGAAGCAAGGGTGTTGGGTACTCATCCTCTTAACTTGCACTCTTTGTTTTTGATGTGTGTGTGTTGTGTGTCTTATGTTAGTCTCTCCTCTGACTCGGGGACAGAGAGAGAATCAAATTCACTCTAACTTTGATATAAAAAATGAAAAAAGAAATGATTTTAAAAGAGTCTTGATCTCATAAATCGCCTAGAAACATGTCCCTTTTCATCTGTATTGCTAACCTTCAGTTTCTAGCTCCCTCTTTCTCTCTCTGTTGAGAGTTGAAATGTTGTTGTGATCTTGGTCTTCATTCTCTCACTTTCTCTGCCCGACTTGGTTGGTGGTTGTTCAGAGAGCAGCACATTCAATGAAGCTTTTGGTTTTTCAGTTTTGGGGAGTGGATCAAGTTGACCCCAGATCTTCAATTTGTTTGATTGCTCAAAGTGTCATCCTTTCTTCTGATTGATAGCTTGGGTTGTACTTGGTAGTGTGACCTCACTTGGTCATCTTTTGTCACTGAGAAATGTTGACTTGCATAGCGTGTACCAAGCAACTCAATAATGGATCTCTTCGTCAAGAAGAAGAGGAAGAAGCTGTTCACACACCCAGCACCAAGCAAGCCATCAAGGCTCTCACTGCACAGGTAAATTGACTATTTTCCTTCTACACTTGATATGTCTCATTACCAAATCTTAAAACAGTAAGAACCCACCTCTTCAATTATGTATTTCTTCATCCTTGGTTGCTAAAAGCCTAATAGTAATACCAAGAGAACTAACTAAAAGGATTCGATTTTGTTTTTCTGTTTTAATGATTTGCTTGACTTGTTTTTACTTAAGTGGGAACTATGGTGACAAAGGGGTGGTTTTGTTTTTCAGATCAAGGATATGGCAGTGAAGGCTTCTGGGGCCTATAAGAGCTGCAGACCTTGTTCAGGATCTTCCAATGGTAACAGGAATAGGAAGTATGCAGACTCAGATATGGGGTCAGATTCAGCAAGGTTCAACTGGGCATACCGCAGAACCGGGAGCTCCAATTCAACCCCGAGGATGTGGGGAAAGGAAACGGAAGGTGGTAGAGTGAAAGGGCTCTCCAGTGGAGAAGGAACACCAGCATCAGTGAGTGGACGCACTGAGTCAGTGGTGTTCATGGAGGAGGATGAGCCTAAGGAGTGGATTGCACAAGTGGAGCCTGGTGTGCTTATTACTTTTGTTTCATTGCCTCAGGGAGGGAATGATCTCAAAAGAATACGGTTCAGGTACTAGTACTACTACCCATCTTGTGTGTGTTTGGAGATTGCAGAATTCGGAGTGTAAGCACATGCCTTTGTCATGTGGTAGAGGTTACTCGCTTTTTAGCCAATGTGACCTTGTCCTTTGTTGTAGTTTAAACTCTCTTATTCTTTGATCTGGCAAGCTAAGTACATTTTGTTTGGGAGTGATCACATGCTTTACAAAGGCTGTCCAGATTCTAGATTGGCAGGATCTATCTTGTTTCTATTGTGCCTCTTTGGAGGACCTCAGCTTTGTTCCATTGTCAGTAACTCATGCTTGGCTGGTGTGGTATGGTAGGCCGGGACAAAAGCAAAAAGGATTTTTATCTTCTAGCCTGCTCATTCAAATGCACTCCCTCCCTCCTCTCAGCCCACGTAAAGAAAAAGGAAAAAGAAAAAAGAAAAGAAAAGAAAGGAATTTGTGCAAAGAAAAAAGCCACTGCTAGAGTAATATTCATTTTAGGAAATGCAAGCAAATTTGTTACCCTCCCCTGTTCTTAATAAAACATAATAAATACAATAACTAAAAGGGATATTAGAAGGGTCTATTCAAACATAAATAGTTTATGAATATGCAATTCTAAATAGTTTCATTAGTTTACCTGAGATGATAAAAAGTCCTTTTTTGTTGGGGTAAGTGTCCTTTGGGTTATGTCATTAGACTCACATAACCTTGGCCTCATCTCTCTTTCATGAGAGTACAGGCTTCACTTGAGCTAGTCTCAGAAGTCAGAATTGAACTGGAAACAATCCAGAAGATCATGAATCTTAAATCAGTTAAGACTTGAGAGCTGTGGAAATTCAAATTAAAACAATATGGATGCTTGAGACAAAACTTTTTCTTCTAAAATTCACTTACTTTTTTATTTTCTAAATGGTAACCAACTGAAGCAAATGCCTTATGCCTATTGGACTCACTTTTGAAATATTGGATATATACTTATGATTAAAACGTAAACAGGTTCGTCTTATATTGGTAAATGATTTCTGTACCCCTACTGGAGCACAAGCTGTTTATTTGGGGTGGGAGTGAGGTTCTCTCTGTAGACATTTTAAAATGTTTCTACACTACCATAACCTGCAAGTTTTTTTTGTCTGTCCTTGAATATCAGTCATCTAGTCTAAAAGTAGCAATTAAAATTTCCTGTTAATATATTTGTCAGTCAATAATTCAGCTTGAAAAATTTTCAGCAAAGGGAAATATACTAGTGTGGGATGTGACATTTCTTTTTCTAAACCCTTTAGTAATTGTACTAATTAATTTATTTGATATTTTTTATCAGTCGTGAAATGTTTAATAAATGGCAAGCTCAGAGGTGGTGGGCAGAGAATTATGACAAGGTCATGGAGTTGTACAATGTTCAAAGGTTCAATCAGCAAGCAGTTCCTCTTCCAACCCCACCTAGATCTGAAGATGAGGTGAGATCCAACTTCTTTGTTATTTGCTAAGGATTGCTTGTTTAAATCTTTAACCAAGAAACTCATTCAGCTTACATGTCATCCTTAAAAATCAATCATAAATTCCTTCCAACTTTTATTCAAGGTCTGATCTTGAGATATTTGAGTTAAAAATCTGGTCCTTGAATGAGCAAGAAGTGTGTAAAGGATAAGCGTCCCACTTAACTAGAGGAGTAGTTGTTATCTGTTATATTTACAGGATAAGTTCATTTAGAATCTTCTGCTTTAGAGAATTTGCTATATATTTTAGTTGGTATTTACATGACTTTCCTTTTTCAGAGCTCAAAGATTGAATCTGCTAGGGACAGTCCTGTCACTCCTCCACTCAGCAAAGAGCGGGCACCCCGCCATTTTCACCACCCAATGGGAATGGGCTACTCCTCATCAGATTCACTAGATCACCACCAAATGCTACCTCACCCTTGCTATGAAACAAGTGGTCTGGCATCAACACCTAATCTTTCCAACATTAGTGCACCAAAGACTGAAAAATCATCCCTTGATGGTTCTGTAAGGACCAGTTCATCTGGAGAAGATCACTCAGGCGAGTTCTCAATCAGCAATGCCAGTGATATGGAAACGGAATGGGTTGAACAGGATGAACCAGGAGTCTACATCACTATCAGAGCACTGCCAGGTGGGACCAGAGAACTCAGGCGTGTCCGGTTCAGGTAAGCAGAAACCATTAGTGTGGAAAACAAATTACTTTTAATGCTTAGGCTTTTCTATATTTTGCTGCTTATTATCTAGACAAGTTGTATGGTGTGAAAAGCTGAAAACTTGCTCATGCTCCTAGACTTTCGACATTGTTTTAGAATAGATAGTGCATGCAATGTTTTTCCAATGTCTTCCCATTACAAATTATTATCTATGATTATTTTGTTCACTTTTATATTAGCTCTTAAAAGTCATCATACTAAAAATGACTTTTAATTGTTTGACAGTGTAAAAAATTTACAATGAATACATGACTGTTTTTATCTTCGTAATTTAGTGATTTGATTCTATGATCTACTTTTCTTATGCTTTTAAGCTACTTATAAAATTGTGGATGCCTGATTCTGAAAGTCTTAACAGCTGTTTATTCATCCAGTTTGATTTCTTCATGAATAATCACATTCATTTAATTAAAAAAAGTTCTTTCTTCATTCTTTTACACAGCCGAGAAAGGTTTGGAGAAATGCATGCGAGATTGTGGTGGGAAGAGAACCGTGCTAGGATACAAGAACAATACTTGTGACTGTGACTATAGAAGAGCCTTTACACAGATAACTGCTTCAGCAGGCTAACACAGTACAGCTTGAAAGCTTTACAACAGTGTTGTGCATTCTAGATCCAGTTACCTTCTTTCCAGGCCATGTAATGGCAACTTTCAACTTTGTAGTTCACTTTAGCTGTGGAGAAATGTAGATGTTGGGAAATATTAAACTGTGATAGTGATATTTTAGTCTTAGTTAAAACTTCTTCCAGACAACGTCAGTCAAATGTTTCCATCTTGTATGAATTTTGAACTATTCCAAGTGAGATAACAAGTTTGTTCTGTCAAAATGGTTAAAGCTGCAAATATAATGCTGGAGATTGAAAACTCTGCATAAAACGAATCACTGGAAAGTTAATAACAAAGTACATGATTTCTGAAGCTTAAAAAATGTAAGGTTATGGGCCAACACAATTTTATAGTGAGCATGTCCAAGACAGTTGCTATTTCCTTCTGCCATTAATGTTTTGAGGCCAAAACACATTATTATGACTATTTTAAAGAAATTTAGGTAGATTGATAAGGTGATAAACTAAGTTTCAATATTAAAAAGAATAATCCTAGATGTGTTCATTCTCTTTCCAGTCAAAGTTGGATTGGCCCAAGTTTCTTGGTAGTATGTATAGCTGGAAGAACTTATTATGCATGTCACCCCAAACTAACCAGAGATTTTTCCTCTACCTTTTCATATTTGACAAGCAAATTAGTTCACTAGCATAAACAACCTATTAAATACAAATGATCTTATTATTCTTTTAACACGGGATCAAACCTAATATTGGGTAATTTTTTTTAAATAAACAATTTTTTATTCATTTAATAATTAAGTTTTCTGTCAGCTTTTTAAATAAGTAATTATCTTAAAAGTTGTTTATTTCACAGACAATTAAGTTTAATATATCTGACAAGCTAAGAGGTATCAGTTAAGTCTGTCTGATAAAAACTAAGTTATTTCGTTAGTCGTTCTACATAATCAAAGTATCTAAATTTATTAATTTTAATTAATTCAAACTTTAAAAAAAAATCAAATTACTTACATTGAAAAAAATGAATTGACTGCCCAAGCTTCCCATTAGACAGAAAAAGCCAACCAAACTAAATTAGGTCAATTTACCGCAAATCCGCAGGGGAAGACCATTTTTGAAAGCTATCAATACTTCGACAAAAAAATAATGTAAGAGAACAATGATAAAAAGGACGAATAAATGCATAAATCTCCCACGTAACTTGAGAAATTCTCCTTATCTTTCCTTTAAAATCCTGGAAAACTATAATAAAAAAGCAAGACATTTCAGGAAAGCTAGTTTGAAAAAAATAAAACATCATGATAAGATCTTAGCTTCTGTTGTCATCTGACAATTACACCGTCTATATAGCCATGGCCACGCCACCAAAGACACAATGGTTGGAGAATAGTAGCACAGATTCAACACCAAAAATAGTAAAAGAATGTTAACGCAAGCTATTTGTAAGTATTCTTAATATTGCCTGCAAAATTACCATCTTATCATTCATTCTTTCAATAAACAAACCATCTGGGATTGCAAATTAACAAAACATAAATGGGAGAAGGAAAAAAAAAATACACTTTGACATGAAGAAAACCAAGATTTCCATAAAGTACTATATCAAGATAGAAGAAGAAGCTTTTGTTCATTCTGTCATGTTGTCCTCTTCATCTTCATCTTCATCTTGATCTTCACTCAGATCAAGATCAGCCAACAATTCATCCAATGGAACTGAAGGTAGCTCATCACCATCAATCACCGATGCCATCTCTGATGGCTGGTACTCCTTGTTTCGGTACAATGATATGTTGAATCTCATATCAGGGTTTTCTTCCAGATCTTTTAAGAATTGTTCATATTCTGAGACCATTTTGTCTTGGTCAACTCTCCTATCATCAGCCTCCATTTCAAGTGATTTAAGCTTCCACGAACGGGGCTTTCCACGTTTCTTTTGGCGCTTCTCTTCATAACTTTTCTTTATTAAAATTGCTTCAGGAATGTGCCCTTTGTACTTGTCCAACTCCATGTCATTACTATTAGCCCCGTAGAGATCATAACCAAATGCATAATCACCAGGATTTAAAAGATGTCCCAGATGAGTCTTGATATTAAAAATTGTGTCGTTCTTACCAAAATCTGACACACGAGCAACTTGAGCATCTGCTAGACAATATTTTGTGCCACCAATAGTAACCTCAGACGAAACAACCTCCACATCCAGCACTATATATTCCACCAACTGTCTGCTAGTAAGTAACGACTTGAAGGATGTTCTCCAGTATTGATCAGCATCTAAGAAACAGTGCCTCAAGGTAAATGGATCAAGCAGAGCAATGCTGTTGGTAACCTTGGTGCAAATCACAATAGGACCAATATTCCCCAGACTAACAGCAACTTTTGGAGGCAAACAGATTAAATCCTCACGGCAAACGGGGCTGATTTCGACAGAAAATGTATATTTGTAGTTGTAGTTATTACTCTTAGGATCATGAGAAACTAGCTGCTTATCACTACGGCTCCTTACAGGAGCAACTTTCCCTATAAACTCCACAAATTTAACTCCATGACTTCGATTGGAGAAAAAGAAGTCAATACCTTGTTCCATCTGCTTGATTCTTATAGCACTGGCAGCAGCACCGTGCTTCAGAATTAGCTGCTCTAAATAAAAGAAAGTACGCCTGTGAGAAACATGTTGTCTGAGTTGCACAGCAGCAACCCACTGGTCAGGATTAGCCTGGACCCTAGAACAGGATTCACACATATGCTCTTGTTGAACATACTCCACAGTATAAGACTGTTCAAGAATTGCTCCATTGATAACCTCCTTCTGAACCTTGACCTTGACTTTTATCCTCCTTGAATGGGGTTCAGTCCAGATAAACTCAGCGTGTATCAACCTCACTTTACTTGAATTCAAATTCTTCTGTAATTTCTTCAAGCAAAATGTCAACAGCTCCTTCGATTCTAACTGTAGCTTGACCCAACTTCTAGGTGGCTGCAAGTAACTCTCACACTCAGGGCAATGCACCAGCACTAGCCGCTTCAGTAATCCTTCCGTAATATCAACTTCCGAGCACAAACACTTCACACACATATTAGCAGCATTTGGTTGCATCGGAATTCCACACTTGCAACACAAAACACTGCCAATTGTTTGATGGACCTTGAACATACCAGTTTCCTCTGCCATGCCTGATGAACTAAACATATTGAAGAAACGAAGATAGTATTCCCCTGTACAAATAAGCATGGTAAGCAAAAGGATTAAAAGAAAGCTTATTAATAAAATAAAAGGGTTTCTTTGTAAACCAGGGGATATTATTAGACGGAAACTGTTCTTGTAAGAATCCAAGAACCCATTGAACAAATTATTAGGTAAAACAAAGACACAAATACAGCATAAGGAATAAAAGATCAGCAAAACAAGTACCGAATTCAAACGCAGAAATACAACAAAAATTTCAAAAAGAATAAATCTTGGCAGTAATAAGCATTGAGAAATCAAGAACATGGAAATTAAGAAAACAGAAGACAAAGGTTTCAGACAAGGTATTATTAAATTACAATAATATGATATAGAAAAATAATGAATTGAGAAACTTACAGTGTGGAAATGGAAATGGAAATGGGTGTAGATCAGTAGTTTCTGCTGAATATTGAGACAGCGGCGTAAGAACAACCTATATATGAGACCAAACACAAACAAAACAAACTTGATAACAAATTCTAAGACGGTGTGGCAATTTGGTCTTCTTATTCTGTGATGCCCATATACTTTGACCCCAAACATTATGGGCCTAAAGCCCAACATTTTGATGTTAATATGTTTACTCTTTACACCTCACAAGCATGGTATGAATTATTTTAATATTCATCATATACAATTTTAATTTTAATATATAAAATATAATATTAAAATAATTTTTATGATAAATAATTCATTTTTAATATTTAAAAATCCTTTAATTAAAATATCGTCTATTACAGGTCAAATACTAATTAATGACTATTTTTTAGACTAACTAATTAGTAATATCAAATTATATTAATAATATAAATATGTTACAAGAGAATAGAATTGAAGAAAAATATATATAACTCAAAATTATATTAATATAACTCAGCTTATCACATTAATAAATAAATTATATAAAATTATATTAATAATATAAATATGTTACAAGAGAATAGAATTGAAGAAAAATATATATAACTCAAAATTATATTAATATAACTCAGCTTATCACATTAATAAATAAATTATATAATTTTATATTTAATTTATAATATAAATTTATATATAAATATATTATAAATATTAAAAAAACTTAACTAACTCATACGTTTATACTTTTATTTCTTTAACAACTTTTTATATTTATTTTAATTGTTATAAATAAAATATGTTATAAGAAATAAAAAATAATAAAAAATATATATTTTAAATGATTTTTTTAATATTTTAATAATAAAAAATAATTATAATTTTTTTTATATATGATTGTAAAAATATAATAAAAATTATTTTTTATGATATATATATATATTTATTTATTTATTGATAGGTTGTTATTTAATTTTAAAAATATATTTTATATTTAAATATAATAAATAATTTTTTTATTTGATTTAATTTTTATTTAAAATTTAAAATTCAAATAAAATATGTAGTATAAAGAAAAATATATTTAAAAGATTTCAAAGTTTGATTTAATTGATTTTTAATGTTTTTAAATAGATTGTATTTTTTAAATAATTTGATTTTAAATACTTATTTCAGTTGTAAAATAATATATCTAAATTTCTATAATAAATAAATATTTCCAAATATTTAAAGAGTATCATTATTAAAATTATAATATATAAATATTCTAAATATATAATATATATTTACTGTTTATAATAAGATGTATACATAATACAATACAATTTGTAATTATTGATAATTTTATAGATTAAAATATTAAAATTAAAGTTAGATATTAAAAAAAAAAAAGAATAAATTGAATGAGATTAGAGGTTAATAAAAATATTTAAAAACATTTTCTTTAAGAGGAAAATATCCAAAACACTTTGGTTTGATGATGATAATTAAAAAGTTACTCTTGTTTATTAAATCTATTTAATTTTTAATATATAGAGATATACCATATTATCAATAGTTAACAAAAATATAATTTTTATATTGTAAAATTTAAATATGATTTATCCCGACGTCGCCATATAATTTATTTATTAAAAGTAATTATTTATGGCCAATCTTAATTATATGAAAATAAAATTTATCTCATGCAATACACATGATAAATAAAATACTAGTGTCTTTTTAAAACAACATTTTAATAAAATATAATAACTAAATAAAATAAAATAAATTTGATTTCTAGAACAAATAAACTTGTTTTGTTATGATATTGACATATAAAAAATGAGAGAAAAAAAAATATAAGATCCTGATACTTCATGAACTATAAAAAAAAGTTAGGTTATTATATAAAAAATTAAACAATAGTATTTATTTATTAATAATTAATATATCATATTTTATAATTATTGATAAAAATAGTGATGATTTTAGAAATTAATTCGATATGTGTTTTATTTCAACCCAAAATAGGTAAATGAAATGGATAATCCATAATCATGAATAAGATTGTGTTGGTTTTCAAATCATTGGTGAATCCTTTTAAGATGATTCTGAAAAATTTTTATTTAAAAAAAAGGGTATAATCGTAATTTAGTGGATAACAGCACTAGGGCACAACACATGAAGTGAAGCAATGTGGGATTTAAGTGTATAAATAAATTTTTTCCTCTTCCCTTAAAACTAAAGTCATTGTCAAACGTTTTCAAAACCCTCACTCTGTCGCTCCAAGCCGCTTCCTTTTCTTTTCCTGTTGTTTGTCTCTCCTTCTCTTTCTGACTCGATTGAGAAGAAAACCCTAACCATCTCTTGTTCTATGCAGTGTTAGTTTCAGTTTTATTTTTTTAGCCGTGTGTGGTTGTGTGTTCTCTTCTGGTGCGGTGCGGTCCTGTTGGGTTTTAGGGTGCAATGGTCCCTGCTTCCAGAACGGAGGGTGGCACTGGTACCCATTTACTCTCTGCGAGAGTGCGCAAAACCATTCAATCCATCAAGGAAATTGTTGGGAATCATTCTGATGCTGATATCTATGTTGCCCTCAAGGAAACCAACATGGATCCTAACGAAACCACTCAGAAATTGCTCAACCAAGGTTGGTGGGCCATTTTTACTTTATTTTTTTGTTCTTCATTCTTGCTTCCTCTTTTGGGTTTATGAATTGTATGCTTGGTTTTTTTTTGGTTTTTGATGGATGGGGTTTTTGGTTTTGGCTTTCATTTTTACCCTTCATTGTGGAGTTTTATTTATTGTTGGGGAATGTTTCATGGCTTGGGGTGTTTGTGTAATTCATGTGTGGGCTGCATTTTGGTGTTTAATTTGCATTTCTGAGAATGGGGATGATAAGAGTTTGGAATGATTTTTGTCTTTTTGTTTTTTTATAAAAGGTTGAGCTTTGGTAGTGGGGTGAAACTTTATTTGATTGCTTATTTTTTTCTTTGCTGTTAGCTTTATGATTTCAATGTTTTAAATTGCAATTATCCTTGACATTGTGGAAAACTAGGGATCATTAAACGAAAATATTGTGGCTGAAATTGTGGGTCAGTACATTGCTTAATATCATGCAAGATTGCTTTTGTTCATATTCTGGTTTCTGAAACTGGTGGTTTAGAGTTTGTGGCAAAATTTAAGACAATTATTCTGTGTTAAACATGATTTAGCAGTGATCATGACATAGGATTCTAAAAACCATTTAAAAGTAGTGGCCATCCTGCTATTCCATTATAGCATTTTCAGTCCTAGCCTTATCTGATATTGATAACTAATCAATGCGAGCCAAAATGTCTAATGGGGTTGTTTGGTGTCTGGTTTGGGCGAATTCAGCTTAAATTTGCCTAGAGTTCTGGAACTTATTTGGTCTAAATATTTTTAATTTTCGTGTTTCGAACCATGTATGTGATGTTGCAATTGAAGCATGTTTTCTAATGTCAGTTTGCTTGTCCAGCTCTAATTGTAGTTTGACCATGTCCCCCAATTAAGTATTAATTTGAAAGAAAATTAAACAAAAAAAATCCTAATATTCACTGTATTTTTATTATTCAGATCCATTTCATGAGGTGAAGAGAAGGAGAGACCGAAAGAAAGAGGTACTTATAGTATTTATTTTGTGGATGACTCATTGAGTCTACTTACATGTTAAAAAGTAGTGGTTTTCTTATCTGTAATTTTATTTATTCAATGTATCTGTTAATGCAGACTCAGAATGTTGGCAACAATGCTTCAACGGACTCACGAAGGCCATCTGAGAATAATAATGGTCAAGGAATGAAATTTCACACCCCTTCTGAACGCAATGTTCGAAGAGCAAACTATTCTCGGAATACTATACCTGGTAATATGTCTTTTTGAGGGTTTGTGAGGGTTAAAGGAGTGATGTTCTGATTGACAAGTTATTCAGAATGAGCATTCATTCTTTACTCCCAAAAAGATTGTCAATACTTTTTTATTCTTAGGGAAGATACCAAATTTAATTTTAAATTATGTTTATTTCCAATTCACACAATACTTAATAGTTGTTTTTTTCTTGCTTGCTGTGTGAATACTTAATAATTGTTTTTTTCTTGCTTGCTATGCTTTTTATGCTGCTTTTCTCTTTTTTTCATAGGGTAGGGGGACTTCTCCTAATTCTTCTTCTTATCATATATGTATGTGTTTGTTTATAAATATGAATGTATACGTGTCAGTGTGTGTATGTATTACTGAATATCAGAGATGGTGGTGCCATGGTGGGCGGTCGCACTTTTGTAGCTGGCTGTCACAACAGGGCTGGCAAGTTGGAATTTTTGTGGTGTGTTGTTGCAACTGCTTTAGGCATTGTGGTATGGTAGAATCGCCACCGCTTACAACTTCTTAAGGAAGAAGCCTCGGGTTAGCGTGACCTGATCTGAGACACATGTAACCCTAGTTTTTCTTTTTCTTTCTTTTTTGGGTTTTACTCAATGCAAGCCCATTTGGATTTTGTTTTAAAAAAGGGTTGGGTCATACAACCCACAACCCTACCCAAGCAAAAATAAAAACCCTGCATTTTCCTCACTTCATCACGCCACAACCCTACACACAAAAAACCCTATATGCTCCTCACTTCATCACACCACAACCCTACATATTTCGTTGTCGGCTGCGCTTTGTTATGTCACCATCGACACTTGCAGGTTGTGCCACCACCACCACCACCTGGTTCGACCCACCACCCTCATTTGTTTGTCCGACCACTTACCTTGGTTCGTCCCCTTGCTCCACTGGATAGCATCAAAGATTGTTATGTTGGGATTGAGAAAGAGTCAGATGATTAGAAATTTAGGACATTTCTTGCTCCACTGGATAGCATCAAAGATTGTTATGTTGGGATAGAGAAAGAGTCAGATGATTAGAAATTTAGGACATATGTATTATGTTTTATCAATATTTTAAGTCTTGAACTTGAAATTGGTAGTGTTTTGCTTTGATTTGATTGTTGTTTGAATATTTAGACTTGCTATTATTGTTAATTATATGGTTGTCTTTCATTACTTTTGCATTGCAATTATATTTCTGCATTGTTTCCTTTATCTATATGTAAATATTATTATTTTTTTGTCTGTGATGCTCCTATATATATAACTAATTGAACAGTGATATTTTAACCATATATGATATATCCATCACAAAATTTACTCCTGATGAATAATTTGTGGTTTTCTGTTTCAAGCCTTCATTTGTATGTGGTTTCAAATAGCTAATTGGATCACTTGTTTTGTATATATTTACCTGTAATTAAAGTCACTTGCCTTTTTTGTTGTGATTGTTGTTAGAATTACTATTTGCACTGATCTTTACGTTCATCCTTACTATTCAGGCATCAGCAGAGAGTTCCGTGTTGTTAGAGACAACAGAGTAAATCATATATATAAAGAAGTAAAGCCTCTTTCACAGCCTCACTCAACATCTGCCAGTGAGCAGTTAAATGGAAACACATCTGAAAAGAGGTACGCTCTGAATTTTAGTTTATAATTGATTTAGAAATATTGGTTGATTGTCCTTTGCCACTTTGTATATCCAGTGTCAATAGTTGCATAATCATTGCTTTCTAGTCTGACAAATTATGTTCTATCATTGAGAGTTTATTCTGTGTGAGAGGTTATCAAAAAGAATGCACACATGAGCTGTTAAAATAATTCTAATAAAAATATTGCTTAACTGAGAGACACGTGTGACATGAATTATGCAAACCCAAGGTCAATTCAAGGTATGCTGACACATATATAAAGTTAAAGTTAAGAGTGTTGAGGTAAATGATAAAGAGATATAGGCTAAATCCCTAATGTGTGTGAACCACATAAAGTTATACTTATTTAAATGTAAGAAAATACAACGAGATGGGTCTAAGCCCACTATATCTAACAAAGAGTTCATGTTTAACAGAAGTGGATAGAAAGATAATATGTAAATCAAAATTTGTTATTGTATCCAAGGTAGTCAAAGGTGAAAAGGGTGCCCTAAAGGTACTTAGAGTTTATAAATTTATAATTTTGCTGAGGTGAAGGGACCGAACAACACGTCTTACTAAAGAAAGACTTTAAAGAATTTGAAAGTACTTAATTATTATTAATTTATTATGGAGTATTTCCACTCTGCTATGTGGATCAGATAGCATAAGGAATTTTAGTCAGACTTTGGAATCAGATTTGAAAGATATATTTTATCGTTTTATAATTTGAAAACAGTATTTGTCAGGGATTTCCGTTTTGGTATATTCACGTAGTTGTCGGATAATTGAATTTTATATACGTAAAATTTTATCTTTGTTGCAGCTCATCAGCTTCCACCAGTCATAGGTCGTCTGGTTCTAGGAATTCATCCCAGGCACTAAGTGGTCCTTCTGATTCATATGCTAGACACTCAAAAGATGCTGTTCCAAATATCATTGACAGGAAAATTGCATCTGAGGATAAGGATAAACAAGGTATGATTTCAAATGCAGTAGGACGGATGCAGCCAATTAAGCCTAACAACATCCATCAAAATCCTGCATCAGCGGCATCAAGCAGTTCTGCTGTTGGGGTGTATTCCTCTTCAACAGATCCAGTTCATGTGCCCTCTCCTGATTCTAGATCATCAGGGGTTGTTGGAGCTATTAGGCGTGAAGTTGGGGTTGTTGGTGTTCGGCGACAGTCTTCAGACAAAGTAAAACAATCATTTGCTCCTAGTAGCTCTTATGTTGTGGGAAAAGATGGTACATCTGCAGATTCTTTTCAATCCGTTGGTGCTGTCTCAAAGACTGAACAATTTAGTCAAACTAATATAACTGAACCTTCATTATCTGGTGTGCCAGTTAGCAGACAGTCTGTGAACAACCAGTATAATAATAGACCACATCAACAACTTGTGGGTCATCAAAGAGGTATATCTTGAAATGGCTCTACCAATTATGATTTTTATCTAAATTTTCAAGACTAGAATGTTGTTGGAGCGTGCTCTGCTCTTTAGGTAGGTTAAATCAAATATTTTAATTCAGTCAAAAACACTGCAGTAGAAACGAACTTGCTTAATAAAATGAATCAATAATTGACTCTTTTTTCTTTTGCATTTTTGTTTGATTGAAGTGATTAGGATTGAACTATCTATTTCCTTACCCACGATATGATATGATGAGATGATTTTTGTTTAGATTTCTATTTTATTATTTTCTATTTTTAATCTTGCCTAGAAATTTGATTAGTTTTGAATGACGCAGTTTCCCAGCAAAATAAAGAATGGAAGCCTAAATCTAGCCAGAAGCAAAACAGTAATAATCCTGGAGTAATTGGAACCCCCAAAAAGGCTGCTGCTCCTGCTTCACCTCCAGAAGAAAATTCCAGAGATATTGAATCAGATGCAGCAGAGCTTCAAGATAAACTTTCCCAAGTAAATATATATGAGAACCAAAATGTGATAATAGCACAACATATTCGAGTCCCAGAGACTGACCGCTGTCGGCTGACCTTTGGTACCATTGGGACTGAACTTGATTCTTCAAGGCTTCAGTCTAAGTATCACATAATAGGAGCTTCCGAAAAATCAAATGAGGAATTGGCTGCAAGGTTTGCATTCTTGTTTTTATTTTATTTTTTAATTAGAAAGTTAAAATTTGGGCATTGGGGTTGATAGCTGCACGATTCGGACTTATTTACTGAATTTCTTTGTGGTGTTATATTTTAATATGGGTTAGAAACTATTTTTTGTCTGATGTATATTCATTCAATGTTATGTTCACACACAGAATAATTACATGATAGTTAGTATGTTATATGCTTTTTCCTGTGAACAAGACGTAATGTTAATGTTGTTTAATATTTGATGGCAGTTTGACAGTAACTGCTCCAGAGTTGTCCCCTGATGATGTTTCTGGGAGCAAACAGGTGGACTTAAGGGATGAACACATTAGAAGTTCTGGGTCAGACTCTCCAGTATCTGGTGCTGCTTCTGAGCAACAATTGCCTGATAACAAAGATACTTCAAACACTCAGAATCTGGACAATTATGCCAATATTGGGTTGGTTCGTGATAGCAGTCCATCCTATGCACCTTCAGAACCTCAGCAACATGATTCTCATGATATGCCAGGCTTTGCGGTGAGTGATTCCTTTGAATTTTACTATCATAGTCCATATGTTGTTGAACTTTTCCTTTAGGTCTACAAAATGTTATCAGTGGCCTATAGTTGTGTATGCCATGATAGTGAGATTCTGGCAATGACGGGCTGCATAACAAAACCTCTGGTCAGGCATTGTGCCTGTATCTGGGCACTACCGTTCCTGACTGGTGAATATCTTAGTTTCAATTGTGTGCATATCCTGACAACTCATAATGATCAATGGATTAAATGTGGCAGTTTGCTCTGTAGCAGTCAATAGTGGCAGTGTTTTGGAGTACCTAACTCCAAAAGATGCCATATGGATAGTAGGATGACTGCTTTTTGACCCTAAATATATTTTTATTACACTATGTTTATATACTGAAAAGTAAAGAAAAAATTTCTATAAACTATGGTGAAATGACAAATGTAATCCTCCAGTCTGTAGTGCCTGCTCCACGTGCCATTCATCTGATTTTGGCTTGTGTAAAATTGTGCCACTCTGGCTGCCGGCAGCCAGTCTTTGGAGTAGTAGCACTAGCAGGGTGCTGCTCTGCACTAGAGTGATTGTGACTCTACAGCTATATTTGAGATGCGTTGCTGGTTAGGAGGGTTTAGAAATCTATTTGATTTCAATGATTTATAATCTGTCTAAAAGATAAGTTTGTTGTAGTTGCTGTACTATTTTGGAGATTAGACTGAATTAATATTTAAAAGAATGTACATCTCTTATATGTTGATTGACGGAATGTGACAGATGAAACTTGCAGTTCATGATTATACATTATGGTAATACTTATATAATTGTATGTGTCAAATCAATTCTTATAAAAAAATTGTATGAAATTAAGTACATTCTTACTTGATATTTATATGTAAATAAAATAAGCACTTGTTTTGTGGCTTATTGTCTTGCCATTCTCACTTTAATTTCCAAAACAGGCGTATGATCCTCCAACTGGGTATGACATTCCATATTTCAGACCTACTATTGATGAAACTGTACGAGGGCAGGGTTTGTCATCTCCTCAGGAGGTATAAGAAATTTATATGCTAATACAGTATTAATGTCTTTTAATTGCTTTATTCTAGCTTGATTTATGCATGCAAGGACAGTTTTCTCCCGAGATCCAATAGTGAGCAGTTTGGTTTAATGGTTGAATCTTGATGTGTATTTCTTGTTTATCCACTACCCGTGTGTGCAGAGTGATAGAGTTGAATTACACGAGGGTTTTATTAAAACATACAACCCTATAAAAGTTGACTCAGTTACCTTTCCTATTTTTATTATCTGTAAAGCATTTGAAACTCTTTCTTTTTGTAAAAACCATAGTTGGAGGGAAAAGTTCTCTCCTTTCTTGAAAATGCAAGTTTAATTGGCATTGTTATTTTGATATTTTTCACCTTAATAAATTTTCCAGTTCTCAGTTTCTTGATCTTCCATTGACATAATGTTTGGTGACTGCAGGCTTTGATCTCCCATGCAACCAATAATACTCCTGCTTCTACAATTGCTATGGTACAACAACAGCAACCTCCTGTGCCGCAGATGTATCCACAAGTTCATGTTTCACACTTTGCTAATCTTATGCCATATCGTCAGTTTCTGTCCCCAGTCTATGTTCCACCTATGGCAATGCCTGGATATTCGAGTAATCCTCCCTACCCTCACCCAACCAATGGCAACAGTTACTTGTTAATGCCTGGAGGTGGTTCCCATCTTAATGCTAACAACCTCAAATATGGAGTTCAACAGTTCAAGCCTGTGCCTGCTGGAAATCCTACAGGGTTTGGGAATTTTGCTAGTCCAACTGGTTATGCCATGATAACTCCTGGTGTGGTTGGGGGTGCAACAGCTTTAGAAGATTCCTCTCGAGTCAAGTACAAGGATAATCTTTATGTACCGAATCCTCAGGTAACGTGATTGTGTAGTGTTAAAAACATTTTGCTTAAATGTCAGTAACAGAAAAGCATTAAAGTCAATAAGCTAAGCTAATTAACCATTTATCTATCTAAATGAGCATCCAATATTACTATATCTTTCCCGCCCCATTCTAATATCTTGTTTATGCCCCATTCTAATCTCTTATTTACGGTCTTGCACCCATAGGGGAAGAAAATAAAAAAGAAAAAAAGAAAAAAATTTCTCTTCCCTCATGGGCTAATACTGTATAGCTTTTTGAAAAGTATAATTTGCAAGGAATGTAGTCCATATTAATCTAATAGGAAATAAAATATAGAATAGTAATGCTTGATTCTCATGTCATTCACATCATTTGTTGCTTTCTATTAACGTTCATGATTGCTTTCTATTGCAAAACTAAGATAAAATTTCAATTTTTCCCCTTCATTCACAGGCTGAGACATCAGAAATTTGGTTACAAAATCCAAGGGATCTTCCTGGAATGCAATCTGCTCCATACTATAACATGCCAGGGCAAACACCTCATGCAGCTTACATGCCTTCACACACTGGTCATGCTTCCTTCAATGCAGCTGCAGCTCAGTCTTCTCACATGCAGTTCCCTGGCATGTACCACACTCCTCCACAGCCAGCTGCCATTCCTAGTCCTCATCATTTAGGACCACCAGCTATTGGCAGCAATGTTGGAGTTGGGGCTGGAGCTGCTCCTGGAGCACAGGTTGGTGCGTATCAGCAGCCCCAATTGGGCCACATCAATTGGACAACAAATTTCTGAAAGGGATAACATAAAAGAAAGTTATATTTAACCCCTATGTGTACAAGGGACTGGAAGTAGATATAGAAGAAAAGTGGCAGTTTTCATTGTGAAATGGATGACTTATGTTTTATTTTTTTTCCTTTTTACAAATGCAATGAGGGCATTAATTTTTCAGTCTCCTTTGTTTGCAGTAGGTGGAGGAATAATTGAGTTTTGGCTTCAAAAGTTGAAATTTAAGTCATTCCTAAAAATCCTTTCAGATGATGCTTAAAAGCTTTTCTTGACTGGATATGCTGTATTTTACTGATATCTATGGCCACAATAACCCCAAATTACTTATAACAACTTCTTATCCTTGTCCTTGTCGAGTAAAATAAACACTTGAGAAGGAGAAATTTGCAGTTACTGACTTGGTTGGACAGCTAGTTTTTTTTTCTTTTTCATATTGGTATATATTTTAAAATGAATTATAATTTTAAGCTTAATCAAATCTTATATTTGATGAATGTGTTCTTTCAATTTATTTTAAAATAAGTGAAAAATAAAATAATTGTTTTTTAAAAATAATTTTAATGAAAAAAATTGAAATATATATATATATATAAATATAATTATAAAATTTAAATAAACTAATCAAATTATTTTAAATATTAGATATAAATTATAATATATATATATATATATTAACAAAATAATTTTATTTATATATTTTTTAAAATATTATTTTATTAATCAGACAAAAAATAATTTGATTTAATTTAAATTAAATTTGACCATTTTTTATCGAGTTAGTTAACTATTTTGATTGTGTTTATTTGATTAAAAAAATTATAATTGTAGCTGTTAATGGAAAAATAAATGTCAAGATTCTAATTAAACATTATCTACATAATAAAATTAAAGGTGAATATATATTTTATTAAGTACCCTTTTAATAAATGCAATCTACAATATCTACATAACAAAAGTTAAAGGTGAATATATATTTTATAAATTTTGTAATGTTCGATTACAATTTTACAGTTTTAATAAATACAATTTTCATTGTACAGGAACTTAGGCAATTAATACAATTAATCAGATATTTACTGAACTGTGTGTAGTAATTTAAAATGTATTATCTTTTAAAGTAATTTTAACTTTTGTAGAAATTGAATGTTTGGGTTTGAAACTTAAGAGAATATTAAGTTTGTATAGTAACTTAATTTATGTTGGGCCATTTTGTTTCATCGCAAATGTGATTTTTGACAATATAAACCCTAAATTACTATGTGTAGTTATTAAAGAGAGTATGAACTTCATAAGAAAATGATTGTGAGATATAACATGAATTATAAGGATATTTTGTTAATTCACCTGATCAAACAAAAAATGAGGTAACAGTGGTATCCATACATGGTGAAAAGGGTTATTTTCCATTAAAGTGGTGGGTGATAGATATTAGGCATCTCAGAGTGAGAGTGTGAAGGAACATGCAGTGGTCCTACAACCCTTGGGATGGGTCTATAAAGAAGGGTACTCTGTCCCTATGAACACGGTTGTAGTGACCCTCAGATTTCAGACTTTGAACAAAAGTGTTTGTTGATAATACAAAAAGAAAAGCTATGGCAATCCCGAGGACAATTTTTAAAGCCATGCTTTGCCACTCCCACTGCTAAGCCAAGTTAAGCAAACCAAACCTTCTTCTATTCTTTCCTCACATCTCCAAAAGATAACAAACCATTCCACCCCCTTCACTCTCTTTTCTTTCATCTAACCATTTTTTTTTTAAAATTTTCTTTCTTTTTCACCTTTTTTAAAAAGGAGTGAAGGTTGGGTTGTTGAGAAAAATGCATTTTTTTTTTCTCAACTTCTCTCTTCATGAAAAGTGTGTATTGTTATGGGACTATATTTACCATTTCTGTAATCACCAAAAATCTGTAACAACTCTTTGCAGAGAGGAATGAATTAATTGAATCAAAGTTTAACTAATCATTTTGTCCTTAGGTTTCTGTTGTACTTTGTATTTAAAATTTTACATTCCAGTTCCTGCATATGCATTTGTTTAATGTTTTACTCTTTTGTTAGTTTTCTGGTGGTGTAATTAAAACTTCCACCAAATGAAAACATAAAAGACTAAAACATTCTTCATGTAAGAACTAAAATGTAGAATTTCTAAATATGAGATTAAAACAAAAATTTGGTATGATTATAGAAATCAAATGATTAATTAAACTTTGAAAAACAACCATCTTCAACCAGAACTTACCTTTAAATTTGCCATTGAAGCAGTTTCAAATAAAAGCAGAGATATATAATAAAAAGTATAAAAGATACAAATTATGATGGGACTAAACCAAACTAACAACTGTAAAAGAATACAAAATTAAACAAAAGGAAATTCTGGAAGATAATTTCTATTTTCAAAAAATCATAACCTATGAAACTAGATATAGAGTCCCATCATTTGAAGTTCTGATAGAATACTTTTTGTTATATTTTTATAATTTCTAAACTTTAGTGAAGTCTGCGTATCAAGATTTTTCAGTTCATCCTTGACAAACAACACTCTAGGAGAATGAAAAATTAAGATGAATAAATCTGTTTAAAGAGTAAAAGTCTCTTAATAATTTATTTATTTATTAGACCCTATAACTTGCTGTTCTTTAGAGAAACTAAAATTGCTCATCTTTTAGTCCAATAGGAGTTGGTGACTAAGTATCTAGCACTTAAATTTTGTCTTCTATTTCTAAAAAACTACTTGGACCATATCAGTATAGGATCAAAACGCTTTACACAACTAAATAGTTCAGTAATGTGTGAAAAATAAACAGAAGTAGCAAGTGGCACGTAAGTAGTTCTATCCAAGAGATAAAAACATTATTTCAGAGAATATAATTATACTGCATGTGCCTTCATGCATACAAGTTACTGTATATGAAGTAACAGAAGATACTTTACTTCTTATTTATTATCTAATAATTTAGTTATTGACCCGACCTATGTAAATTTCACTTTGAAAACGTAAAATCCTGAGTTTTATCAGGTTAAAATTGACAATATATCTCACCTTCCAACGAAACTGAGCACCCACGGAATAGGGTTCCCACCCTACTGTAATCATAGATCCTCTTTTTTGTTCATCTTTGCTTTTGCTTCCTAATAATCAGCAACTAATGAGTGTTCTGTCTCATAATAAAACTCATTTTGTTCGAGTTAGATAACTTAGTCAAAGCTCTAACATAAACTAGAGCCTAAACAAGAGCAAAGCATAGATGTCTGAGAAGGTTTCTAACTCAGACTCTAACTATGTCTTTACATATACATGGCATATATCTATCTATGTATAGAACTCTTCAGTGGGTTAGTAGATATCTGAGAAAAACAATGTATGAAGAGGAGAAGCATGGAAAAATGAATGATTTAGAATGATTTGGACTGAAAATGGTGCAGGATTTAATAGTTAAACGGATAGGCATGAAGGTGGCAGTGATGGTTGATTAGTTATCATAAGTGGTGTTTGTGTGTGTGTGTTGAGGAAACGATCAAAATGGGCCAAAGCAATATATGGTTTTGATTGAAGCTAAGGTTGTGGGGGTGACCCACGGTTTGAAACCAAGTTAGAGAGGAAATGATGGAGGCATGGCCTGCCATTGCAAATGGCTACCAACCAACTTTGCAAAGCGTGTTTGTAGTGTGGAGAGGTGTCACATGAGGCTGATGCATCCATCTCTTTCCTTTTCCAAAAGAGAAAAGAATCATACCTATTTCACATCCATCCATTTCATCTCGTGCACACCACATACTCTTCCATAGTCTCTGCTACACAACCTCCTCTAACATCCTACCATCATCACCAATCATGTCATTCCATGCGTGTGAATTTCTTCTACTTGTTTTCACCAATTTCTCATCTTGCTACACCACAAATATCTTGTACTTTTACTTTTGGGGTGTACACTAGTATCTTCTGTTCTGGTTAACATGTTTAAACAAAACTAAATAACTCAGAATATAAAAACTTGTTCTGATACGTCATGTTTCTTTTTATTCAGAATTTGCTCATCATAAAATGTTCTTAATTGCTATCTACTCTCAGATAATGATCTTTTAGTAGTGACAAAACATAACAATTTCATTGACTGATATAATAAGAGTTCATTTTTGTTTCTAAGCATTCATAATATAATTTTTTTCCCATCAACTAATTATCAGTTATGTCAGATATGATTTTTATGTAGTTATTATCAAATTACTCAGTTTATCATACAATCATTTTTAATAACTTGTCAGTGAGTTGTTGTTTATGTGGACATTTGTTAAACTCGTGAAACAAAAGAAACGCACTTTTGCACGGTATCACTTATGTTTACATGAATACAAGATAATTATTCAACAAGAGCACAAATTAAAGGTTCTTGTTAAACAAAAAAAAAAAAGAACGTTTGATTTGGATTGATTTCACATTTAAAAAGATGATAATCATGTTTACATCGTTCGATACTAACTTCACTTGAAAAACATGAGAGAAAAGCATTTCTAATGTAAATAGTATAAGGGAAATAAATTGTTTGTCTAGAAGATTTCTAGTTAAACTGAACTAGGGTTTTGGTAAAAATAAATAAATCAAACAGATTAAAGAATATTGATTAAGTTTGTCAAAATAACACTTGTAAATTTGGTTTAAATCCAATAAAATAATAGGATTGGTGTATACTTTTAGGAAGAAACTTAAAGAAAAACATTATAAAAGGTAAAATTCATATCATGCACATATTTATATGTTTATATTTTTGAGATATTAGTTAAAATTGAAAATAAAATAAAAAAAGTGAGAAAACATCAATAAAAGAAAAATGAAACTAGTTAAGATGAATTAACCTTTATGTAAAACACCTTTTCTATTCACCCAATTCAAATCGATTATTTTAGTGAATTTTTTTCTTTAACTTTAATCGGTTTGACTTAGTTTCCATTATTGATCAGCAGTAGAAGTAGTATATAAGAAAGCATTAAATCATGATATATATCTAAGAGCATGCTTAGCTGTACACAAGTTTTAAGGTCTGAAAAGTGACTAATGAATGTGTAGCTATCTCATTGGCTATATAATAATTTACAGAACCAAATGTTGAGGGAAATTGATGGAAGTTAACCCCATTATTGTTACCATAATGCTTTTTTGTCGAATCTAATGCATATTATCTTACATTCATTCAAATATTTCTGTTTAGTTTTATATAATTTATACATGTTTGACACAAGGAATTGAATTAATAGCATGTTGAATGCCCTCTTGCCTTCAAATGATTTAGAATTAGATTTTCGTGAAATCCATTTTATTATATATATATATATATATATATATATATAATATTATAGTGTAGTTATGAATTGGAGAATATTTTGGATAAATTAAAAATGAAGTTTAATTATTGTATATTTTTATTTTTTGAATTAATTTTGAGGATGAATGAGATATTCTAATATAATATAAGAATCTGAAAATTAATGTTATTAAATTTAAATTAGATAACTTGTTAATATATCGATCTGATTAATAGATTGTTAAATCTAAATTAGATTATTTGGTAATAGATTATAATTATTTTTATATGGTTTGAAGTGTTTTAATTATTAATAATGTTATTAAATCTAAATTAAATCACTTATGTTGAATTGAGAATGTTTTTTCGACGTGAGAGAATGTGTTGGTGAGAAATAAACTCTATTTTTTAAACTGAAAGTGAATTAAATTTATAATATTTTTTATAAATTCTGATGTTATGTTTTTATTTCTATCTTTTGCTGTTTGAGACAAAGTGTGATTAACGTGGGACTATTATAGTTCCTTGAAAACAAAGATGTTAAGGACAATAACTATTTGGACAATGTGCTAAAAACAAAAGTTTCGGAAAGGCAAAAACAAACGCATTATGTGAAATGACTGCTTTCATATTGATAAACAAACACCAATTGACATCGTATTACAGCATAGTAACACAAGAATTCTACGTAGTTGGAACATGAAACATGTAATAACTATAGTTAATGTGTAGAAAACCCTTATGAATTTGAATTGAAAGAGTGATTAAAAATGTAGATTTTGAAAGGGTTTAATGGTAGAGGATGGGGTAGTAGTGAGTGGTATGTAAAGTGTATAGGAAAGAATGAGATATTGGTGGAGAGTGAAACGTACATCCACAAGGAATAAACTTTAATACGTTCTTAGGAAGGATGATGGGAATGGAAAGATTGGGGAGAATTCCAAGTAACTTTTTCCTAATTGGGGGCTATATACTTCCCTTTGGGTCCCTATATTCCTCATTTCCTCATTTCCAATTATCTAAATGGAATCTTAGCCCTCACAATATTACTTTCCTTTCCTAACCCCATCATATCAAACCAATCCTCAACCTTTTCCATAACATTGCTTTACTTTTTCTATTACTCTAATTACCAAAAATTAATATCTATTGTGTAAGATTAATATTCACTTGTTTCCATAGTTATATAACTCATTAATATTAGTTATTATATCTCACACACATCATTACAAAACAAACAAAAATGATATTGATTATATACTAATTTTAGTTTTCATTTTATTTTCATCCTATTTTTAATAATACTAAAAAAAAAATCTTATTTCTCATAAAATAAGTTTGTAAATAATACTTAATTTCAATAAAAAATATAATTTTTTTTCACAAACTTCTCATCATTATAAATTTGTAGGTAAAAAAATTAATAGAAAATTATTTTTCACAAAAAATTTATAAAAAATTTCCAACAAATAAATTTATGCAAAATTTCTCACAAACAAAAAAAATATTTCCCATAAATAAATTTATGAAATTTTTTTTAAAAATAAATTTATAAAAAATATTTAATAAGTAATTAATTTTTTTTTCTAAAAAAATATCTATAAAAAATATTTCATCAATAAATTTATTCTTATAATATAATATTCTCATACATATTTTTAATCTCTAATCATTATTTTTTTATATAATAATATGAAGTGTCTATCGATTTTATCGATTTTATAAATGTCTAATTGATTTAATACTTTTCATAATATTTATCAAAATATGATTTTATTCCATTCACAAAATTCAAAACCACACCATAAGATTTAACTAAGAGAACCAAAAGTATAGCATATATTGGTTCTAATAATTAGATTTTTCATGCTAAATTATGCTTTTTTTTTTTTATATTAGTAATGGTTAGTGGTATAAATAATATTCTAATTCCTCTAAAAAACTTTGAGTAGTTGCAAGGCTTTACATAACTTTCTTTGGCATTTGTATTGTGAAAATATACTAAGAAATGAAAAAAAAAATAAAAAATTTACCATCTCTGATATATAACCTTTTAATCCCTTGAATGAATTTTGTATTAAATATATCAAAAGTTGTTTATTAATGTAAAATTACATTTAGAAACATTGCTATTAGTTGATATTTGTATTCCTATATTATCTACTCACTATTGGTGAGTAATTCATTTTCTTAAGGTTCATATACATTATATATGTAAGTAAGATAAAACATAACTAACATGTTTTCTTCCAACTAAAGGAACTTAAATAATCAAAACATGTGATTTTGAAATTGATCTAATATTGAGTGAATTTCTTGCTTAAGTATATCATATTGTAAGGAGACAAATTGCTCATCTAAAGAATGTGGATGATATTTTGGAAAAAGAAACAAAAACAAAGATAGAAAAAGAGATTTTTTTTTCCTTATAAAAGGAATAGAAATCATATTGCTTAAGTTTTGAGAAATTACATACAGAAGTCATAAGTGAAGCACGTTTTAAGCTATTTTTTTTAGAAAAAAAAAAAAAAGTCAAATTGAAGTGCTTAGTTATATGATGAAAGTATGAGTGAAATTAATAGGTTTTACTAAACAAACTTATTGCACTGCTAGGTCAACGGATATTGGAGATAATAATGAAACCCATTTTACTCTGAAGCTGATCATGCATTAGGAAGAGAAAAGAGGGTTGTTAATGGTTTTTGTCTCCTCAATATTAATCCCTTAAAAAAAAAAAACTCATTTTTTATTGAAATTTATAGTAGGTTTTTTTTATTACCAATTTAAGAGACTAATCTTTGGTCCAAAATTTAGTTATATTCAAAACTCTTTACCCTTGTATTGTTTTTTGCAAATTAAACCCTAGTACCCTACTGGTATATGTTATTATTTATTGCAAAGATGAAGTACCTTTCACAGGATTAGAGACATTAACGTGAATGGAGACAATGGAAGAGCACTACAACCTCTCTGGTACAACATGTTCATTAATGTTCTACGTACCATGTTGTGTATAGTGTTAGGTCACAATTAGAGACCTACGTTGCCATCTAACATGGAAGAATATGCATGTGGGTGCACTGCACTGTTTTTCAACTCATCTCTGTCATACTTCACTTTTCTTTTTTCTTTTGAATGTATTTTGCAAAATACATAGGCAAATATTCCACTTGTATTATACCACATTTCGAGCAAGTTTCAATTCTGTAAGAAGTGAAAATTGCTTAATATTCAACACATGTTTATTTATCATGCAGATTTTAAAAAAATTGTCTGCATTATTACTTGTTGGAGAGATGAAACAAACATGTTTAAAGATAATAATAAAATAATGAATTGCCAATCATGTGGCAAAATTGGCTCAAAGTAATAAAGAATTTTCTTTATGAGAAATTAGTTAGAAAAGTCTTGAATTGGTGAAAAAGTCAAGTTTCACCAAGAATGAACTATTGTTTCACTCAAACAAGATATGATTTGAGTCATTGGTACTCGAAAATCGAACTGATACTTGATTTAAACATCCTTCATTCCTAAGAATGGAATTTGGGACTGATTAGCCATCAAGTCCACAATCAATTTCTCATAAATGGTTAATAGTAGAGAGAGCATAGGAGTGACGTGAGAGTGGTGGAATCTGGAATTTGTTTTATATGATAAGAAAATTGTGGTAATTTGAAAATGATTTTTCTGAGAAGCCAAGTATCTGATACGTACTAAATTATTAATATGTTAGACATGAAACGTGAGAGTTGAGACTCGTGTATCATCATAACATCCCATGATTGTTACAAGGGTTGTGTTGTGTGTATGAGTTGCTTTTGTATAATTATAGATGACACTTGGTGGATGTGTTATTATATTAGCATCCTAGCTGGTACGTTTCATTATGAAATATTTTCTTGAAACCGAAGGGAAGGAACAAGGAAAGAGAGAAAGAGAAGAAAAGAGTGAGAGGCCAAAAAAGAATAGTATAAGAACAATTGATCGATCCATCCAACATCTCAACACACACGTTCTGTTTGTTTTGGTGCCTTTTTCAAACCTTATCAGCTTAATTAATCCCACTTTTCATCTCTTTCTGCATTCACATTCTCTTCCTCTCATCCTTTCCTAATCTTAATTAATTAATAAAATCTCTTCTGGCTTTCTTTCAAAATTGTTTCCATCTCTTTCTCTTCATAAAGTTTAGGAGCCACGAGAGCAATGATTGTGCAAATAAGCACACAATGTTCCCACTAACTCTCTCTCTCTCTCTCTCTTCTTCTACTTCTCTTGTTGCAGCCCTACAAAACAATAACACAGCCCCTGTCTCATGTATAGACACGTAGGTGAGGAAAGTTTGACAATTGAAAGGACTAAACGACCATTTTTTGTGTTTATATTTCTTTTGCATTGTCAATCAAGTCAGCTTCCATAAATGACAGAGGCAACCATAGATTGCTATTGATCTTGCTTTTATAATTCTGGCATAGCCCTTCTGCTTTTCATTAATGCCTTCAAAATGCATCTTGCCAAATTATCTTCCATCTAATGCATTGATTCTAGCCACCCCATTTTTGAGTTGGAATTTCCCCCTCATAATAAAACCAAAGATATGATTTTTATTTACTATCAGTGTAAAAATATTGTTTTTAGAGATGGTAAGAGTGTAGATGTTTAAATTGAAGTAACTAAATATTTAAACCTTATAAATTTATAGACTGTGTACTTATAGGACGTCTTCAGTTCATCAGACCTTCAGTTTTTCTAATATCCTGGTTGATAGTGGAGCAAATGGAAAAATACCTGTTATTACACTTTGACGCTCAAGTTAATAAGAGATCAACAGGTTATCTGACCCTCAATTTATAAAAAAAAAAATGGATAATAAAATACCTAAGTGAGTAATAATCTGTTTTTATGAATTTAGGACGGCAACCCATCGGCCAAAGGACCGATTAAAGGCAGGCCAATACCTATATGGTACAATCTGTTTTCAAGATCAGATTTCTACAATTGTTTATGTAATGAGTACATGTTTGTATTCTAAAATTGTCAACTTGAATAAAACATTTGAAGAGGATAAAAAATGTTTCTCAATTGTTTCCCTTTCTCTGTTTTTAAAATTCTGCATTAAAAATCTAGAGGGTTAAAACTATGTGTTTGACACCAGCAAAATCCTTAACAGACTCTTTCCAAAGGTAAACTATACCAGAATGCAGTTCATTAAAATAGGCAAAAGGAGAAGAGCTTTAATTTGAAGAAGTCACGGGCATTAATAGAATCCATAAAAATAAATGAACACTTAAAGCCCAAAGTTTTGTTCAGTAGCCGCATTAGTTGACTGTGCAAACAGGAGTATAATGGCAATGCCTCATAATACAGTATAATACCTTATGTTGGAAGTGCTCCACACATGTTCATACCTCTCACTCCCTCCTCTAATCAACACCAGAAACACCACCCTTTTAATCATAAAAGCCAACTATTAAAGATGGTAATAATCAACATTTTACACCAAGTTAACCTCCACTAAATCACATTTGTTTGTACATTGGAAGGAGAAACTGCATATCCACATCAAAATTAGGACAGATACTGATAAATTTATGGAGCAAGAGTGGAATCTTCTTTGCAGGATCAAACATGTATAGGATCAATATCTGCTTTGCATGGTCCTACAAAACTATACATTTTCTTTCTTTTGTTATATAAAGAAAAAGTAAGGATCTAATGTCAATTCATGGGATGAAGGGAAAAAAATAAAAAATAAAAACTTAGAAGAGAGAAAGAAGGAAGAGGTGAATTTAATAATCAAAACATTAAATTTAAAATGAGTGAAATTCCACATCATTATTGACAGCCTGGCCAGCTATACTCCTCCCCCAACCCTTATAAGAGCATCCAAAAGAAACCACTCTCCAAAACTCTTTCTCTCTTTCTCTCTTTCTCTCTCTCTCTCTCTCTCTCAATCATCCTTTGTTCTCTCTTCTCCTCTGAGGCGTGGAATTTGGCTTTCATTACTGTCTCTCTCTAAACCTTGCACTCATAAATACTCATGTCTCCTTTCTTTCTTCCTCTTTCCTCTTATGTCCTCCCACAGTGATTTCTAAAGACACCACTCTCACACTCTTTGTTTTGGAAATATAGCCATGGCCTTGTCCTTTCTCACAATCATTTCTTTCTCCTCATAATTTCCCTCTACTAGAGCTTTTCACAGTGCCACTATTTGAAGCAGACAACAAAGGGCAAGTAATTGATACCATCCAAAATCCCCTGTTCCACCCCTTCTCTGTTTTCTTCTCTGTTCTCTATAAAAAACAGAATGGACAAGTGGGACAATAAACCATCAAGAAAACAGCACCACAGAGAAAACCCTTCTTTCTCTTCCACTCTCCTTGACGTTATCTACCGTTCAATCGACGAAGATCAAACGGAGGAGAAGGAAGAGGAACAACTCATCTTCTACAGAGAAACCATGAGGAAGCAGAAACAGAGCAATTGTTTCAGAGAAGACAAAACTGAAGCTGAGAAACACAACTCTCGCAGGGCCAGGAAGGTGGAGAATTGGATAGAGAAGAGAACCAGCGAGAAGGTTCTAATGGGGAGAAACTCATTGACGGAATTTGAAAGAAGAACACGAAGCAATTCAATTTCAAACACTCTATCCATGTATTCAAGCTCAACCTCTTCCTCTGAGTCAAGCTCTGTTGGGGGCTTCTCTTCTTCAGAGTCAGAGTCCTTCTATGGTGTGCAAAGGCCAAAGCCAATCAAAACCAGTGTTACTGATAAAACCAAAACCAACTTTGATGCTGCACTTCACAATCACAACTTCAGGAGCCACTCTTCCCAAACCCAAAAGCCAAAGCACGAGAATGGTTTTGGTAAAACCAAGTCCAAAGCCTTGAAAATCCTTTATGGTGAGTTGAAGAAAGCAAAGCAACCAATTTCACCAGGTGCAAAACTTGCTAGTTTTCTCAACTCTCTCTTCACTTCAAGTGGAAATGCCAAAAAAGCAAAGGTTTCTACAACAACAACAACATCTACTTGTCGACCTGTCTTAATTCCGGTTGCGACAAATCGTGGTGCTGATACTAAATCAGCCGCACAACAACCTGGTTCTACATGTTCATCAGCATCTTCTTTTTCAAGGTCTTGTTTGAGCAAAACTCCTTCTTCAAGATCAGGTGCCAAAAGGTCTGTGAGGTTTTGCCCTGTGAGTGTGATAGTGGATGAAGATTGTAGGCCTTGTGGGCACAAGAATGTTTATGAGGGTGAAGAAGGTTTGGTGGCTTCCAATGGAAAGAACAGGAGTGAGGAACTGAGGCTGCATGTCATGCAGGAGAGTCGCAGGGTGGAGGAGTTAGCAAGAGACTTGTTGAAGAATTATCAGAAAAAGAGTGAAGTGGAGTTTGATGCTGTTATGCATTATGAAGATGAAGAAGAAGATGATGATGATGTGGCCAGTTGTTCAAGTTCTGATCTTTTTGAGTTGGATAATCTATCAGCAATTGGGATTGAGAGGTATAGGGAAGAGTTACCTGTGTATGAAACTACCCATTTCAATACCAATAGAGCCATTGCCAATGGCTTCATTCTGTAATTTTGAGGAAAAAAAGTGGGTTTACTTTTTAATTAGAATTTAATGGTGTGGGGGGTTTACATCGGATAATAAGATTTCTCCTTTTATTTTGGTTTATTGGTTCTTCAATCTAATTCTCTTGTCTTTCTCTATTATGTTTTCTTGGTGTTATTAGTATTGTTGATGGTTCTGTGTTTGGTTTTATGGTTAAAATGTGTACCTCATGCAATACAATTGAGCAAGAGAGGGTAACATTTGATGAGGATGTTTGCACGAGAAATGGGGAAAAGGGGTGAAAAAGCAATTAAAGAAGGGGAAGAAGATGAAGATGAAGTTGAAAGCAAAGGCAGAATTTCTACACTTATTCATGGCAAGAGAAAAGAGGGCTTTTGCTTTCTCTCTAATGTGTGGGGACCCCTTTTGCTTGAAATTAACACTATCTTCATGCATCTCATATGCGTGGGAGCAATAGTCAAAAAGTGCCTATGTTAATCTAATGCGAATATGAGATCCTTTATTTTTTATCTTTTAAAATTTATTTTACTTAATCATCTCAAACTTGATTTATCAAACCATTATTTTTTTTGGGGGGTAAAAAATCACTGGGTGGAAAATTCAATGGAGGCATTGTTAATTTTAGAGGCAGCAAAAAAGAGGTCAAATGATGGGTTTAATGGAAAAAAAGGGTAGAGGTATAAGGCATGGTCTCCAAAGATGTGGACAAAAAATCTCTTCTTGGATTCTCTAAAACCTTGATGTCAAATTGGTTGGCTTCTAAGCCAAGAGCTTGTCCCTGAATTATTTGAAAGGCTAATGCAAACAGCTGAACATTGCTAATGATCTCTCTTACCTTCAACCCCAAATCACTCCAATATCTCAAACTCCTTTCTCTATGTTCTCTTTTGTTTCATACATGTTTCACTTCTGCTTTTTCTAATTTTTTGTCTCATCCCCTTCAATGAAATAGATCTCAAGCCAAATTTAATCTTTTCCCCTTTAATGTTCCATGTTCATCATAAACATTCTATGCTTCCTCTGTCAAAAAGACTACATAAAATACATACCATTAGGTGAAAAAAAAAAGAAAAAAAAAACAACTTTATGGGGATTCTCACATTATCTTAAACAAGGGAAAAAAAAAACAGGAATGTTCAGATTCAGACTCCAAAATTCTCATTTACTTTTCTCTTTGTTATGTTTTTCTCTAACCTTGTTCTTCTGCATTCAGACACTATGACATTCTTTCTCTTTCTCTTTTTTATTGTCCCAAATGAAAAATTAACTTATCTCTCCCTTTATTCTTCAAATAAACTAGAATGAAAAGCGCCATCCAAGGGATCGATTTAGAGAACAAAACAATAATGTTAGTGAAAGAAAAATGAAGAACATAAACTTTGGAGGAGGACCACTAAATCATAACAGTGTGATATGCTAATTAAGTTGAATGGCCTTAACTAACAGATTTTTAAGGGAAAAAAAATCTTAGACTTTGAAAGCTAGGTAGCTGTGTTGAACTGTAGGAAAAGAAAAGGCTATGCTATGCTATGCTTTAAAGTGTCATAGGCGAAGAGTGGCTTTGTAGGGCGTGGTGCTGTCGTGGACCTGTGATGCCCTAACCGCAATTGACAAAACATTAAGAAATTGATTAGTGAAGAGAATTTGGCATGCAACTGTGTAATTATTGCCTTAAAAAATCACTTTGTAATCTCATAAAAATGATTTGTTTCAAATTTAAACACCATAAACTGTTACTGTTTTCATATGGTTGGTGAAGTGGGGGAGTACAGCAATCATAATATATAGCAGATAGTGGGTGTGAAACCACCAAACCCTCACCATTCCTTGGATTTCAAATAATCACACCAATCTTCCTAATTCCCCTTCATTCTTTTTATCAACTCTGTCACTATTTCTTTTCTTTAATTGGAATTAAAACTACCCTTTTCATTGAGGGAGAGTTTTATCATGCATAGCTTCAAGGAAAGTCCTCCATGCAATCTTGCTGAAACTTTGTAAAGTAATGCAGGTTGGGAGATTCTGTAATCAATTTTGACTGATATTAAAAATCTAATGACTTGTCATGTTATAGATCTCATGCATCTATTTTACGTGTTTTTTTTTGTTTTGGAAATTTATTATAAAAATAATAAATTTATCATACATCCCATTAGTACATGAAATATTTTTCAAATCAAATTAATGTTACTTATTTTGTTAATCTTTATAAAAGTATAAAAATATGAGGTTTTGCTTTTCTTTGTATATTTAGTTATATGAATAGAAAAATAAATGGAGTTGGGTTGTGAAATTAATTAAAGAAATGAAGAAACAAGTAACACAATGAAGTTAATTAGAAATGATAAAACTTAGCAAATATTTGTCTAATGAGTGGTGGGTCGAAGGTGATGAACACTAAGTGGACATAATGGTGAGATTCTTGCTTTATTTTCTACTTAAAAAGATTATTAGAGTATAAAACAGGATCTGTCAAAATGATTAAACTTATAATATTTTATCTTAGCTTCTTTAATCTCTTACATTGCATTACTTTAAGATCTTATGATCATGTTCAATATTTAGGGGTTGAGGACAAGACTGTTGGATTTTGCCATGATGCACAACCACAATCACCATGGTTATGGACAAATTAACTCTTTCATCAACAAAAGGAAGAAAACGAAAAAGTTTGTAGGTCACAAACCATGCCAAAACCTAAACCTATTATTTTGAATGTTGTTTAAACTTAATACAAAACGGTGAAGACAAAGGAAGCAACATCTATAAAATTAGTTTAATCATTTAGTGATAGTTTGGCATGCGCAAGAGGGAAAAACAAATGAAATCCTCAAAAAACCATATCCAAAACACAAAACCCTAAATCAATAGGGAAACTAATTCAAAGAGGATTAGGTTATTAGAGAGGGGAAACAAGAAGGTCCAAAAGAAAAGGCTTTTAATATAATAGAATCTTTGTTTCTATAGATTTCATTTTTACTTTCTTCCACATCTTAGTGATATAAGACAACAATTTGATTGTATGCAAATATTTTTTGTTATATAAAAAAATTATTCCTATATGCAAGCAATTTGATTTGAGTTTCTTTGTATAAATATTATTAGAAATGTTCAAGAGTTCATCATCATTAGAAAAATAAAAATAAATATTCACACTCTTTATCATCTTATATTTTCAATCAAATAACATTCACACCCTTTTAGTCTTTTGAATAAATATTTATATTCTTATTATTTAGTAAATAACATTCATTTCTAACACTCATCATAAGTTAAAAAAAAAATTATAGAAAAAAAAGAAAAAAAACCTATCACACTTGAATTTTAAAATAGATATTCATTTCTATATGTTATTACTAAAATAATAATCATAATTTTTTATTTTATTAATAACATATGTAAAAATAATCATCTTTTACATAGAATAAAAATTAAAAGATTGTTCAAAGATCTAGATAGAGTGACATAAATTGAATAAACTTAAAGAAACAATAATAATGAAACACGTCACGTTTAATAAATTAATGATGAATATAAGTTATGAATGATGTAAGGAATGCTTTACACTTAGTGGTGAATCCATATCCACCACCCTGTTAACATCATATTAAAGGTACCTTATTTCAATGTTTTTAAATACTTTTAATTATAATACACCTAATTTTTTTGTGTTAAGATATCATTCTATTTTTTTTTTATATAAAAAATAAAATACCTTTCATATTCTTCAATTATTCAATCACTTGATATTCATCAAGTTTATAGTCACAATAATTTTTTATGCAATAATTAAGATTTTATAAATACTTGTTAGAGATATTCTTAATAAATTGTAAACCTAATTTTTTTTAATAAGAAATGTTTAGATTTATGTAATTATCACAAAAAATGTAATTAAAATATATAAAAAATATTATAGATATATTTAATGTTCAAATTTCATATTAAATTATTATAATAATGTGATGTGGTGTTTTTTTATGTATATATGTTGAGTAATGATTTATTAGTACATATTTTTAGTGTATTTTTTTCATAATTATTTAATAAATGGTATGATTTATTTTAATGATTAGCTCAAATAAATATGATATATTGATTGAATAAAATATCTTAGATTTATAGATTTGTAAATTTCTAGTAATGAAAAATTTTCTAATATAAATTTAAAAAAAATCTACAAACCCTTGAAGATTATATATATTTTTTCTTATGTTTATTGATTTATAATCATTGAAGAATATATGTTTTGGTAATTCTTGTATCCTAATTATCTAATAATCAAGATGAAATGATTGTATTTTATATTGGAGGTAGCATTGTTCCTCTAATAAGCACATAATCCAGCAGAAAACACTGCAGATAGATTATGAGTTGGTAATATCATGGCATTCCTCTGCTGGGTATGCCACTCACCCACCATGCACAAACCACTCATGCGTCTTAAGATAAGACTCGACCAGTTTATGTGGCTATTGAAGTTGCAGGACCATACATGCAATGCAAGTGGCTTCATCACTGTTTTGGTCATGTGCAAACAAAGGGGCGCAAATAGGGTCAAATAAACTAGCACCAGTTTCTTCCATTGTCTTTTAGAAGACACTAGATTAATGGATTTGTCACCTCCATCTGTAAGATAATCTTCTCAATAATTACTCATAATGTTTTCTAAAAACGTAAAAACATCTGATTCTGATGAGCTTACCAGATTGTTCTGGTTGTCAACTTTGTTTTTATGCACATTTTTTTTTCTGCTACTGTTCATGCATTATATTTGTGTTCTACTTTTGCAACAAGTGAGCACAAAGTATATATTCAAACAACAATTACATGTCGGTTTCATTAACATACTATTTCTCAGAGCAATAAATGTGAAAAACAGTGTTTGTTGATCAAAATGGAGCAAAAATACAATAATAATAACAGTTTTTCATTCCCTTTGACGTAAAAAATGTTTTCTTGTTTATTAAATGTTTCACTGTGATAATATTGCGTCTGTGCTGTTCAACGATTATGAGATGACAACCAAAGTTGGATGGATCGGGATTCACGAATCAAATCTTCTTTCTTTTTATTAATTAAAAACCAAAAGGAAAGAAAAGTATTCCCTTTTTTTTATTCCATTCCTGCTATACACTAAAATTATGATCAGAAGCACAAATCAGCATCTTTGCAACTTTTCTTTGTAGATAAGAATATATTTCATGGAATTCATAATGAGAAACGAAGTTTCCTGGATCCACTCCTCTATGCATGCATGCATGTATGTGTCTGAGGTATGCATGCATGCATACATGTAATTTAAGAATATGTATTACCAGCACAAAATATATTTGCACCCCACATATGGATCCTCACATACACATGCATGCTCAAACCACTTTTTCCAAAACATTTTCTCAATCATTATTCACTACTAAAAAGTTACAATTAGTGATAAAATGTTCTAGTGAGCTTAATAACCTAAGAATTGGCAAGAGAAAAAAAAAACATTTTTTATCATTAAATTTGGTGACCAATTCAATATTTTTGTAGTGAGCTTAGTACTTTTTTTTTTCAAATTTTTTAAGTACAACCAAGGAAATTAATTAATTAGTTTTAAGTGATTATTTGTCTAGGGAACTATATTTGCTACTTTTTTTTTTTAAGAAAAAAAGAAAATTAACCCGTTTAATCTTTAAAAGGTGGAACAAGTTGAAGTTACCCTTTTTAGTCAAAGAACTCTCACCCTTGGTTATGTCTCTGAAATTTCTTTATTTTGCTTCTTTTTCTTCTTTTCTTGTTGAATATGGATCATTCCTTGGCTTGTGCTTGTCCAATATAAGTGTGTTCTGAAGCATAGCCCGTGGAACTAGGGCGCACCAAAAGTAAAGATATTAGAATATATATAGGTTGAGAATTCATTAACATATTCAAAATCACATAAAAGCCTCTATGCCATTCATATATATACAACAAAAAGAATTATATACCGGAAGAAGATGAACTTTTTCTAATCAAATCCTTTGAATTTGAATATACAAATTGGACTATAGCATTCATAATTTGACAAATGCAGTATATTATGTTCACACACGTTTAAAGGTTAATATTTAAGTAAGTGTACGAAAAATTGATTCACATACAATTTGGATTCAGAAGTTGAAAGCCAGCTTTAGACCACATCACATAGACATTGTACCCTTCAGCTTCTTTTTTGCTTTTCTTCACTTTGCACCCACACGTGATGAACTGGACCCACATGTCCCAGAACTGTCGCGCATGCACACGTGTGCTCTTACCTTCACTGATCCCCTTAAGATCCTCTCTCTCTCTCTATATATCTCTCTCTATATCTCTCTCTAACCAAAAGCAAACACAGAAATATCAATATAATATAACATAATGCACATATTCATCACTCATTCTCATCCATACACGCCAACTGCTATTATTCATCATTCTCATGAATGTATATATCTTTCAACATATGGTGAACGATTATGATTAATTGTCATGTAGAATATTACAAATTATTGTATTATAAGTTAGATAATGAGGAGAATAGGCACATTATCACATAGACTCACACCACCACCTGTATGAACCATATTGATTTAATTCATACAGATTGATACGTGTATATGTTTACATGCATTAATTGATTTAAAGGGTAGTGTGTAGGGGACCTTCCCCTTTGATTAGTGTTGCTCCCCTTCTGCCTAACAAGGAACACCACTCGAGTGATGACACTTGTGAGAGATTTCCACGTGTGGTGCTATCACCATGTTTGGTGCCGCAAGTGCCATATTTGACTTTGATGGTTGATGTGGAGAAGGAAGGGTGTGTGTGGGGTTATTATTTTTTTGGTTCTTTTGAATTTGGAATGGTGTATATGTTGATTAGTAAAGTGAAAGCGGGAAGGTTTTTGAAGAGGTGAAGTGTAGCAGCTTTAGTAAAAGAAAGTAAAAGGGAAAATACAAGAGGGTTGTGGATTTGGATGTGTGAGTCACTGTGTTTGTCTATACGGAAAATAGAAAAAAGAGAAAGTGAACAAAAATTTGGTGATCCCAAGAAGATTGCTTGCCTTGAAATACTTAATTTTTGCAGCTTTAATTTTCTCTTTAGAGAGACAGAGACTTGTGTGCAAGAGGGTCTATAGGAGTATGACAGATTCTCTTCTGGGTCGTTTTAATTAATAATCATCTACTTCTTTAACATCTTAAATATCTTTATAAACTTAGATGGTAGAATTAAAGTATAGGTATACGTACAAATGTTTGTAAAGATACAAGCTAATGTATGAATATCAGTACTATTTATATGCTATTCTCTTTAACTATTTCTTTCACACTTTTTCCTAAACAAGTTAAAGGAACTAACGATTACCTTCACTCACGGGCAACTTCTTCCATTTTTCTTAGCTTAATGGAATGCTTTATGTTTTTAATTTGGAAATCTGGTAGAAAGTGTTGGGAATTGAGCTTGTTTGATTGTTATATACATCAGGCCTTACTGCAGTCCAATAAAGTTTGGAATTGGAATCTCCATTATACATTACTTAATGCTCAATCATTTGCTGCCCCATACTATGGAAAGAACAGAACAGATTTTATATTAATTTAGCTCAAAATCAAGGTTGTTTGTAAGAAAATAATACTTATATTCAGTCCCTAATAAAAAAATCATGACATTATCAATAAAGACCAGCTCTCATTTTAGTTGGCCTTCATCAATTTCTATAAAGTCAAGATTTAGTTTAGATTTCCTGGATAAGCTGTTTTGTTGATAATATGTAATCTTATCATGAAATCTTGTTGATGTTCGTTTATGATATGCTTGATTTTTTTAAACCTTTCATAACTTCTGTATTGTCACTACAAGTTTTAGAACTACACCAGTCGCGTGATGATTAGAAGGGAAATGTTAATTAATTGAATGTTATGGATTTAAATGATGTAGCTTCTGACGATAATGATGGCACAACTAATCTAGCAGTTAACTACAACAAGACAAGACATCTTTCTGAGTCGACAATAACATGGTGATTATTGTGCAGTTGCTCAGTATACTTCAGACATCAGAATCTTGAAAATTGTTGAAAGCTAGAATCTGCAGTCTGTGATGTTCTAGTTTTCTAATTCAGCGTAGATAAAAGGTTAATATGCACGAATCTAGGAGGGTAAAAAAACAAAAAAGAAGGGAAATATATATAACAGTGAGAACATTACATGTTTATAATATAAATAATTTTGTATAAACTGAAACAGCAACAATCAATTTTTTTAAGGATATTTAATTGCATTGGATCGATGCAGTTCACATATCTTTGTATCAGAGAGACCATAACGTGTTCCTCGTCCAACCGTGGAAGAATAATTATTGTCCCAAGTTAGTGTAAAAAATTGATCTGTCACTTTTCACCACTGAGGATGTGAAAGTTCAAGTTTTCATTCAGGGTATGAACTGTGGCTTTCATGTTAGTACACCCATTTTATCTTTTATATTAAAGACAAAACAGACTTTGTTACTTCTTGAGAACAAATAAAATCATCATGTAACATCGTACATTGGTTAATTACGGTTCAATATGAGGTATGTACTGATCATAGGGAATTCTCGTTATTTACAATCTGCATTTTGGTCAGTTTTTTTAGGCCTTTCGTTTGTTCTTTTCTGTTTGATCTTTCTCCATCTGTAATATTTGGCAAAAGCAAAAGAGAAAGCAAAAAGGAAAGGACAAGACAATGTTTCAATTCGTACGTTACGCCTTCTATTAATTAAAAGCCCCGAACTTCAAAAATATTTTATCTATGGAGGGTATTAATAAAGTGAAGTTTAATTTGATATATAGTTTAATAACCTACTGAATGCAATAGTAAATATTTCTAAATTCAACTAAATAAATACAAGAAAAAATTTATTGGAATACAATTCTCATATCACTTTAATAAAAGAAAACAAGATAAAAGAATAAATTAAATTTCTATATAAATTAGAAATTAAAATTAACTTATAAGAAAGCTAACTTAATGTTAATTTATAGAAGTTTACTCATATTAGCCTTTCCTAAATAGGTTTCTAATCTGTATATAAACAAGTTTTAGTTTACAGAATTTTTTTTTTTTTTTTTATGTTAGAAGTGTTTATATCAAATTTTACTCAAAGAGAACTTCAAAAATCATGCACTATACAAGTTTTTATAATAAATAAAAAATCATTATTAATACGGTTTTTAAAATGATTATTTATAAAATTCAATAGATTTGTTGTATATACTTGTAATTGGACATTTGTATTTTTTTTACACTATCCATGCATATATTATTTATATATAACTCTCTAAAATTATCAAAATATGGTCACCATGCTTAGATTTGATCAAATAAAGTTAGCTTGTTCTTTTCTTTTTATTTAGTTTTTAAAAGTTTCAGTTGTTTCTAGGTTTGCGTGGCCTAAGTGGGATGCCATATCACTGATGATATTAAAATGCAGCATCTTTTGAATATTTATGTTCATGATATATCATCCTTACTTTTATGGTGAAGCACTACATTTGATAAATTTTCATCTAATTAAGTAAGCATCTAACTTGGGAATTTACATGAAGAGGAAAGAAAAAACGCTTGTTTCAAGATTGAGTGAGGAAGAGGGAAATGAATAGAAATGAGAAAAACAACAAAACAATTTTCATATGTTTCAACAAGAAAGCAAAGGAATGCAAAAAGAAGAACAAGAAAGCAAAGGAATATAGTCTTTAAATAACTTCTTGTTATAGCATTGTGCAGTTCTATTCTGAGCTAGCTGTTAAAAAGCCAATCTGAATTTGCACTTCTTAATCAACTCTATATTATGTAAAACTTTCGTGTAACATCAACTTGCCTTCAGAACTCATCACAGATGATATACGACAGTTCATTTCTTTTTCACAGCTGTTAAACCTTACCCAGAATGTGATTTTCATGATCATCTCAGAGCACATAGGTAGATAACTTGGAGAAGAAATTGAGGTAACTTTGTGGTATAATTTTCAAAGAAAGTAATAGGAGCTAAGTTATGGAATGATGGTGACTTGTTATAATAGTTATGGAGTGAGGATGGAGAATCCACCAATGTCTCCTATTAGCCTATAGCCATTAGCTTGCCTAACCAATACCCACCACACAATGTGTGTCTACGTATATCTTCTGTCCTTTGAAAGAATCTGTGAAACCTAAGTTTGATGAAGCTTCACCAAACATAGAAGCCCCTTCCATGGGAAAAGGGCCAAATTATTTCTCCATAGTGAAACAGCCATGCTACCTTACAATTCCATTAAATAGGGTTCTTCTTGTAGCTTTTAGCTGTCATTCTGATATTCATAAACACACCTACTCATGTTTGTGTAAGAAGATCATCAATTCATTTTGGAGTCGTGGAAAAATCACTACCTATTGTTACTTAACCTACACTGTTCATGTAGCCATCAACTATGAACAAATATAAATTCTAACCTGCACTGTGCATGTAGATGATAGTTACACTGTTAGTACACCTTGATGTTCATGTGGGCCATGACATCACCTTATTGTACTCTTTCACTCCCTACATAACATACAAATAGTCGGTGAATAATGTCCTATGTTTAATTAGAATTTTTAGGTTTAATTAGTTTCATATATGAGAAATTCTTGTATGCTCAAAGTGTTTACAACACAAAATAATAAAAAGTTCAATTAGAATTACATATATTTTTTTATATGGACTTCAGTATGTTTTTTTTTTTCTATCGATGAGTACTTTTGCTTACTGGAAAAAGAGGAAGAGATTAAGTTTTATAGAAACACATTATGTAGCACTTGGTTCCTTGAACCAAAAATATGATTTTGGTATTTGAGTTTCTTAACTACCATCATATGTTTTAATTTCTATTATAGTTTTTAATGCATTTTCATATTTTTTTCAATGATTTTTTTTATATTTTTTAATCAGTATTATTAGTTAACAAAACCTAAAAAAAGAGAAAATCATAGGGAGATTTTCAAATCAAGTTAATTAACACAGACAAAAGATTAGTCTTACTTATAATAATTATATTTATATTTCACAAGAACAAGTTTGAGCAAATTATTAAAATAAAACTCTTGTTGAGAAATAATTTATAAATATTTTTATGAACACCTTTAGCTTTTGTTTAATTTAAAGAGTCGAATGTGAAGAATGAAATTGTAATAATTTTTTATAGAAAATAAGTGAAAAATGAGATTGTTTGATTTAACAGAAAAAAAAACAGAAAATAAGTAAAAAAAGTTTATATGTGTATCTAATTCATTTGACTAAAATAATAAAAATTATTAGGTCATTTTATATAATGTCAAAAATTTTCTTTGATTTTTTTTTTAAATAAATATAATTTGATGGAAAAAATGGAAATTTTTATTAGAAAAAATAAAAAAATTGATATTTCAAAATAAGAAAATATTATCTGCTAATTTATATTTAATAAATATTCAAAAAATAGTATTTAGAAAATAAAACTCATTATATATTGATTTTTAACAACCAAATAATTACCTTCAAATCTTCACAAATCTATTCAACCAAACTTATAAATTTTTTTAAATCATAGCAAATCAATCCTGATGATAATGAATAGCCTGTTACAAAGAAAGACTTAGTGAATTTTAAAGATTCAATTAGTATAAACTGGGGCATGAAAACTTACCAAACACTGATTGAAAGATAATTTTACCTTTGAGAAACTGCGTTTAGAATGATGCAGCAGAGGAGATGAATGACATTCATGCACCAGAACTCCTAAGAAAAGTGGTTAAATTCTAGTTAGTGAGTGCAGTAGATTCCTAAACGTGGGCCATTCTCAAATCATTGATTATTGGTGGTTCCATCAAATCATTTGAAAGCGTTTCCAAGAGTCAAACTCCATTCCCTGCACTGCTCACATATTACTCTCACACAGTGAAAGTGCTTAATTCCTTCGCACACATTTCCACTCTTCATAAATTAGTATTATGATACACAGTAGAGTACTATATTCTTAATCATTTTCTGACATGCACATATTTGAGAGAGTGACACTCTATTATGTGCTAGGAAATTGTACTGATTTCGTGTGTATTAAAATGGGTTGCAATTTGAATATTTTGTGCTCTATCATGACCCAGATCTAGGAAGACCTAGCTAAGGGATAAGAGTCCTAGGTTGAACTAGATGGGGAAGAATTGGACGTAGGTTAACATGATGGTAAATAGTTTGACAGAGACAGGTTGTTGAAGCCCCCATTTGAAGGAAATTTCATTGGCAGCAATGGCTGCTACATATTTTAACTAGCTAACAAGTCTACGGTGTACCTACTACCTCAACTTATCTTTCGGTCTAAAAGAAGAAATTGATGATCTTGGAATAGACAAGTTGCTTCTTCATCAAGGTTGACTATCTGTGGCAATTGACAAACACTAATTAAAGGGAAAGAAACGGATTTGATTCAATTGAAAATCATGAAGGTGAGATGAATGTGGGCGTGTTGTCTAACAAGAGAGCATGCATTTTCAAAGATGTGTTTTTAATCTCTACTCCCAAAGGAACTATTCAAACATTAGTATTTCATGTGCTTACTGTTGGAAAGAACAAAACCAAACAAAGCACATGTAATGAAGCCTTTGTGTAAGATATCTTTATTAAAATTCTATTTGGGGTATCAAAATCTCATTTCTGGTGTTACATAGTTTATGGAATCAAACCAGATAAGTGAATGAGGTGACTGTTTTCTGTTTGATTATTTCTTGCTTCTGATTTTAGTTTACTAACGAATCAATGGAATAGTCACCAACCTAAATTCCAACAACAACAAAAGTCACTCACCTGAACATATACCAATTTGCGCATACAAATTTTGAACTAAACAGTGCTACTCATCAACTCAATATCACTTGAGTCCCCAATTTCTCAGCTTGACTTCATTCAACAGATGGGGATGGATTTGGAGAAAATTTCAGTTCAAAACGTTACTGATCTGAGTTTATCTTACAAAAGAAAATTGAGGAAGCTTGGATTAGAATACATGGATCAACATGTGTAAATCTAATTTATATGCTATATTCTTATGACTCTTATGACTATAAGAAAAGGTCAAAAGTAGGATATTAATGCACTTTGATAATATCCCACCCACCTAACTGTCCCATCAGTATTAGCCAAAGATGTGCATTCAAGTTCATAAAAGAAATTGAATTGTGAACAGTGTTATGCTTAAAAATAGTTCCTTACTTCAATTCCATTATATCTATATATGTACTATGGAGTATGTTATATATATAATATATACTGTTACCATACAATAGTATACCCTATTCCCTTGACTTTTCACATTTATTTTCAAGTTTTGTTTTTCTTGAAATCATTGTTTTTCTTAAATCTGAAAGTGTCATGGACCAAGGCACCACCTTGCAGTGGCCCATGGGGCTAAAAGGACAAGACTACCCAACACTCAGAGTGGGAAGCATAACCCAAAGTATCAGGCACATGGAAAATAATGAAAAACCATTTCAACTGAACAATTAATATTCTGAAAATGATTCAATCAATATTCAACGACATTTATTTATAAAACTAAGTTAATGGAATTTGAAAATTCCAGGACCAATCATAGCAAGTTATGCATGCTCCTCTTCATTCATCACCTCTTAACTCCACACATACTAGCTTAAATCTAACAGTCTTTACTAGTCCCCTACCATTAATTATTAGACATCAAAAGATGTTGAAGACCATAATCACAACTTTCTAATGCAAAACACATGATCTTTTTTATCTTTGGACATGAGAAGATATAAAGGAAACTTCACAAAGATACTACAGATTATAATAATGACAGATTGTCCTTTATCAACCAGGGCACACAGGTTGAATTTTGAATAGTGTTTGAAAATAAAAGCAACCATTGGACTTCTTTTTTTTTCATTAAAATTATATAAGATGCTTGATTGAGGGTTTGAGATAACAATCAAAATGAACATATTAATCGACAGATATAAAACTTTTGAAAAATTAGCATTTGCTTCATGAATGGTTTCACTCTCATGCTTTTAGAGTTCACAGTAGCTAAGTGGTAGGGTTTTAGAAAACTTTGTCAAAAGGTCTAGTTTGCGTATATTATTTAAAGATCTTGGTTCTAAATCTTTTGAGTTTTAGCGCATTTCATATATCTCAGTTTTTCCTCCATATCAGTTTCATTGTCATTTAGCAAATGACATAAAGTGAAGAACTTAAGTGTAGAGCCGCAATATGTAGCAATCAAAGATCATGACTTAAAATGGCCTCATTCTCTTGTTAAGTTCTTGAATCACAATTCATAAAATATATCTTATTATTCCAAAACAAATTTTACTTTCCTTTTTCTTTTTCTTTTGATTTTCTTCACTACTTTTTTTTTCTTATTTTATGATAATATTTTATTTTTTTTCTTTTACCATTGTTGTTTTGATTTTTTTTTTTTTACTTTTTATTATATTTGAAGAGTTGGTAGGTAGTGAATATATTTTGTTGGATGTTTAGTGGGAAATTTTGTGAATTATGGATTGGAATGTCATTGGAACTGGTGAGGGCCCATGGTTAACAAGAGATGCTTCAAAATTAGGCTTTACAAATGGATTTTTCTTTTTGGACCCTATACTTTTTTTCTTCCTACACCCCATATATTTTTAAATTCTAATTTTAGCACCATCTTATTTTAACATATCTATAATGATGAAGTTATTATTCCAAATTATTAGTTTGGAAATATATTTTTTAGGAAAAAATTTTAATCAAAATTATGTAAATAATGTTTATTTAAAATAATTTTAGGATGTGTATTCTAAAATATTTTTTACTTGTGCCAGATTAATCTGGAATGTATTTATTATTTTAAATTATGTACTTAGAAACATCCCTCGCTCTGTATTTATTATTAGCAATGTTATTTGGAGGCTTTTAATATGTTTTTTATATTATTTTTTGGAATATTTCAAAGATTTCAAAAAATTATTTTTTGTCTATTGAATATATTTGTAGAAAAAAAATATGGGGTATATGAAAAAAATCCCATGAATCAGTTTTATTGGGCTTTTATTTTGGACCCATAAATGGTCAGGTTTCAGAAACCCAGACAAAAAGGCTTGGGGGTAAGAGAAAAATGAATGAACTTACTGAATGAAGAGAAAGTATATAATACGAAAATTGGATCCATTGAAATTTTGTGTCAATTTAGCCCATATTTTAAATTGCCATTTTTTTTATAATCATTGGAGTTATTTTTTAATAAATAATATTATTTTTCAATTTTTTGTAAATTATAATTTTTATTTTTAAATCACTGTGATTTTAGCCTGAGTTAGGCTAGGCGGAAGGTGTTATCGATTGTGTGAGCAAACACAAGACACTGAGGAAAGGGTCTCTTTGTTTCGAACCAACATGAGTTTTCTGTTCGGCAATAGAAAGACTCCCGCTGGTATTTCTTTTCTCTTCTTGTTTGCCAATTTTTGTGTTTTTTTATCAAATGGGTACGTCGTTATTTTGATTACGTTGATTGAATTGAGCTATTTGTTCAGGGTGGGGGAAAAAGTTAATCTTGGTTTTTGTCTGCATTCCCAGTTAAGAAAAATTGTGACTTTAACTTGAATTGGGAATTGGGTCGGTTTGTTATTTGTGTTAGAGCTTTTGAGGGAGAACAAAAGGATGCTGGACAAGTCCATTAGAGAAATAGAAAGGGAAAGACAAGGCTTGCAGAATCAAGAAAAGAAGTTGATTGTCGAGATTAAGAAGAACGCCAAACAAGGACAAATGGTATCATTTATTTATTTATTGTGTGTTTCATTTGTTATTTGGCATTCTTATGTTGTTTGTGTCCGAGGTGATGTTAGTTGCTTTTAAGGATTGTGATTTAAAGGGGGGTGGGGGGGTGCGAGGTGTTAAGAATGAAGTTTATTTGATCAGGTATACATTGAAATGGATTTTGGTTATGCTTCAGAATTCAAACAGTTTTTTCGGGGGTTGGTTTGAATTTGGCAGGGGGCAGTGAGAGTGATGGCCAAGGATCTCATCAGGACTCGCCATCAGATTGAAAAGTTTTACAAGCTTAAATCGCAACTTCAGGGAGTTTCTTTAAGAATTCAGGTTTGTTTTTTGCACATTTTCATTGCTAAATTGGGTAACTTGAAAGTTTCTTCATGCTCAATCTGGTCCTTGGAAACTAGCAGATAAGTTGAAGATTGTAGGTGTAACATTGTATTAACTTGAACATTCTGAGGTTCATGGGAAATAATGACGATCAAATATTAACTGGTTATGTTGCATCAACTGTTTATAATTTTAATTGTCAATGATGAATTGATGTTGTTAAGGCAATAATTTGTTTTGGAGGATTCCAAAAATTCACAATGTAGAGATTCTGTTGAAGCAGAAACATTTGCAAATAAGAAAAGAATAACATGGCCACCGTAAATCCATGGTTATATGCATCACTGTAGCTACCTTGTTTTATGTCTTTTGGTTTAAGGTTCAGGATTTTGAAACAGGAAGACCAGTTCTTTGTGGGGTTTGTACTGAATCTTGTTGCCATTTGGTTTCTCTCCCAACTAATTATACGTGCTATAGATCTAACACCTGAGATAAGACTTTATATTTACAGATGATTTATTCATAACTTTGGATTAAGATAGATAAAGACCCACTTAGTCTACCTAATCCAGTTAACATTTCCCTATACTGACTCTCTGGGCTACACTTGACACCTATAAGCTGAGGAGGTCATGCAACCTTCCTCTCTCCAACAATTTGGTTATGCTTCCAACCTTATCAATCACAAACCAAAGTAGTCTTGGCTTCATCTACTTTTCTGCCACCAATCAAATACTAATAAGATTGAAACTAAAATGAAGCGAACACATGCATTTCCATCAATCTTTAACAATCGCAACCCTTAAAAATAAAATTGAGATTGTATAGTCTGTATCATTGCATTATAGTGTTTAAAAATGACTGAGGTCAATTTCAGACGCTAAAATCCACTCAAGCAATGGGGGAGGCTATGAAAGGAGTTACTAAAGCAATGGGTCAAATGAATAGGCAGATGAATTTGCCTTCCTTACAAAAGATAATGCAAGAGTTTGAAAGGCAGAATGAGAAGATGGAACTGGTGTCTGAGGTAATGGGAGATGCAATTGATGATGCCCTGGAAGGTGATGAAGAGGAGGAAGAGACAGAAGATCTTGTGAATCAGGTTCTTGATGAGATCGGAATTGATATCAACTCTGAGGTAAGCTGTTATCAGGAAATAGCTAATTATAGATGAACAGGTTTATTATTCTCCTAGCAGAAGAAGTAAAAGTAATAATGACAATGAATATACATATTTCATTTGTTCAATATGCAGCTTTTGAATGCACCTGCATCAACCTCTGTAACTGCACCAGCGGCAAATAACAGGGTTGCTCAAGCTGAATCAACAGGCCACGAAGACAGTGGAATAGATGACGATCTTCAGGCTAGGTTAAATAACCTGAGAAAAATGTGAAGAGTCCGAGGGGAAGGTCTTCAAAGAACCATGAAAATAATGATTGTATATGAAATTAGGATGTGTTTTATTCTCTGATTTTATTATCAGGGCTGAAGCTAACATATATATGTAAAGATATCACAAATTGAATTTCATGAATACACGAAAGAGATTTGTTATGTTATTTATCAACTTTTAAATTGAGAATCACATCTTCGTAATTGATTACCCCTCTTACAACTTACCAAAAGTTAGGTTTTGCATCAGGAATATAATTCATTTGAAATCCTTTGCGTTATATAGAACTGTTCAAATGTATACAGAAATGCTGAATACTTCAGGTATTAGTTTTGCACAAAATTTTAAAGCAAACCTAGTCCCATGAATTCTTTACCACTCAACTCCACTATAATGGGGATAACAAACTGATCCTAGAGGAAATAAATACTAGAAGATACAAGAGCTCATCATAGGAATTTTAAATCTCATCAATCACAGAATATATATGTGGGAAGAAGGAGAAAAGACATGGTTTTGAAAGGTAGTCAGGAGTGGGGTTTTAATGATCCAGGAAATTTTGATTCAGGAGTTCACAATGACCATGATCATGTGATCATTTTCTTCCAAAGCCACTCTACAATTAGCAGAATTCACTTTGTCAATCTGAGCGCGGCACAGTGGACAACCAGAATGAGAGCCAAGCCACTTGTCAATGCAAGAGGTGTGGAAGATGTGCTTGCATGTGTGAAGCTGCCGTACACTTTCCTCTTCTTCAAAACTTGTTAAGCAGATAACACATTCAGTCGCGTTTGTGCCTTCTGCAGCCTTGTAGTGGAAGGTGATTGAATGAGACTCCAAACTCATGCAAGGAGAGAACTTGTCATCAAAAGATAAGCCTGTTGTAGGAAGGGATCGTATGTGATTGGTATTAAAGCAGCATCCAAGCATAATGAGAGTGAAGAATGTGAAAGAAATGACCAGTGTTCCAATTATCAGAAAGCCAGGGTACATATCCATTTCCTCTATGGCATTGATTTTTTAGAAGCATTAGCAGAAATGGTGAAATGGGTATGATGGGATAGAGCCGTGTCATGATATAGTTGACGATAACTATGCGCACGACAACAACCAATTCGGTTTCAACAATGCTGGAGCACATAAAAGACAACTTCTTAAGGGACATATACATGCTTTATAAGGAATAAAACAAGCGTTTTCATTGTTCTTTGAGCAAATGAATAGAAACTAGCTTTTTGTGATTGATGAGCATAAAGTAGTTTTGTTGTTTCAAGTAAGAAAACATTTGATCTTTACAATGAAGTGGCATATATCTTTACATTTGCTGCTGATGGTATACTTCCAGGTGAGAAGGATCCTATGGCGGCTGCGGCGCAGGAATCTTTTTGCATTGAACGGGCTTCTTCTATATAAATTGGTGGCAAGGAATGTTTACAAGGTAAGTTTCACCAATTTTTATTTTTATTATATTTTCATGTATGAGTTTATTTATTTATTAACCTTTTGTTTTGATTATAAAAAATTATAAATTTTAAGAAATTTAAATATATTAATTTAAATTACTCTTATTTCAAATTTATTATTTTTTTAATATTTTATTTAGATAAAGTAATTTAAATTTATTGTATTTTAATTTTGTTGTTAGAATTGAATATTTCAATTACTATTAAATATAAAAATTATCATCCTTAGACCTTTTGGATTGGGTGGAAAAAGGTAATGATGATTTAAGTTAGATTAGATTAAGTTAAATTGAATCAGATTAAATAAAATTGAACTAGGTTAATAGGTTAATTAGGTGATCACCATATTTATCTAGGTCAAGTTAAATTAAGTCAACATAAATCTATTTTTAAATTGAATCGAAATTACCTGAATTGAATCATATTTATCCAATACAACTTAGATTTAGTAGGGTCAAAGATATAAATATATAATATTAAAATTTAAATTATGAATATTTATAAATTAAATTTTAATTATTTAATTATAAATAAAGTAATAATTTTCTCAATTCATTCTTAGAGAGATTAATTTACTAATAAGATTTAAAAAATATTCATATAAATAAAAATGTTGCTAGTAAAAAAACATATTTTTAAAAGTACTTATTTAAAAAAAATGGTTTTCAAATTTAATGGATTAATTTACTTTTTTGAGAGACTAATTTCGTCTTACCCTCTTATTTTATAAAATTAATCTATTTTATGATTTCAAGTCAAATGGTTAAATAGGTAGTTTTTATAAAATTAATCTATTTTATGATTTCAAGTCAAATGGTTAAATAGGTAGTTAACTAGATATTTTGACGTGGATAATTAAAGTGATCAAATAATATTTATTTGATATATAAGAAAATAAAATTTAATTTTTTTTAAGGTAAAATAGTTTTCATATAATAAGTTTTGCAATTTTAGTTTTTACTACATAAGATTTTTATAAAAAAAATTTTCAATAATTAGTGAAAATTTGATTAGTATTTTATCACAGTTAAAGTTTTTTTTTTTCATTAATACTACCACTAAATCTAAATTTATAATATTTTATTACGTTGGTGACAGTTAAATTTTTTTTACAGCTTTATTTTCAAGAAATTATTTTGTAAAAGTCTTTATAAAATTTTTCAAAAGTTCTAGCACCTAAAAACAGCCAAAGTATTAATTGCAAGGAAAAATCTATTTTATCCATTTATTTTTATTAGTTGTTCTTATTTAGGCTTTAAGAATATTGAAAAGTTGAAACGAAATCTATCATTAATGTGGCAAATTCAATTTTTTTACTAATTTTTAAATTTAAATTACTAATATAAAAATTTACTAATAAAAAATCACCAAACTGTTAAGAAAATCACCTTAAAAATTATCCCACAAATTAATATATTTTATAAGAAATCAAATAAAAATAAGATTATTATGCGAACATAGGTCGATTGTTTTTTTATTGTATTAAAAATAAAATCTATTAAAACCTTTATAAAAAAAACACATTTTACCTTTGTTTAATTTGAAGACTCTAACTCAAGTACATTCTAAAATATTAAAACTTTAAATAGATTTATTTTTTACATCAATTATATTTAGAACTTGTGTATGGCTTGTCATTTTCCAATAAAAAGAATCTCATGCAAGAAATTCAAACCTAAATTCAAGATTTAAGAAACATAAAAGATTTAAACATGGAAAAAGTTTGGTTATTTAGATTTGAAATGCAAATGATGTGACAACTTGTTTGTCAAAATGAAGTGATAATGGTTGCTCAAAGCTAATATGATCCAATTGAATCTATATGATTAGTATTAATTGGATATTAAATTTGATTTATCCACGACTCAATCATCAACCCTAACGACCATGGTGGGTTTAAGAACATTACTTTAAGAGGAGACTTGATCATAGCTTTCTAGAACCCTAATTCTTCTTTCTATTCTTAAACCCAGCATTCACATATACATGAAAATAAATGTAAATATAAAACACAAATGGAAAACACATGTATATATGGGATATGTATGGCAGATTTAAATGGACAAAAGGCATGTACAATTCTATTTAATATATGAAATTATTTTATTTTACATTTTAAATGTTATAAATCAATATTTTTCTAAACCAATGAAAAAAATAAGAATATCGGTGTTTTAATGTGATAAAAGATAGATAATTATTTTTTATATTTTAATAACTTTTAAATTATAATTTTATATATATATATATTATTCGATAATTTTATAAATAATTTTAAATTTATCTTAATTATAAAATATTTAAATATAAATAATAAGTTATTTAAATATAAATAAGAAGATTATATAAACAATTAGTTATTATCTTAATCTAAATTAAATTTAATAATTTTACGAAATTATAAATAAGTAATAAATAATAAAATAAAATATAATTTTTTTAAATAATTTTATTATAATTTATATAAATAAATCCATTTTCAGTAGATGAAAAATTTTCATAATTAAAAAAAAAAACGAAAAACTTTTAAAATTAAAATAAATATAATATAGTTTTAAGAGATGATCTCATTATTTTTTTTTGAATTTTTGGTGATTAATATATCCGTACTAACCTAGAAAGAAGACTTTTCATAAAATAAAGAGACAGCATTTTCAAACACGTTAATGATGTTAGCATAGACATATGGACGTGGACATCACGGTAAATAAAACACTTTCTAACATATTCATCTATATTTTTATTATTTATTAAATATATTCAAATTATAAAATTCTGTATGCTTTATACGTTGTTTATTAATATGGTTGCTAATTGTTTTGTTACTCTAATAATTGAAAATATTGACAATAATAAGTTTATTATTCTCATACAAAATTAAAAAGGTTGTTTTTCTTGACTTATTGACCTAATTTTAATTTTGTCTTTTATTTCTTCTTTTTTTTTTAAAAAAAAAAAGTCAAGCTTAAATATTTACTTTTTATGTAAGGATAAGCTTTACGCATCTACACCTCCTCACTTAGATAAGCAACTAATTAATAAAAGGTTAAAAATATGGAAAAAGATGAACACTCCAACCCTCATTAAAAAATATCATTTTTACTGAGGTTTCTTTTTATTTAATATTAAATAATAAAATAATATATTGTAAACTTTAGGTGTATTTTATTGTTTTGGATGTATCTGTGTCATCACTAAAACTAAAAATATTTAGAGTTTTGAGAGTGGAAAACATTGATTCAATTAAGCACATGGAATTAACTTCTTGGACTCAGTCAATAATTCATTTGTTATGCACATAATGGATGATTTCTTCCAACAATGTTCATATTTTATATATATTATTTATATAGAATTTGTCAGAAATTTCACAGATGAGGAGAAATCATAATATATACCAATATCTACTTTATCAGAGGTCAGAAGGTATAAGATGAAAAGGTGAGGTTAGTTTAAATTGCTACAAAATTTCCAAGGCGTGTCAGTCGTAGTGTGGACAGAAGACCATAGCAGACCAAAGCAGAGGTGCATCTACTGCTCATTTCAAGTCTCTCTACTTAAAAGCAACCAAAAACTCTTTGATGAATCCATCCTAAGGAAGCTCTTTCAACTCATCTTCCCTCAAAGGATCCTACACAATCTTCATCCAATAGGTGAAAATTCAGAAATTCTCATTCCAGGTCAGTCATAATGAGATTGTTCAATCCACTCTTTTTCTCTTAATGCTCTCTTTTTTCTTAATTTCTCCTCGTTTTTTGGTTAACTGGTTATCTTCAAATTAGTCATTCAGTTTTGGACAAGTCGTGGTGGAAACACAAAGGTAGACCAAGTATATGTAATTTCTTTCTTAATATATTGTGTGTGTGTGTGTGTATATACATATATAAAAGACTATACTGACCCAAGTGACAATTTAAAAGCACAAGAAAACTCTCTGAAGCGCTTCTGGTTTCTGACCAATTAAGCATGCTGAAGCTGGAGTTTAATGGTTTGATTTCAATCTCTCACTGATTCCAGCCAATTAAAAGCAACAATTAAGGCTTAATATGGAATCTTGCTATTGCGGGTATTTTCATCTGATATGTATTTTTCTCTCGTTTGGCTGAGAATAATTTGAGCTTGTTGCAGATATTAATTCCAGTTCTTTAAGCTGTTAGGAGTGATTTAAGCAGTGGATTAATACATTCAGGTGTTTGAGGTTGGAGTAACTATTCTTCTTATATTCTTTTACTTTTGAACTAGGTTGTTCTAATTCTTATACTTATACTTATTCTTATTCTTAATACTTTTTGCTTTAGAAAAAAAGCTCTTGATCTTTCCATTTCTGGATATATCTTGTTGCTGATCACTTTTCATCTTATAAAGGTGTAGACTCGAAGAAAGATCCAGAGTATATTCAATCCAATCCAATGCCATATTCTTATTCTTTCCGAGTTTTTGATCAAATCAAACATGTTGCACTTGTTTGTCTCTTGCTGGCCACGGCAACGACAGACAATAATAATTCTTCATATCCAATGACAAATTTTGCTTATCCCAATGATTCCCCTCAGATAAAGTACGATGTGTTTGTTAGCTTCAGAGGCACAGACATCCGGCAAGATTTCCTTAGCCATTTGATTGAGGCGTTTTCTCGAAAGCAAATTGTTGCGTTTGTGGATAACAAGATTGAGAAAGGAGATGGACTATCTGAAGCAATTGTTCGAGCAATTGAAGGATCAATAATTTCATTGGTTATATTTTCAGAAAACTATGCTTCTTCACATTGGTGTCTGTTAGAACTTGTAAAAATTATTGAGAGTAGGAAAAAGGATGGGCAGATAGTAATACCTATCTTCTACAAAGTGGATCCTTCACATGTGCGATATCAGAGGGGGACTTATGAAGATGCCTTCGCTAAACATGAAACAAGATATAGTTTGACCACTATGCAAACCTGGAGATCTGCTTTGTCTGAATCTGCAAATCTATCAGGATTTCATTCATCAACTTTTCGGTAAGTATCCCAATAGATTTTGCATTTCATCAAGCTACTTGAACTTGCCAAAAGTTGAATGTGGAATGACAGAGTAAAAGCAACAACTTGGATAATAACTTGATTTCATAGTCTCTTACAATTTTGCTAGAGAAGTTTTATGCTATAGAGATCATTGTTCATATATCATACTTTCTGGATCCATTCAATTTGATTGTTAAATTAAGTTATCATAACAAAGTCAAAAAGGTTTTTTTAATATATCATCCAATTAATAGTAGGACATAATGTGATGTGATAGAAAATAAAGAAATGTTAATATATAAGGTGTTTGTATTATGTTATAAAATATTTCTCTGTTTAGTATTTCTTAGAGTAAATTTTTTTTCAAATCATTATATGTGTCCTTGGTATTTATACAACTTTTTATGGCATAGGAATGAAGCTGAGCTTATTAAAGAGATAGTTAAATGTGTGTTGGTGAGGTCGAATCAAGTGCAACAAGTTAACTCGAAAGGGCTTGTTGGAGTTGGTAAACGAATTGTACATGTTGAATCATTGCTACAACTAGAAGGTCCTGATGTACGTATTATTGGAATATGGGGCATGGGTGGTATTGGTAAAACAACAATTGCACAAGAAGTATATAATAAGTTGTGTTTTGAATATGAAGGTTGCTGTTTTCTGGCTAACATAAGAGAAGAATCTGGGAGACATGGGATAATCTCTTTAAAGAAGAAGCTTTTCTCAACATTATTAGGAGAGGAAGATTTGAAAATTGACACACCTAATGGATTGCCTCAATATATTGAGAGAAGGCTTCACCGTATGAAAGTTCTTATCATTCTTGATGATGTCAATGATTCAGACCAATTAGAAGTTCTAGCTGGAACATATGATTGGTTTGGACCAGGAAGCAGAATCATCATAACAACCAGAGATAAGCAGGTACTTGCTAAAGAGTTTACTAATATATATGAGGTTGAGGCATTAAACTTTGATGAATCCTTAAGGCTTTTCAATTTGAATGCCTTTAAACAAAATCATCTTGAAAGTGAGTACCATGAGCTTTCAAAGAAAGTGGTGAATTATGCCAAAGGGATTCCACTGGTTCTTAAAGTTTTGGGTCACCTTCTTCATGGAAAAGATAAAGAAATTTGGGAAAGCCAATTAGAAAGACTCAAAAAAGTGCAAAACAAAAAGGTCCATGATATTATTAAGTTGAGTTACAATGATCTTGATCGGGATGAAAAGAAGATATTTTTAGATATTGCATGCTTTTTCGATGGACTGAATATGAGAGTAAAGTACATAAATTTTTTGTTGAAAGACCATGATTATTCAGTGGTAGCAGGATTAGAAAGGTTGAAGGATAAAGCTCTTATAAGTTTTTCTCAAGAAAATGGTGTATCGATGCACAACATTATACAAGAAACAGCTTGGCAGATTGCTCGTGAAGAATCAATTGAAGATCCTAGAAGCCATATTCGACTATTGGATCCTGAGGACATTTATGAACTACTAAAATATAACAAGGTAAAAGATAAAATTATAAACTTGTAGAATCTTTGATTTTATTTTAGGATAGTTTATAATGATTTTTCAAAATATTCTACTACTTTTGTGCAGGGTGATGAGGCTATCAGAAGCATAGTGATCAACTTGTCAAGAATCAAACCATTACAATTAGATCCTCAAGTATTTGCTATGATGAGCAAACTACAATTTCTAGATTTTTACAGTAAAGGGTCTCGAAGTTGCCTCTGGGATCAAGGAGGCTTGTATCTTCCCCAAGGACTTGAGTTTTTATCAAATGAACTTAGATATCTTCGTTGGACCCATTATCCTTTGGAATCTTTGCCTTCAAACTTTTCTGCTGAAAATCTTGTTGAATTGAACTTGCCACATAGCAAACTGAAAAAACTTTGGCAAGAAGTGCCGGTAAGTATTATGTATCTTTAGACTTATCTTTATTTTAAATTTTGAGCTTTAATTTAAATTCATCGAATTCAAAAGATTAAATTACTTATTTTTATCTTTAAAGTTATCTTTTGTTTTAAATTTTATAGTCTTTAAAAAGAAATCTATACTTAGTTAAACAAATACATACAAGTTAAGTTTTAGTCCTTTCTAGTTATATGAAATTTTTCTAGTTCTAATATCCTAGCACAAAAGCTGGTTTAAGAACTTTTACTATAAGAACTAAAATATAAAATGAGAACTAGAAGGACCAAATCATTAATTTAACCAATCCAAAATTACTCACTTTCATTTGTCTTCATTTGATTTAATTACCACAGGATCTTGTGAACTTGAGAGTCCTTATACTCCATTCATCAACACAACTAAAGGAGCTACCAAACTTTTCAAAGGCAACAAATCTTAAAGTGATAGATCTCAGAGTTTGTGTAGGGCTGACTAGTATCCATTCATCAATTTTCTCTCTTAAAAATCTTGAAAAATTAGATCTACGTGGTTGCATTTCCCTTAGAAGCCTTCGAAGCAATATCCATTTGGACTCCCTTCGTTATCTCTCCCTCTATGGATGCATGGCATTAAAGGATTTCTCAGTGACCTCAAAGAATATGGTAAAGTTGAATTTAGAACTTACTAGTATCAAGCAACTACCTTCATCTTTTGGACTTCAAAGCAAGCTTCAAAAGCTAAGTCTAGCATACAGTTACATTGAGAACTTGCCAACAAGTATCAAGTATCTTACAAGGCTGCGACATCTAGATCTAAGACATTGCAGAGAGCTTCAAACTCTACCAGAGCTTCCCCCATCACTTGAAACACTAGATGCCCGAGGCTGTGTATCACTTGAGACTGTAATGTTCCCTTCTACTGCTAGGGAACAGCTAAAGGAAAATAAGAAAAGAGTTGCTTTCTGGAACTGCTTGAAATTGGATGAACATTCTCTCACGGCCATTGAGTTGAATGCACAAATTAACATGATGAGATTTGCACACCAACATTTTTCCCCATTTGGTGATGCTCAAGGTACCTATGTGTATCCCGGAAGTGAAGTTCCAGAATGGTTGGTGCATAAGACAACAGATGATGACTACGTGATTATTGATCTCTCTTTTGTTCTTGCTCCACAGTCCTCACACTTAGGCTTCATTTTTGGATTTGTTGTTCCAGAAGTTCCATTTGGGGGGTTGGTTTTGGAATTCAAGATTAGTACTGGGGATGAAGGTGGTGAAGGTAGCAGCATCAATGTGTACATGGACAGACCACGTCATGGTATTAAATCAGACCATGTGTATCTAATGTATGACCAAGCATGCTCTCGCTACCTTAATACTCGTGCCAAACATCAGCCAAGGTTGAAAATTAAGGTTGCATTGGCATCACAAACGCTCACATCCAAGTACGTACCTTTACAGTTAAAAGCTTTTGGGATCAACGTGATCAATACTACAGAATACCTCAATTTTGTTCATAAAGTAGAATTGGGTGATAGTATTCCAAATGTCTCAATTTTGTTCAGAGTTTTCTGGTCTTTCTGCGTTGTTGTTTTTGTTGGGACTCTTAATATTTATTTTAGAAGATTAGTAGAGTGAAGAAAGAAAAGTCTCTCTCACAAGAACTTTGAATACATAAATTCATCATAAGAGAGAATAGAACACGAGAAAATTTTGTCATTTGAATAGAGAAGGAGGAGTTTTTATTTATAAACCATGTACATTATAATCTAATGTTTTTTTAGAATTTTGCTATCCTTTATTTTTATTAATTTCTCTTTCTCTCTCTCCTCTCTCTCTATATATATGTATCTTAATGTTTGAATTCCAAAACAAACCCATCTTAAATTTATTGTATTATATTAATGTTCTTAAAAAATATCAATAAAAACAAAATATATGAATATAAAAGTGTATATCATCTTTAGATAAAAATTACGTTTCGTTAAGAGAGATCTCTAATAATAAATCTCAAATATATATCTACAGAGGAAGATATGGAGTAAAAAAAAATGTGAAAGTAGAAATTCAAAAAAGAAATATTCTTCTCGCGATATATTTGGATCCCACCGCGTATGCTTGGACCGTAACTTCTCGTGATAACAAGTTGAGTTTTCACTTCATTTCTTAGAGGAGCAATGATATAAAGTGAAAGAAATGAAAAAAAAAAAAAAATAGAGCCAAATTATGAAATTGACTCTCCTAAAATATAATTCTCTCTTTGTCCTGCTTGCAAGAAAATTCAAGAAAAAAATTATCATTTTGCTAATTTAATCATAATTAGTGTTGGAAATATATTTATAATTAGTGTTGAAGATATAAGGGATGTAATTTTTATAAATTAAAAAAATAGTTTATTATAAAATGGTTGAAAGTTATAAATATGAAAGGGTGGATATTATATTAAGAAAAATATAGAGAAAATGATGTAAATATACATATTATATATGTAAGTTTCAATATATCATCTTTCTTTAGCCTACAGGCTTCTAATTAATCTTTTACCATGAACAAAAATCTCAATTAAAAGAGCTAGCTATACATAAAATAAAACTAAATGGGGACATTTTAAATGTTACCAAATTTTCTCCTATAATAAAATACTTTTAAAAGTTTCATTGACTTTTTCCATAGTTATTCTTCTTTCATTGCTTTACAAATCTTCCAACACAAATACTTAAAATCCCAGTAAAAACAACCATGCATAAACTCCAGAAAGTATAAGAAAAATGGAAGCTTTTGGAAATTATTGAAATATACATACACCTACCTCCACTTTAACATTCTCTCTTCCCTCTCACCATTCCACACAGCAACTGGATAGATTTGATTGTGTTCCTTTGGAATACTAGTATCACGAAATTGTTCTTTTTGAAGAAAATTGACTGTGCTGACCCCAAACCCTCTTAACTGCACCAGTTTGTACTCGGATGTGAGTGCTAGTGATGCTACTGTAACCTTAATTTTCAATATTGGTTGATGTTTGGCACGACTATTTAGAAATCGAGAACATGCTTGATTGTACATTAGATACACATGATCTGACTTAATACCATGATATGGTCTGTGCAAGTACATATCCATATTGTCACCCTCACCTTCATCCCCAGTACTAATCTTCAATTTCAAAACCGGATTCCCATAAGGCACTTTCGGAAGAATGAAGCAAAAAATGAAACCCAAGTGAGAGGATTTTGGAGCAATAGTTACATAAATCAACCATTCTGGAACTTGGCTTCCCGGGTAGACATAAGTACCTTCAGCATCACCAAATGTTGACAAATGTTGGAGTGCAAATTTCACCATGTTAATTTGAGCATTCCTCTCAATAGCCCTGAGAGAATGTTCATCCAATTTCAAGCAGTTCCAAAAGAGAACCTTTTTCTTATTTTCTTTCCATTGTTGAGCAATAGAAGGGAATGTTATAGTCTCCAATGATACGCATTCACGGACATCTAGTATTTCAAGTGATGGAGGAAGCGTTGGTAGAGACCTAAGCTTCATACAATATCGTAGATCAAGATGTCGCAATGCTCTAAGATGTTCCATGCTTGCAGGCAAGTTCTCAATGTAAGTGTATGCTAGATTTAACTTTTCAAGCTTGCTTTGAAATCCAATAGATGAAGGGAGTTTTTTTATACCAGTGAGTCTTAAATTCAACCTTATCATATTCTTTGAGATCACTGAGAAATCCTTTAGCTCCATGCAAAGATGGAGTGAGAGATAACGAAGTGAGTCCAAATGGATATTGCTTCGAAGGCTTTTAAGCGATCTGCATCCACCCAAATCTAATTTCTCGAGCTTTTCGAGATTAAAAACTGATGGATGAATACTAGTCAACCCTACACAATCATGGAGATCTATTACTTCAAGATTTGAGGCCTTTGAAAAATCTGGCAACTCCTCTATGTATGGGGATGAATGAAGTATAAGGACCTTCAAGTTCACAAGATCCTGTAGCAATTAAAACAAACAGATTATTGAAGACATTGCATGGGCTAATATTGATTTTGGATTCAAACTCAAATTAATGTATCTATATAATATTTACCGGCACTTGTTGCCATAGTTTTTTCACCCGGCCATATGGCAAGTGCAACTCAACAAGATTTTCCCCAGAAAACTTTGAAGGCAAAGATTCCAAAGGATAATCAGTCCAACCAAGATATCTTAGTTCATTCGGCTAATATTCAAGCCCTTGAGGAAGATACAAGCCCCACTGTTCCTGGAGGAAAACATTGCTAGACCATGCAGTGTAAAAATTTAGAAAGTGAAGCTTGTTCATCTTACTAAATACTTGAGGGTTTAAATGTAGTTGCTTGATTCTGAGCAAGTTGACGACTATGCTTCTGATAGCCTCATTACCCTGCAAACAAAGTAGTAGAAAATTTTAAAACATCACTATAACCTACATTTCCTAAAAATATCCAATTCTTCTTTGTGTTATTTTATCTACTACCTTGTTGAATGTTAGTACTTCATAAATGTCATGAGGATCAAATAGTCGACTCTGGCTTCTAGGGTCTTCATTGTCAGTAATCTGCCAAGCAGTTTCTTTTATAATGTCATGCATTGATACAATATTTTCTTGAGAAATACTGATTAGATCTTTATCCTTCAACCTTTCCAATCCTGCAACCACTGAATAATCATGATCTTTCAATAAAAAATTTATGTACTTTACTTCCAGCTGCTGCCCATAAAAAACACATGCAATATCCAAGAAAATCTTCTTTTCATCCTTCTCAAGATCATTGTAACTCAATTTAATAATATCATGAACCTTTTTGTTGTACACTTCTTGTCTTTCTAATTGACTTTCCCATATCTCTTTATCTTTCCCATGAAGGAGGTGACCCAAAACATTAAGAACAAGTGGAATGCCTTTGGCAGAATCAACCACTTTCATCGATAGCTCTTGGTACTCTGCTTCTAGATGTTTTTGCTTAAAGGCATTTAAATTGAAAAGTTGCAAAGATTCATCAAAGTTTAATGCCTCAACATGGTATATATTAGCATCCTCTTTAGCAAGCACCTGTTTATCTCTGGTTGTCACAATGATTCTACTACCAGATCCAAACCAATGTGTTCTAGTTAAAATTTCTAGTTGCTCTGAGTCATCCACATCATCGAGAATAATAAGGACCTTTATACGATGAAGTCTTCTCTCAACGAACTTCGGCAATCCATTAGAAGTTTCAATTTTCAAATCTTCTTCATCTAATAATGTTGAAAAAAGCTTTTCCTTCAAAGATTTTATTCCATGTCTTCCTGATTCTTCTCTTATGTTAGCCAGAAAACAACAACTGTCATATTCAAAACACAGTTTATTATATACTTCTTGTGCAATTGTTGTCTTACCAATACCACCCATGCCCCAAATTCCAATCATGTGAACATCTGTTGCTTCCAATTGTAGCAGTGATTCTACTTCTGCAATTCTTTTACCAATTCCAACAAACCTTTTGGAGTGAACTTGGTGCACATGATTCAACCTCATAGACACACATTTAACCATCTTTTTAACAAGTTCAGCTTCATCTCTATGCAGCAAAAGCATTAATGAGAAAGTAAGATATTTACTGAAGACAAAGTAAGAGAAGATTCCTTAAAAAAGAGTGAAAAAATCAAGAACAAATAATCAAATCCTCCATACTTTTATTTATGAATAACAAATACTTTTACTTGTTTCACCGACTTATATTGATATTAAGTATCCAAATTTTTAAAGTATTTATATTCAATCAAACTATATATATAATATAGAAACATTGATAAATAAAAGAAAGAGATTATTTTTTATAAATTATTTTTAAAATGTAAAGGAATTAATAGTGTAAATAATATGAAAAAGGTTATAATTTTTTTTCTCCAAAAAAAGATGATAAGTTATTTCTTATGTTAATTATTTATTTTCTTATAATCTAATATTAAGATAAAATATTATATTAAATTATAAAAAAGTAGATGATATAAATAAATAATAATTTTTTTATTTTTAAAGTAAATGATGTTAGATAGACATGAGAAGATAATACCGTAAAATTTTTACCAGTAATATATAATTTTATTTTTTATTTAAAATCTTAAAGGTGAAAATTCATATATTTTTTAACTCTAAATTCTAATAAATAAAATATATTATAGATATATACAGAGATTTATTTATTTTAAGAATAAATAAAAATGATTAATTTTTTATTTTCATCATTATTTTTTATTTAATAATTAAATAAGTTAGTATACTATTGGATCAAAAAAATCTTTCCTGTAATTCTTTATTTGAAAATAAGTTGAAAATTGAAATATTCTTTTAAAATATTTAATAAATCGGTAGGAAACACTCACCGATAATTTGATAGATGGAATCCTGATAGATTAGCAGATTCACTCAAAGAAGATCTCCAGGTTTGCATGGTAGAGTTATATTTTCTTTCATGTTTGGCAAAGGCATCTCCATAAGCCCCCCTTTGATGTCGTACTTCTGAAGGTTCTACTTTGTAGAAAATAGGCATTACAATTTGTCCATATTTTTTCCTGCACTCAACAATTTTCTCAAGTTCTAACATACACCAACTTGAAGAAGCATAGTTTTCAGAAAATACAACCAAAGAAATCAATGATCCTTCAATGGCTCCAACAAGTGCTTCAGATAGTTCATCTCCTTTGTGAATGTGATCATCTACGAAGACATCAATTTGCTTCTGAAGAAAAGCCTCAACCAAATGGCTAAGGAAACCTCTGCGAACATCTTTGCCTCTAAAGCTAATAAACACATCGTGCTTTGTTTGAGAAGTGTCACTGGGACAAGTAGAATCACTTTCTGTTGTTGCCTTTGCAAACACCAGACAAACCAATACAACATATTTGATCTTATCAGAAACTTGAAAAGACATTGCATTCACTAGATTCTGGATCTTAATTTCTTGTCTCTCTACATCTTTGCAACAACAAAAAAACAATTATCAGCCACAAGATATCTAGAATTAGCAGTAAATGGATAATATCATAACAAATCAATGTATTTTTCTTTACACATCACTTGTTCCAAATGCATAATACCATCACAAATTTAATCTTTTGTATCATAATTTGCAGTAAATGAGTTAAAAAACCAAAGGGAGATTAAAAAATGTTACTTTTTCTATATGAAAGATTGTAACTGATATAATAAACCATGTATACAAAGGGAAGAAGTTTTGTATATAGTCTTTTACAAATAAGAATAAGTAGAAGAAATGGATAAATAGAATAACTAAGTAGAAGTGAAAGAATGAATGAGAAAGTTATGTTAATCCAACCTCAAGAAATCCTTATAAATGTCTCCTATTTAACAGCTTCAAGATCTGGATTTCACAACTGCAAGAAGCTCAGATTATTCTCAGTTAAAAGAAGAAAAATATACATTATATGACAATACCAGGTCCTTCAGAAGTAGCATGCAAAAGTGAATGAAGGAAAAAAAGGAGAGACAATATCCTCTTACCTGAAAGTTGTGAAATTCCTCAGAAGAACTTCATTGTTGTGTCGGTTTAGGTATTGTGATTGCAAGACTTTTCTGTTCAAAAACATGCCGTCTCAATTCAAAGTGGAAAAGTAAGACAAATAATTAATTTCTGTTCTTGTCATTCACCACTCATCACCAGATAGATCGACACTTGCCAAGTCCAAGTTAGTATCACTTATTTCATAGGTTTTAACATAAATAAACACTAGAGATTTTTCTTTTTCTTTTTCTGCTTCTCTTTCTACTTTTTTTTTTTTATTCTTTCATCATCATTTTAACTCTCATATTGTATATTTTTTTAAACGGTTTCTAAAAGAAAATATTACATCTGTACTTTTTTTAAACATTGAAAATCATATCAAATACTTTCTCATATATTGGAAAATCTTTTGAATAGATTATTGAATTGACTACTGTTTGGAGAAAATAAAAAAATGAATATATGACATTGAATTGACTATGACTATAGTCTCCTTTATAATATTAAAATAAGTGATCAGCCCCGATATATTTGGAAATCATATAATAGGTGGGGAAAGAATTAAAAATATCAAACCAGTTCTTTAACAAGCAAAAAGTTATCAAGAATGAAATACAACGAATACAATTATCCAGTATAAGTAAAACTACACTCCAACCTCAAACAACTTAATGTTTTCACTTCTCCTTCAATCATTCCAAATTAACAACTTCAAGAAATATAATAAAGTTATGCTAAGTTATATTTTCTTTTCAGTATTTTTGGAAATAAAATAAAATAAATTAACAAAAATTAGGAATATAAGATTGATTCGGTGATAAAACTAAAATTCAGAGTGAAATAAATAATAGATTTAAGTCTTGAAACAATTTACATATTAATAATTAATTTATCTATATAAAAATATAATAAATTAATTTTCTTTTATTTATTTTTTATAAATATTGATAATCAAATTTATCTAAATAGATTTTTTAACATTCAAAAAAAGTTAAATATTGAATTTTTAACACAAATTAAGTTAATTTATCTCAATTCAATTTAATTTAATCAATTATATTCTAATTTAATTTAATTCGATAAACTTGATTTAAATCTAATTATATTAAAATAAATTTGACTTAAATATAAATAAATTTGAATAAGTTTAACCTAATACTATCCCGTCTAGTCTTAGATTGACCTGACATGATCTAAATTATCTTATCTTAATTAAATCTAACCTAACTTGAATTTTAATATAACTTGACTCAACATAATTTGATTTAGATAATTTTCGTTTGACTTAAATAAGTTACATTTAGGCTGAACAATTAAGTTAAGGTAGGCCTGATTGGGTTAGGACAATCCTAACTTGGTTAGTGCGGGTCAAGCAAAGTTAGTGTGAGTAAAGTCAAGTAAGGGTGGGATGAGTCAAGTTAAAGCGGGTTTTATTAAATTAGGCAAGTCAAACTAGGTTAAGTTAGACACAATTAAGTCATATTAGGCGAGTCAAACTAGGTCAAGTTAGACACAATTAAGTCATACAATGTCAACTCAAGTAGGTTAAGATAGAGTCAAGTCGAATTAATCTAAGTTAAAGAAAATTAGACTAGATCAAGATAGGTCAATTCAGGATAGGTTTGGTTACATTAAGATAAGTCCCACTAGGTTAATGTGAGTTGAATTAAGTTAGGATGAGTTGAATAAAGTTAGACGAATTCAAATTAAGTCAACTTAGGTTAGATAAGAATTGGTCAAATTAAATCATTTAAAATCATAATAAAAATTAAATATATTTAAATTTTTTGAAAATTATAATTTTTTTATCCAAATACAAAATTAATGAAATGTAAAAATAATTTAAATAATATTTTAAAGGTTTATCAAGATATATTTTTATTTTTTAATTTAAGAACAAATTAGTTAATTTTATTAAAATACAATTAATTATTCTAAAAAAATTATTTTTATAATTGATTTGATTTTGTAAAAAAAATATCTTAAAAAATAATTTATTATCAGAGATTATTAATTTTTTAATAATTTATTATTATTTTAAAAAAATTATTAATTTGTTTTTCATTATTTTTAAATTCATTTAAGTATAATAATTTATTAGTATCGATAATAATTGATTAATTCTACTTTTGAAAAATATAAATTTTAAATCAATACATATATTATTTTACTTTAAGAAGTACTTGAAAAAAAAATTAAAAATGTTATATTGTTGAACATTCTATTCTTTCTTGAGAAGAGTTTATTGTTTGATAAACTTTGTTATAATTTTTTATGGTTTTAAATATTTTAGGTTTAGGTCACAAGTAATGTTTTTTTTTTCTGAATTTTTTTCATATGTTCAATATAATTGTGTAGTAGATTCTTATGTTTTTTTTATAGGTTTTTAAGAAGCGTTACTTTTTAGTATGCAAAATATGAAGTGTATGTATATCTTTGATTTTTAAAATTAGTGAAACAAGGTTGATTGAATTGATAATGTAGAATCGAATAAATTATTATTTATTTCTTCCTAAGTATTTTTTATATTTATGTTTTAAAAATTATTATCTAATTAAATTTAAAACTATTTTAAGATGAATATTTGTTAATAAAAAAAATCTACACTAATTCACACATTTTAATAATTTTCAATCTCATTATTTTTACATACTATATATTTATTTATCTTTCTTAATTATTAAGCATATTGGTTTACATGAAAGATCAAACTTATAATATTATTAATGATAAATTTATACCTTATTTAAGAATTTAAAAAAATATATATTTTTAAATAAACAAGCCATTATGTTATAGTTATATATATAATTGTATAATATATATATATATAATTATATAATAATATAATAAAATTTTAATGTTAATATATTTATTTATAAGTCTATTAGTTTTCTAAAATTTTATTACAAAGTAGACTTTTAAATAAAATTGTAAATATATATATATATATATTACCATTAAAAAAAAGTATGTAATAAGTAAATAAGTCAAAATTAATTTTTAATTTTTTTTAGTGAAATTCCAATGGATACCTATTAAAATCTGATTTGATTCAATCAATTTCAGACTTTCATACATCATCACTTAAATATTTCATGAGAATTTTTTGCTAAAAAAGTTAATATTAATAATGAAAAAAATAGTTTTTTTTTTAAATATATAAAGAAACTAAACATGTAATAATTTCTTTTAGAGATCAAAATTGTAAAAGAAAAAAAAAACAAATTATAAGGATCAATAATAGATTTAAGTCAATTATTGAAAAACAAATATAATATTAAATTAAAATATTTGATTATAATAATCATAAAAAATAAAAATATAAAATATAAATAATCATATATGTTTATATTATTATTTGATATATGTCATATTAATATTTGTTTGAATTCAATGTTTATATAGTAAAATTTTAATATATATATATATATATAGAGAGAGAGAGAGTTTGATATCAATAGTTATATTCATTATAAACATATACACATATATTATACCTATTAAATTTTATAAAAATAACAAATATAATTACACAATACAATGATTGTTATCATATAAGAAAAATGTAAGTTTTCTTAAATGTTTATATAACTTACATTAATACTTAGATTCAAATCTATTTTAATTTTAGAATCTGATTAGTACAGAATAAGTTTTTATGGATAATATTAGAAAAAAAATATTTTTAAATATTTGATAATAATTTATTTAAAATAAAGAAAAGATATATATATATATATTTTGATGTATATAAATATTAAATTTTTTAATAATAATTATTTATTTATTAATATATTTTTAATATATGTAAATTCAAATAAAAAGTTCATAGTTCAATAAACATATATTTTATTTATTAAATTTAATAAAATATTATATTCAATAAAAAGAATATATGATAATGTTGTGAAAATTAGTTATATATTGTTTTTAATGTAGTTTTAAATATTATATTAATGCTTGGGGTACTTTTTTTTATTAACAAAAAATATTTGTATTTTTCTTTACTCTATTCTCACCATTTATATTGTTTATTAAATGTAATAAATGCACACTAGCTAACTTTTAGGTTTTACTAAAATCAACTAAAGAAGTCAATTCGTAATTAATATATTTTTCATTATTGAATACAATTGGGGAGAGAAAATATCTATAATAAAATAAAATGTGGTTAAATAAAAAGAATATAGATATAATTATTTTTTTTATAAAATATTTATCAATTTCAAGATAAACTTAATGGGAAATAATAATATAATACGAATATGCATATGTTACCCATATATATAAAGTGCAATTTATTACACTATTTGGATAATTTAATTGACAATGATGAAAAAAAAACCAAAAACACTAAAACAACCATAACAAGATTGTATATTAAAATTTTTTAAAAATAATTTCATAAACTTTTAGTATATATAAAATTTTAATATTTAAATTTCCTTAACTATAATTTCTTGAAAACCGTAATGATGAGAGAAATCATTTCTAAAAATTTCAAAATCTTATCAGAAAAATATTCAGAAATAATTAACTTAGTATCGGTTTTGAACATTATTATGAATCGATAAACAATGAAATAAAACCCTTTTTGCATTCAAAAACCGAAATCAACTTTACCGAGATATGTTTTTTGAAAGGTGTGTAGAGACAGACGTACAGACAGAGAGAGTCCAAAGCAAAATAAAAATCCGGATTCACATCCCCAATTCAATTCAATTCACAAAATTCTTTTCGAATCCGAAACTCAAAACTCGAAACTCGACTCACTCACTCACCACAGCGTAATCAAAAAGCAAACCTAAACCCCCCAAATACATACCACTCTCTCTACTCTCGCTCAACATCCACACAAACATACACAATTAATTGTGATATTAAATTAAATAATATTCCAATTAAAAAAGAAAAAACCAATCCTCTGTATTTAATTTCATTTCCCTTTTACGTATCCAAGAAGTTTCTTATAAAAGATTCCTCGTCTCCCGAAGAGGATTCAAACCAATTTTCAACTCGTTCACTGGGTTTTACTGCTTCGGCTACTGGGTCGAATCGTTCTCTACTCTATGGTGAGTGCAATTTTCAATTTTTATCATGTGGGTTGCTTTTAATATAGTTTTTCTTTGACCCCAATTCTGCATTTCTTTACTTGAGTAATACTTTGTGACCTTTGTTAATTGGGGTTTCAGTTTTGTAGTATGTGTGTTTCTGTGTTTAATTGGTGGTTTAGTCTTCTGGGGCATGATTTATTTTTCTAAAAGTTCTGATTTTGGAAGGTTTAAGGTGTTCACTGTAGCAATTTTTTAGTTTATGTTATCTGGGTGAGTTGATTTTGTTCAAATAGGGATTTTCTTTTTTTTGTAACTTGTTTACTTTCTATTTTTGGGTTTTTCAGTTTGTGTACTTGAGGTGCATGTGGTTGACACTCCATGGAAACTGTGGTTGGAATTGAGGATAATGATGATGGGAAGTTTGAAGACAGTGGAGTGGATAGAAGCAGTTCTGCTCTGTCTTCACCGAAGCAAATTTCTAACCCAATTGTATACAAGCTTGTTCGGGTAGATGTTTAATTGTTTATTGAATTTTCAGTTTCTCATTTGGATATGCAAGTTGTTAAGGTCTTTTAGTTTGATACTTTGATGACAACCAGAACCTTAGTGTTTTTTTCAGCATACCTGTACACTTTAAGAGTTGTAAGGTTATTTTTTAGCCCTGAAATGTTCATGGCAATCATGCATGCGCAAATTTTATTGGCATGATTGTTTGTTGTTCTAGCTGCATCACTTTTTTATTACCTGTTATTTGTTATAGCATTTATAATATCTCGGTACCTTTTTTTTTCCAGAAATGGCCAGCGATCTCCACTACAAATTAACAAAATTCCTGACGGTGTCCCATCTATCTTTTTTAGCATAGTTGTTCTATAAATTACTACTTTTCATAGTTTTTTTTTAATTAAGTAAATTAACTCACATTCTATTATCTTCTGTAATGGCTAAAATGAAAATGTAGAAAGTTGAAAATGGAATCCGACTTTGTGTTAACATTTAGTTTAATTAAATCAAAGAAAAGGGGAGATTTATTTGTAAGTAACTATTTATTATTTTGTTCTGCAATTTCTTTTGTGATTTATACTTTTGTTTAGGCTATATTCATAATTCAATGAGTTGTCCATCTGATATAATCTTTAGGTTGAAGGTGATGGGAGGTTAGTGCCTGCAACAGATGATGAAGTAATGGAGGTGGGAGATTTTCTTGAGTATGAAAACAGTGAAATGCATGTTGTCGCAGACACTGGACAGAGTTTGGAATGCATATCAATTGAAAGATCATCTTCTGGGAAGCTTCGATTGGAGTGCTCAGAAGGTGCATAATCAATCTTTCATTGTTACAATTGCTTCTCAACATGTTAAATGCCATGTCATGGGATTTCTTGGCTGTTTTACAGCAGCTTTATCTCTGCCAAGATGGATTTGAGTTATCTTCGTCTTTTTAGTTGTTTTCAAGACCAAAATTTGTGTGGGTGTCTTTAGTTTTTTAAATGTTATAAACAGCCTCTGCATTTACAATGGTTTATTTGGGGTCAATGGTTTCTGTGTGTAAAGCTGTTGAAGGGCTTGAGGCTTTTTATCTCTGACATTCTTTAAGTTTTTTGTCACTAAATACATTCTTGTTATTCTTCCCTGAATTGGTTAGCTTGTTTGTAACTTTAAAGGGTATAATGCCTATTATCTAATTTAACATGTTGATGAACTCATGCTGCTCTCGTTAGTTATATGGTCATAATTTTTTTTTAAGTTTATGCAAATGCCATGTTGATTAACCTTTTCCTTTCCCTTTCAAGATTTTTTTTCGTATGTTCTTTCAACTAATGCTGTGGTGTTTCACTATTAGGCTCCGCCGAGGCAGATTTGGGGAAATTAAATGCAAAATTACAGGTGATTGGATCTCTTTTGTTTCCTGTCATTCGTTTCCTCTCTCTAAAGGATTTCAACGTTAGGGAAAAAAAACTAAACTCTCAAACTATGCTTTGATCAATTATGATTCTCTTTAATAGTTGGAAAAGTTTTTCTTCTTGTTAAAGCATATTTAATAAAGATGTCTTTTGTTTCACATCCATTGTTAATTATGAAATGTAGAGCAAGTGATGGCCATTTAGTTACTTAATTGAGTTTTATAAACATTTATGTAGCCGCAAGCTTTTTCCTGGTACATACAAATAAATTTTCCCTTTCTGTAGAGTAGATGTGGTGGGTCTGTGATGCATCGAAATTCTGTTATATATCTGTAGTTAAGGCATGCATATTCTGATTCCAAAAAGATTAGTTCCTACATTTTTCTTTCACATATGTTCTTCATGCGCTGCCAATAAGTACTTTCCCCTGCTGTAATTCTCCTCATTATTGACTAATAAAATTTCTTCTTTTATCTGAAAAGTAAAGAAACTGACAAGTTTATCTTGTATGTGTAATGCAGTAAGATGTAGCTTAAATAATAAATATCTACGTATGCTAACAACTGACCTAGGTTTGTCCAAATTAAGAATTGTTGCATTGAATAATTGATGATACTTTAGTTCGGCAGAACTATGGTAAATATTTATGCTTTGATATGTTTATTTATATTGCAAGTTTGCAACATTTTCGTCTTGGACACAAGAAGAAATTTAAAATAGGTGTCATTGAGAATTTTTTTTTCCTAATCATGAGTATGAGTATATGCTCTTGTTTGGATTTAATTTTCCACCTGAGTCTTTTATCTTGGATTTTTTATCCTTTATGATCTTGTATGTGGTTTTCATCTGGAAAGTGATTAATTGCACCATATTTTCTTAACAACATGTGGTTAACCCCCCCTCCCCCAATCTTCTCCCTCCTGTCCTGGATCATTGCCACATAGTTTCGGATTGCATGTCTGCACATGGTGGTATTTTCTTGTTTCCAAGGGGTCCTTCTTGACCTCTAAAATTTCTTGTAGTACATTGAGCAGATTTTGCAAAAGGTCAAAGAAGAAGAGAAACAGCGGATATCATGTGGATCACCTGTTCATTCTAATGTAAATATAGACAGCCAGTGTTCAGCTGAAAAATGTCTTGTCATGGATGGGAAGGTCCAATCTGAAACTCCCTGCCAGGAAGTTCCTTCTATAGCATCGAGTTTAAATTATACTCATAGCAATCAATCTGGGAGTATTGATCAGTGTTCCAGACCTTCAGAAGGAGTAATAGAAAGTGGGTCATCTGCTTCTGCAGTCCATTCCAATTTGAAGCCTGACCTTTCAATGTCTGACGGAGAAATATGCTTGGACAAGCTATCAATCAGAGAACTTCATGAACTTTTTAAGGTAACTTTTGGTCGGGAAACTACTGTGAAAGACAAACAGTGGCTGAAAAGGAGGATTGCCATGAGTTTAACCAACTCGTGTGATGTTTCAGCAACAACTTTCATTATTAAAGATAACAAAATAGTTAGCAAATTTGTAGAAGAAAGTTCTCGAACTATGAATGCTGCATCTTTAATCTCTTCGGAAAATATGACTGAAGAAGAGGATGTCAACTTTAAGGATTCATCTGCTGTAAATGCTTATGGAATTGATGATAACCAAGTTGTTTCTGAAATAAGACTGAGAAATCACAATACAGAATATGGACTGGATGATGAGAATCATCAGAGAGAACAAAAAGCTGCAAAAAGAATTCGAAGACCAACAAAGAGATATATTGAAGAGCTTTCTGAAAATGAATCTAGAGAGCCAAATCCTAGGTTGCCAATATCTAATAAAAACATGGGACTTGGACATGTTTCTCCAACTTCATATGTCAGGCCTGCTAAAAATGCTTTTTCGGAGGTAAGAACATATGGCATGAGGTTTGACTCTCTTGGAGGTTCTGATGTCCATATTCCTTGTGTGTCTCGGATTCGAAGAAGTCGTCCAAGGAAAGATATGGCATCTCTTATGGTATGTGATACTGTTTCTTGCTTCTATATTATGTTTACATGCCTCAGTAAAGCATGATTCCATTTCTTTCCCGTTTTCTAGTTTTAGGAAAACTGGTAAAATAAGTGCCTTTATTTAGTGAAAAAAAAGAACTAAAAATACAGCTTGTACTGTAGCTTATTGGAGGAACTTCTGCTTTAAGAAATCCAAAAACGCTGGGCCATTGCACTGGCTCTAGATTCCTCATTAATCTAAATAGGAAACAAATAGTGTAATGTGGAAACCTTTTCTATGAGATCATTGAAGATGTTCAAAATCGTTGTAAATTCAACAATATTATTGAAATATTTAAACACCAAACATTCTTGTTCTACTATAAGATCAAGAAAGTAATTCAGCAAGTTAAATGTTGCTACATGATTTTCCATTGTTGCCTTTCTACTCCGGCTGCGTCTTTCCAGCAGAAGTTTGTTGATAGTTCTGGAAATTATCATGTTATGATTGTTTTCAAAAGTGTTTTTCTTTTCTGACAATCAGAAAACGTTATGCTCTTTGTTTCAGAAATTCCATCCAACTGCCATGAGTGAGACTGCAGAATTGAGTAATAATCTCATTGAGCATAGTTCTGATGCTGGTGGTGAGATTCCAAATAAAGTTTTGAAGACGAGAATGCCTGCTAAGTTTCATCAACCAGTAAGGGCAACTTAGCCACTGCTAATTATTTAAAGTATATTTTTTTTTTATTTGTTGGAACACACAAGAAATTTATTATGATGAGTAAGATGAATTTTATACGAAGGAGAGAAAGTAGAATTATAAGACCATGGTCTGTAATTGGCTAACTCATGGGAGTTGGGAAATTATAGCACCTGGTGAAATTGCTAATGTGTTGGTTTTGTCAACTTTTAATTTTATATTTTTAAAATGTGTTTGGCTTCTCATCTTTGTTGCTTATTATGCTTATGTATATTTCATTTCTTGAATGCTTGAGCTCAACATGGTGGCGATTACTATTGCTATTTTTTTATTGTTTCTAATCTGAATATATTATCTGTGCGTTGTGGGGCAGGTACTGTTTAAGTAATCCAAACGAATATCATTCAGTCATTTCCTAATTGTACCATGCCTCCCATATCTCAGCTGTGTCTTCTACTCCTTACTGTGATAACACATTGATTGATAACTTTCTCTGGTTTAGGTGTCGGTTCATTTTGTTCAAATACTTGTAGCTGGCACAAATTTCAGTTAAAACAGTTTACTTGTTACCTTCCTAAGATATTGCTTTTCTTTTAATGGCTAAATTCTATAATGACTCTTTTCTTCCTGTTTTCCAGATAGTTTGTTTTCATATTTAGTTAGTCTAGTACTTCCTGGGGTTTCCTTGATGTAAATAGAAATATGCAAGTTTTCACAAGTTGGACCATGAAAAAGAGATGATTGACTTCTTTTTGTTTGGCATTGTTTCTTTATTTTATTCAATGCATAACATCATAAATTTTTTGTTCTGTTGTGGGTGGATGTGTTTGATAGTCTTCCTCTGAACCTGAGAAAGAGAAGCAGTGTCCAGTAGTAGGCACAATTGAGTCACGGCAGGAATTAAGGCCAAAAAGGGCAGATCCATCTGGTCATACTTCAGATGACAATGTTGTTACCGTCCCCACAGCAAAAGGAGGGATGAGGAGGAAGCATCATCGTGCATGGACACTTGTTGAGGTCATAAAATTGGTAGAAGGTGTCTCACGGTGTGGAGCAGGGAGGTGGTCTGAAATCAAACGGCTCTCCTTTGCATCATACTCATATCGAACATCTGTTGATCTTAAGGTAACTTTTTTCTTTTGATCTTGTTAAAGGTGGTAGAGTACATGCACACATTGAACACACATTTTACTTTGCAGGACAAGTGGAGGAATTTGCTCAAAGCTAGCTTTGCACTGACACCTGCACCTGCTGATGAGGGGGTAAGAATTTATGATACTTTTAATTTGATATTGTAGAGGTGGATTAAATTAGGTTTCTTCTTCAAACTCATGTCTTATGGCTATGCATGTATAGAAGTGTCTTAGCCTGCATGCTTAACATTTGAGATGCCATCGTGCCATTTATGTTTATCCTTTAACGAAGTTACTATAGTATTATACAAATGTCATCTTTATGTAATGTTCTTCAGTTGCATGCTTTTGTGGGTTACAAATTCATGAAGTTCCTGTTTACTGACTTCAATTGTCCTTAAGTTACTTCATTGAAGTGAGAATTATTACTCTTCTAAAATGAGAAATTTTGCAAGTTATAAAACATTATCATAGAGATTTGTATTTTATTTTATTTTGATCTTATAGATAAATTCGCGGAAGCATGGTACGGCTCCAATTCCTGAGAAAATTTTACTACGTGTAAGAGAGCTTGCTGAGATGAATTCTCAAATTCCTCCGAATTATAGCTCAAACAAGGTAGCAGCAGCTGGTGCAGGGAGTGTGCATGGAGATAGATCAGGGTACTTGTAAATAAATACCAAATTCCTTATCAGGCAGCAAATAATATTTTTTTTTTTAAAACTAATTTCTGCACTTTGTTAGACCAATCCTTTCTTGGATGCATAGAGAGTAGATGCAATCTTGTAGACAGTTGAGAGATTGATTAGATGTTTTATGCATTGATACATGTTGGATAGAATCATGTCGGTTTTTGGTTTTTGCCGTTTTGATGGTTGTAAATTTTGGTCAAACTTATATATACCTTAACTTTAGAGTACTCCTCAACGTTGTTTTCTGTTTTAATGCTGTTAATATAATAGTTGTAACATTTTTTTAATGATACCCGTTTAGGGTTGATTTAGTAAAGCAAATAAATTGTAATGGAGTTGGGAATATAATAAAAAATGGTTTACTAAATAAAGTCTGAGCTTTCTAATAACAAAAGTGTAGTTCATTGGATAAAGGTTTGTTTTCATAAATGGAATATTTATGATTTATCTGGAAATAAATTTTCTGAAACTTAGATTAATTTATTTATTTATTTCACTTTATTTCATTATGAATAAATAATTCAATTTGGTATCTTAATTTTGAAATTCGTCTAATGTGTTGCCAGAAATTGAATAGAATAAAAAAATAATGAAAAAAAAAGGTAATTGAGGTTATATTTAAGAAAAAGCAAAGGTTAATCATGATATATTTAAGATTTGATCAAACTATCTATCTATTTTCCACTTTGTTTACTAATTTGTTGGACTTGGTGGGTTACACCATCAATTAGTCCAATTTAATTATAATTTTATGAGTTAAATTTAGTTATTAGATCAAGTTAATTTTTTTTTTTACTAAATTAAAGTGGTTTAAATAATAAGTTTTGAATTTCAAATTCTACGAACTTAACCAAATCTAACTATATAATAAACATATAATAAAAATACTGTTTAATAATTTTATTTTAAAAAAGAAATTAATTTCACGTTTGATAGTTTGAATATTTTTATTATTTTTTTAAATATTAAGAAATATTAAAAATATATATTGAGGTATTTTTTTTCTAATATCTTTTTAAATTACTCGGTCTAATGATACAATTCAATCGTAATTGGATGGGAAGGATAAGACCACTCAATAAAAAAGATAAATCAAATCCAGTTAATTTTAATTAAATGTAAAAATTAGATTAAAGTCACTTCAATTAGAGCTATTTACACCCCCTTTCACTTCTTAAACTACTAGTTTAGAAAGAAAGGACATGCTTATTCTATTTTAATATAAGGAAAGTATTTTTATAAAGTTAAAAATTATTTTTTAATTATTATATGTTTTTTCAACGTTGATTTTTTTGTCTATGTATTTTTCAAAAATGATAAATTAGTCTTTTTCTTGTGAAGAGTTGATTTATGGTTCAGAACTAATAATATTTTTATAAAATATTTAAAGTTAGTTGACCCAATAAGAGTTCTGAAACAAAAAAAAAATGTTGGCCCAATCAGAAGGTGCTAAAGCTGGGCCTGAAATAATAATACAATCTTCTATTCTAATACCTACTCTTCTCTCTCTCTCTCTCTCTCTGCGTTTTTGTGACTGTGTTTTCCGGTGAGCAAAGATCGTACCTTGTTTTTTTTCCTCGTTTGATTCTTCTGCTTTAGCTTAGCTTATTGCCCTTTTGTTGCTTCCAGCGGAAAATAAAAATGGGTATTATTGAGAAGATCAAAGAAATTGAAGCCGAAATGGCTCGGACCCAGAAGAACAAAGCCACAGGTACTCTTTTAGTAATTGTCGGAAAAAAGTGTGTTCTTTGTTGGGTGTTTGCTTTTTATCGTACCTTTTAGAACAATTCTTTGGCTTCATGGTCTAATTTTGGGTCGGGTTTTACTTCTACGCCATTTTGTGTTTAATATTTTCGTGATTTTGAATGTATTGAGATTTTTGTATTGTACAGAGTATCATCTTGGGCAGCTCAAGGCAAAGATAGCAAAACTAAGGACACAATTATTGGAGCCTCCGAAAGTACGTTTTTATAGTTATTATTTATATCTTATTGTTATTCTAAGTTCGCTTTTTTTCGTTCTCTTGTGAAGATTGATGCAAGATTTTGTTACATGTTTATATTCTCGTAACTGATTATTGAATGGCGGTAGTCCTTGTAACTAGGTCTGTTTTGTACAAGTTCATCTGAAAGTTTAACATGTGACCCCTATTATCTGTTTTGCGAAGAATGAGAAACCTGATTGCATGTGTAAGGAAAAGGTTTTAAATTGTGGTTGTAGCTGAGGCTTGGTTGTTGCCCTCAATCACAACCAAATGCAGTTTGCAGCAATCACTACAACCAAGATATTATGGCTCTGCACCCGATATGGTTCACAATTCAAACTCTATATGATAATGATTTCATACATTTTTCCATTAGATATTTAACTTCTTTTTGGAGTGTGAGGTCTGTTTTAGTATTTGTAGATTAGAAAGGAGGGAAAGTTCCTAGTTGAATTTTTTGCTTTGACATCATTTCAGCCTTTGCTAGATTGATACACATACCCTAAACTTTTATTATTTAGCTGTACTGTTGTTTGAGCTACTGAAGAATTTATGCTCTTGTCATTGCTTCATTAGCATACATGCTTAGAAGGCCATTGGTGACTTTCCTCTGTCTGTGGTCTTGTTTACACCAGTCTTTCATTTTCGTAATAAGTAATGGATTTTTCTGGAACTCTTCCTATCTATTCATTTTGAAGGCTTCAGTAGGAAGAACAAGAATAAGATTTTATAGTTATGTTCTGTTTTTATGAAAACAGTGTTTATAGATGGATAGGTGATACTGGATTCTTTTATCTGAAACTCCCCCTTAATTTTTGAGTGGTACAACTTCTTTATTGACTTCTATCTGCGTCGTAGCTTAGAACATCAATTCTTAATTGAATTTCTGCAATCAATTTACTAAGCAATTGGCCTGTTTCCTTTTGTTTCCTTCGGTTTGTTTTTTTATGATTTTCCTTTTTCTTTGCTTTAGGAGGACTTTTATTTTTGTTTTATAATCCTCTTTAGGTCTGGTTTTTAATACATTTCTTCCTTAGTACTTACTTCTAGGATAAGAAAATATGGAAAAAATGAAATAGCTAATATGTAAGTTAAAATTTGCCTGACGTATAAGTTAATAATCAGATTTTTGAAAAACTAATATCAGAGTTTCTACAAATTAAGTTATGCATAAGTTAATTTTAACTTATGAAGATATTTATTTCAGTTTTGCTTTTTATTTTCTTCTCCTAGAAGCATTTATGAAAAGGTTTACCTAAACATACCCTTCCTCCCAACAAATAGTTTACCAACTATGATCTATGATAACTACTGTACTTGGAATCTGGTTAGTGAATCTTTTACTGTATTTATGTATTTCATCATAGCTATTTATCATTATTTGTCTGACACAGCTTGCTATTCCTCTGTAAACATTTTTGTAAGGTGTGGTATAATATCTTGTTATCAAATTCTGTAATAGGGTTCTAGTGGAGGTGGAGAAGGATTTGAAGTTACAAAATTTGGCCATGGACGTGTTGCACTGATTGGATTTCCAAGGTCTGTCTTCTGAAAAAACAGTCCCATTAATTTTGATAATTGATGTATTTTATTAACTACCATTATCTATATTGATTACAGTTGCATTGGGCTATATTTCCTTTAGTGATTGTAATTTGGATGTGTTACATGTTTTACGCATCTGCTTAAATTTTATTTGGGTTAGTTAAACAGCTTAGTGCTAATCCTTTCCATTTTTGCCTTTCCATACTCCAGTGTGGGGAAGTCTACTCTTTTGACAATGTTAACGGGCACACATTCTGAAGCTGCATCTTATGAGTTCACAACTCTGACCTGTATTCCTGGGATAATACACTATAATGATACTAAAATTCAGTTACTTGATCTTCCTGGAATTATTGAAGGTGCTTCGGAAGGCAAGGGACGAGGGAGACAGGTAAAACTAAAATTGCTTATTTCTATCATTCCAAGGGAAGGGTATTGTTCTATTTTTTCTTTTTTTCTTTAATTAATAATCAACATGAAAATAGTGTTGTTATATTTTTTAATATTTTTTTTTCTTTAATTGATAATCAACATGAAAATAGTGTTGTTGTTATATTTTTTAATGCAGCAAACAGAGGTGTCTATTAGAATTTGTTGGAAAGTTGCCTTAATACCCCTAGCATACTTTGTTGAGCCTACTAGAATTTGTTACCAGTGTCTTAGGAAGGTTTACCTACAAAGGAGCTGTCAAGAAAAGTTTCCTGAAGCATTGGAAAGTGCAACCACAAAACGATAGCTCTAGGGGGTTGAGATCTCATTTTGACTAGAGATATAACTTTATAGTATTTATAAGGCTTGGGTTATCTTGACCTTAGCCAATTTTATGTGGTTGAATTAGGCCCATAGTCCAAAATCTAAGATGATATCAAAGCTTGTCTTAGATCTATTGTCATGCTTTAGGTCGATAACCCTGGGTGTGTGCTCTAGAGTTGCCTTGATTGCAGTCACCCCTAACCCTTCTTAATTGTGGCCTATTAAAGTTGGTTGTTAGCAAGGTTATCAAATTCTAGAGTCTATGTAGACTCATGGGAGCTCCATAAACTCGACTCGTAAATTCCCAAGAGTCTACTTCATGTGAAAAATAACATACCAATTCAACATTTGAACACTATAGTTAAGCAAAATAGTTAATAATTTCACAATACTAAAATAATTAAATTTAGTAGTGCATGATGACTACTATATAAGCTAAAACTACACCAAAATAAATAAGTTCATCCAATAAAATGCACCAACAAAATTACATTTAACTTTTTTTCCTTTGCCCAAACATCTATTCCCTATTTCTGCCTAACATCTATCCTATTTCCCTCAACATTTTTAATTCTTGAAAGTGATGATGCAGCTAGATTGGCATCAAAAGCATTTGAACTACTCCCACTTTCTTACATTTTTTTTTTAATTTCAGCAACTAAACATGAAATAGAAAAAAAAGTTAACTAGAATTCAAAACGAATAAAAAGGAAGAGAACTAAATGCAGAGTGAAATGAAACAATGCAAAAACAAAATAGAGCACTGAAACAAAACAAAGCACGAAAATGAAACACAAAGAATGAAGCACAGCGAAGGAAAACCTAAAAATCTTTTACGAAAGAGAATAAAAATTGAAACGCATAATGTAGATGCGTTCGACAAGGATAAGTTTGAGTGTTGGTGATGACAAAATCAAATCGGAGAGGAATGAGGAGGAGAAATGAAATGGGAGAAGACGAAACCTACTTGCATGCAACCTAGGTTTAGAGAGGCATGATGAAATGATGTCCAACTCTGTTTTCAATCAATCCATCTTGCTCACACAGATTCGTTGACTTGGTGGTAAACTCATCGGTTTTACCAAGCCTACCCCAAGTTTGAACAAATATACTCAAAACGGGTTTACACATGAGTTAATTCGTGGTCATCACTTGACTCATAAACTTGTCCGAGTTAGCGAGTTAATCCGCCAGTTTGATAACCATGGTGTTAGTGTCTCGAAAAATGCTACCTGTGGAGGGGTTGACCTAAAGGCTGGGTGAAGTGTTTTATAGTGCCAGTTGCTGAGATGGAGACTCTTTTGTGGTTGAGGTCTTAACATTAACTAGAGATATGACTAATGTAGTGTTTATAAGACTTGGGCAGTCCTCATCTCACAAAACGGTTTTATTAAATTGAGTTGGACTTAAGTCTAAATTTTAAGATGGTGCATTGTTCTTTTCACTTATTGTTTGGCTTCCTTATTGTTAACGGTGTAGGATATTTGTTTTCTGAATGTGCTCTCAGGTTATTGCTGTTGCTAAATCTTCAGACATAGTATTGATGGTTCTTGATGCTTCGAAAGTAAGTGCTGTTTTATATTTTCTAATGCAGTCTTTCACTCTTTATGTTGTTAGTATTACTAGTTGATAAAATAATGATATGTTGGTCAATGGTAAATTATTATTTTAGCTAGAGATAATAAGTAGCTAAGATTGTGTTGGTTCAAACATTATCATACAAGACACCCAATAGGCCCTAGAACTTAACTAGTTGCTTTTTTCATGATGGAATTTTGCTCACTGGCACTGCCACTTTTAATTTTTCTTTGTACATATAAAATCACCTGCACATTTCTTCTATCCTATTACAGCAGAAAATATTAATGCATAATGTTTCTTACACTTTATGTTCCATGGAGGAAATAATAAATTTGAGTTCTACATATTTTCATTTTCTCCTTTTCTTTTCAATCCTTTAAAAGACCTCCTACTATGCAAAGGGTAGGGTAGCATACCACAATGCTTGTGTGTCTGCCCACTATTTGTGATCCATTTTCTGAATCAATGTTGCATGCAAAATTGAAAAATTGATTCACAGTGACATTGTTTAGATAGATTAATTATATTTAAATTTGAAATGCAAAACTTTCAATTTTCAAACCATGACCTTTTTATTTGTGTTTCCAATGTGTCAGAGTGAGGGTCATAGGCAAATATTGACGAGAGAGCTGGAAGCTGTGGGCTTGCGGTTAAACAAGAGACCTCCTCAGGTGAGATTGTGCTCACATATTTTGGGATGTGTCATGAAGCATGAATGATATGTAGCATGTAGGACCAAGTTGGTTATATGATTTTGTCATCATTTTTCATTAATTTGGAGCTTTATGTTTCTTGGCAGATATATTTTAAAAAGAAAAAGACGGGGGGCATTTCATTCAACAGCACTTTACCTTTGACTCATGTGGATGAGAAGCTTTGTTATCAGATCCTGCATGAGTACAAGATTCACAATGCAGAGGTATACTTCAAACTGTAAAGTAATGGCAGTTGCAATTCCTTTCTGGGACCTGTAATCATGGAACAATATGATCATGCAGTTGTAATTATCAGCCTTTGTAGGCTAGTCTTGATATAACAGGCTTTTTTCAGTGATGGAACCTCACCATCTTTATAAATTTTGTAATTTCCATTCGTACATACTTTTTGGTGAATTACCACATTTACTATGAATAATTGAACTTTATTTTCAGGTCCTTTTCCGTGAGGATGCTACAGTGGATGATCTCATAGATGTCATTGAAGGAAACCGAAAATACATGAAGTGTGTATATGTCTACAACAAGATAGATGTTATTGGTATTGATGATGTGGACAGATTAGCCCGTCAACCCAATTCTGTTGTCATTAGCTGCAATTTGAAGGTAGGTTACTATTTTCACTGTCTGAAGAAGAATGAGTTACCATAAGGTTTTAGCAATTCTGTTTTTCCTTTTTCACCCTTTTATTGCATGTTGCTACTAACATTACTAACACAAGCTTGTATTTTTGTAAACAGCTGAACTTAGACAGACTACTTGGAAGGATGTGGGACGAAATGGGTCTGGTTAGAGTATACACAAAACCACAAGGCCAGCAGCCTGATTTCTCTGATCCTGTGGTTCTTTCTGCTGTATGTTGCATTATCTTTATATGTCCCTTATTCTATTTTACTAGCTTGAAAACCTTTGGCCTTTTAATCCTATAATCTATAATAGAGATATCACTTTGTCTGGCAAAATATGTTTTAGGATAGAGGAGGCTGCACAGTAGAAGATTTCTGCAACCATATTCACCGAAGTTTGGTAAAGGATGTCAAGTATGTTCTGGTCTGGGGTACTAGTGCAAGGCATTACCCACAACATTGCGGTCTTAGTCATAATCTTCGTGACGAGGATGTGGTTCAAATTGTTAAGAAAAAGGTCAGAAAACCCACCGTTCATCTTGTTTTCTGTTGTCTGACTGATGCATCATCATTGTTCAAATTCTCTGTTCTTGCTACTGGCTAAATACATGTATATATGCGATGTCGAGAAATTGAATGTGATATATATTATGTATATGTATGTATCCTTCAGGAAAAGGAAGAGGGAGGAAGGGGAAGATTTAAATCACATTCCAATGCACCTGCTCGGATATCTGACAGAGAGAAGAAGGCGCCACTGAAGACATAATTTGTTATATGACACTGCCTGTGATTTCATTGATTTGCCTGGTGGATGGGAAAATGGACCAGAGTTAGTGATACATCCAAAAGCAAAGGTTCTTATCTTGATAGCTCTTGCAACATATGATTGAATGTTCCTCCTGAGCACTTAAGAAGTGGGGCACCTATGTTTTTTGTCACCCAAGTGTTGTAACCCTCCCTCCCTCCCCCCTCTTTGAAATAATAGTTTTTTTATCAGTTATGAATTGTGCATCTAAGACTTGAGGAGAAGCAGAAAGTAAAGGAAACGAGCACTGCATCTTGAAAATTTGCTTGAAAATTTTGAATTAGTTTGACTATGGATAAAACTTAAATGAAGTTTCATCTTAATAAGTGACGACGATATTTAATAGAATTCTTTATTATGCAAATTATTGAGATGAAATTCTAATTCTGATAGGAGAACAATACTATAGCACTATGTTTAAGTTTTGTCCTTTGACTAATTTAGGGTGAAAAATGAATATACTCCGTTGTCAAAACTTGATTAAAGTTGAGCTAAATACATCTTGATTCAATTAAATTAATGAGAAACTGAGATATCTTGAGATCTGGTGCAACATTTAGAAAGTGATGAATTGGGAAAGATACGTGTATTTGATATCCTTTCCGAGAAGGACCACAATCCCAGGAGCCTTTTCAAAATTCAATTCAATATAGATTTTATATCATGTCACCAAAAAGATCTGAAGCAGATAAGTGATAATAAATTCAACCAGCAAAATACATGAATCATATATAAGGCAACAAATTTTTTCTTGGGATAAGGGAGAGGTTTGGTCCCATCACTTATAACAATGACAATTAGCTCAAAAAATATTTCCACCTCAATTTCATTATATCTTCCATCATCTTTATAAAAATAAAGAATTTTGTCAGTTTTTCTAATAGATATTGATTCGATAGAAAATCATCAGCATGAAGATTTTAGTGAACAAAAAATACCACTTTTATTCAAATTTATCGATTAATATTTTTTTTTATAATTAAAAAATTATTTAGGTCATATGAGATTATGAATCAATAAAATATTATGAGATAAATACTCAATACTTGACCACATTAATATGACTTAAATGGTGGATAAAGTTTGATAAATCTTTGGTTCAAAATTAAAAATAATGATGAATAGCTTAAGAAACATTACTTTTAGTATAAAAACAAAAAAGTAATGGCAGTTTTGACTCTTTGCATACCAATAAAGATTATTTTTATGATATATTTGACTGATAAAAAAGTATTACATATGGCAGACTTATTTTAAGTTTAAAAGAGTGTTTTAAAATATGAAAGTACAGATTATTGAAACCTCTTAAAAGAGTGAAATTCAATTAGAAGAAAAAATAAGTAATGGAGAAAAGAAATAAAGGTCAAGGATTAGAGTTCTCATTATGCAAAAGGCTGTCCAAAACTAAATTGGAGGAATCTAACAAGGCCAAATATTAGAGTTTCAATGCTGCAAAAAGTGTCTCAAAGTCAGTAGGTGCAGGAGTTTAAAATCAATAAATATATAGTATTTTACACACTTGATATTTTGAATATATATTTTTTTTAAACAGTTAGTTTGGTTAGAATTTTATATTTTAAATAAAATATTAAACTAAATTAAATTAAATAATTTATTATATTTAAATATAAAATTATACTTCTAAAATTAAATAATAACTTACAAACAAATATATATATATAATAATTATTTTTTATTATATTATTTATAAATATTTTTTCTATAATTATTTTTATATTATTTTATTTTTTTCATTTTTTTAATTATTTTAAAATTATTTAAAATATGTTTTATCTTTACATTTTTATTCTCTTGATATTCTACCTTTTTTTCTTCTTTGTTGTTGTTTATTTAAAGTTTAGCATCTACTTTACTTTCTTATTTTCTGTGGTTTTATGTAGAATAGAAATAAGCAACCAATTTTGTGACCTTAAATATCTAACAAATTTAATCTTCCATTTCTCTATTTTCCATCTTATCCTTGGCAAAAAAAATTAGTGATGAAGAGAAAGAGAAAGATGAAGCAAATTCATAAATGTCATCCAATGCAGATTCATGCAAGCAACAATGCACACAAGTCTATGGAGTTGTTGGTAAAGTAGTATGAGTTTTAGTCTCTCTTTTTTTTTTTTTTCTTTTTTAACAAATATTAGTATATGAGTACTCATTGTACTTTTGGACCACACTACAACTTTGAGTTATTAGACATGGGAAAAGTTGAGGGTAGCTAGACCCTAGCTACACAATTATTTTTATTCAAATTAAAAAATTTATCTTCACAATCTGTATAATAAAGTTCAATGGTTATATTGAGGTAAAAAAAATCATTTTAATCAAAGGATAATACTAAAAATGAAGACCATCAATAACTAGTAGTATCCCATACTTTTTTTCAATATATTTTTAATGAGTTTAACAAGAATACACTAATAATATAAAATGATTTTACATTGTAATTTAATTCTAACATGAGTTGGTTAAGTAGGATGCATAAACTGTTGAAGATCTTCTAACATGAACTCAGTAGAATACCTGTAATTCCTCTAATATGTGTTCAATCTTGTGAATAAAAAAATATTATAGCTAGATGATAATGTAAAATTTTACAGTATTAACCATATTAATTTCTTCACCTGCCTCAGTGCTTGTATTAGCTACTAATCATAGACATTACTATTTTGAAAATTTTGAATTGGTCTGTTACCAAAGTACAGTTCTATTTTCTGCAATTTTGTTATCTGAATCCTTTGAATAGAAACTGGGAGAAGGCAAAATAAGAGAATGAAAAGTAAGTATGAATAGTTCAACTATTGCTTGTATTTTAGACACTACCAAAACCTAAATAAGTCAAGATAAAGAGAATTAAAATCTGATTTGAATAAATTAAAGTTCTTTCTTCAGCTCTTTATCTTAAAAAAATGTTTCTGTGGATGGATCCTAGGCTCTGAGGTTCAGATGAGCCTCCAAAGAAAGACTTTCAAGTCAATTATTGCTACTTTTTCATGTTCGGTAGAATGCCACCTTTGCTTATTTTAGTATTCTTACTGCAACCATTATGTCGACTACATTATGAGTCCACCCAAAAGCCAAAAAAGTTCATATCAAAGAATTCCAATAATATTTCATGTGATTAGGAACAAAGACTGGTCCTAGTCGTGTGTGGTGAACAGGATCGAGTAAATCATCTATGATGGTCACTTTCTTTCCACACCAAACATTTCAAAACAAATAATGAAGAACAATATCTCAAAAAGTTGTTATTCATTGATATTATTGAACATGCTCTTGCTGCCCCCTCCTAGACATGATGAATCTGAGGAAAACAAATGAGTAAATCATTTTGAAGTGATAAAAGACAAGCATATAAATCACTAGATTTTAATCCTCGCTGAGTGTTGGTTAATGACCACAATCATCAACATATGATGACATTATTCATCAAGCAGTTAATTAGAAATTGGATCTCAGGCATCAAATATCCAATACAAAACCAAAGGGAAATCAGCTAACAGCAACCCACCAAATGATCAACATGCAGAACAAATGAATAACTATCCAAAACTTACCACTAAATATCAGTGAGATCTAAGAAGTTCAAGCTTGGAAACTTGACTAAATGGTCCATGAACATGCTTCATTTCACCAAGTTAACAGAGTTACACAAAATCACAATGGTATGGTCCTCAAATTGATGCTACTTTCATAGATCAGATGATTAACTAAATCTCTGGCCCTCTAATCATAAACCCAATATGGAAGACTAGGCACAAAAATAACTTTAGAGGATGTTACACAGTTCTGACCGAACAAATCCTTTCCAGAATCAGAATAAACTTGTTGATTGCATGAAAGATCAAATTCAATCAATTAGCTGGATCTAATTCTCTTCTGGTTGACTTTTCCATCAGACTTCAATGTCCCACTGGAGTCCCCTTCAGAAGAAGCTTCTCTGGACTTGGCAAAGGAGTTAGAAAGATCAGCATAGAGATCAACCACCCTTCTGATATTGCTATTGAGCTCTCTAATCAAACCCACATTTCTACTTAGATTATCAGGGATCTTGGACTCATGATTTTGGTTTATCTCATTGATCAGCAACCGGTTCTGATTCAAAATATCTTGAGCTTGCAATAAGCTCTTCTGAAATACCTGTAAAAGCCTGCTATCTACTTGAGTTGAATTGCCCAGCTCTCCAAATATGTCACCGTCCATCTCAATTACACTTAGGATTCAGTTAACAAACAATCCTGCAAAAAATAAAAATAATAACAAACAATAACAGGTGAATATGATGCTAAAACTTAAAACCCTGATCAATACATGAAGAAGAAAAAGAGACAAAAATGTGTGAGAACTCTTACAAAATTAAAATACAAAGAGACAATCAGGTATGAATAGGATGCTCAATCTACCTGATTGCAGATGAGAAAAGCAATTGAAAAAGTTGACCCAGTTGGAACAGGAATTTTGGGAAACACAATGATCAACAACACGCATACTTTTACCTATTCTTTCCTCTATCTCCTAAGCAAGCAAGCAAAAGGGAAGGAAAGGTTTGCATAAGATTCCAGAGACCCATCAAAAGACATCATCAGGAAGAAATACTTTTTTTCTCTCTCACTGTCCTAGCCTAAAGCAACGGACCCTTTTCCACAAGAAAGAACCTTTTCCTTTTACTGTTTCCAATGAAATCGAGATGGTACTGAGGAGGACACAGTGAAACACACAACACAACACAAACAAGCACCAAACCACCTCAGTAGTGGGAATCCCAAAAGCCAGGTCCATACCAAATAAGTCATACCCTTCCAATAAAATAACACATCCCATATAAATAAATAAATAATATATATATATATATATATATATATATCAATTGTACAATTTAAAGTAAATTAAATTAAACAGAGTTGAAGGATGAATCAAACAAACCCATGAGACCCAGAAACGAAAAGATGGAAACTTTTGAAGAACCCAGAAATGTGATCTTACCTTGAGAAAGAGGAGCATCCCAGTTGTGGTAAGTGACGATAAAAGGAGAGGGAGGATGTTTGGAATTTTGTTGGGGTTGAGAGGAAAAGAGAGATATTTTGAGGGGAAAAAGAAAGAATGGAATATGAGGAGTGAAGAAAGGCCCTGAAATGATGGAGAAAAAAACAAAGGGAAGAGATGATCGATGATATGATAGCGTTAAAATATAAACCTCGTTTACATCAACAACATCCGCAACAACATCCGCAGTGAGTGTGTTGTGGGCACAAACAAAACAGCGCATCACTTAACGGGGACAGACAAGTTTGCTCTTACAACTTGGCCCACATCGAAGCCTCATGCCAACACCACACATGTAATGTGTAACATGTAGCATGTCATTTACATGCCTTATGCTTCTTGTCTATTAATTGGGGTCTTGTCTTTCCTTCTCCTATTTCTTTTACAGCTATTTTTTTTTTATCAAAATATCAAAGATTTTAATAAAATTATTGTAAGAATGATAAACAACCATTCATTTATGTCTCATTCATCTAATTCATAAGTAAATAAAATAAAATAGAAAATTATCAAATTCATTCTTTTATTTTTATAGATGATTAAATGATTGATTTATTATTTTTAAAATTTTAATAAATTTTTAATTAATACATAATTAATCTAAATTATTATACTCACTAAATCTTTCTTGAATATATATTTTTTTAATTCGAAAAATATATTTTCAAAAATTAAAACAATTAACTTTTCAAATAATAAAATTTTAAATATAAAAAAATAGAATTATTTTCAAATATATCAGTATACTCTTAATAGCATATTGTCAATTTAGTTACAACTGAAACATCATTAGAGTCATCTTGATCAAATAAATTTATTTTTTATTTTTTTATCTATATTTTCTTAAATAACGTGATTTAAGAAAAATTTCAAATAAAAATTAAATATAATTTAACTTAAATTTCTTATTATATTTAAATATAAAGTTATATATTTAAAATTAAATTATAACTATCAAACATACATGAATATGCTTTTTGAAATTATTTTATTATTTTATTATATTATATTATATTATATCTATACATATTAAATAATAACTCAAATGTTTGAAAAATTAACTAAGTAAAACTTTTACTATTATTATAAAAAAAATTAATGATAGTTTAAAAATATTTTTTCAATTAAAAAAATTAAGAATGTAATTAAACATGTTTATACATTACGGGCATGTAGTTTTATGATTTTATAGTTTTAAGATGACAAGACTTACTAAATGTTAAATATTATAGTTTTATGTTATAATTTTAGTTTTTATATCAATTATTTTTTATATATAAAATAAAACATGTATTTTTATTTGATATAGAATATATGTTATTATTTAGGACTTACATTTTTATTATTTAAATTGAATTTAGAAACAAATTAAAACTATGAATATAAATAATTATAAAAAAAAAAAATCATAACATGGTTCTTTATTTAAGAAATTTTTATTATAAAATGTTTCAAAATTTTATAATTAAAAACTGTCCAAATCAAATTACAAATATTAATTCAGATTTTTTATTTTTAAATTGAAACTGAATAAAATATAATTAGAACATTGTAGGTGCAACCTTCGTTAAAACACTTCTCACTCAATCTTGATCTAGATATCATAAATTCTACTTGGATTAAAAAAGAACTTTTAGCTCAATTTTAATTAAAGAATCTTTCCCTCATTAAACATTTTCCACTTGCTTCAACTAAAACATCTTTTAATCTTGAACTAATTTTGATTGAATTATTTTTTAATCAAATTTAATCATATTGATAACTATATCTTTAATTTAACTTTAGTCAATGTAACACTACTTTATTAAGAATTAACTCATAAATTGTTAATAGATGAATTGAATAAAGTAGATTAGAATAAATAATTTTTTTAAAATAATCTTTAATCAGTTCTAATAGATTAATAGATTAATAAATTATAATTTAAATTTAAATTTATTAATATAAGTAAAGATGATAATAATATTAATAATGATAGTAATGATAAATAATAATGATAATATGAATAGTAATAATTATGATAATAATGTTAAGTATATTATTATTGAAAAATAATAAAATTTAAAAAATAAAAAATAAATTAAGAAAAATAATCTTAAAAATGAATCCAAACAAAATTACCTGTTGTTTTAAAAGTACATTTGAAAAGGATTTCTTCCCCTCTCTTCAATCAAACATAATATTTAATTAAAATATTTCTCATCCTTTTCCTTTTTCTCACCTTCATTGAATCAAGTCCTAAAATAATCTAATTTACAATGTTGAGTACCAATAAATACACTATATAAACAAAAATAGAAGAATGAAAAAATATTCAACATTAAAAATAGGACATGTTTGAAAGTAAAGTTTTGAAAAGAGAAAGAAATATGTTATTTTATTATTTTATTTTAAAAAAATTAGAGAATGATAATATATATTAAAAACAATAAAAAAATTATTCCCTATTCATTTAAATTCATTATCAAAATTTGTTTGGATAATACATAGTACTTTAAATTAAATTGTGATGTAAATTATTTTCAAGATATTGTTATCTTCGATGTATAAAATCATTAGTTTGTATCTTTCAATAATTTACTAATAAACAAATTGTCTTAAATTTTATGACTAAATCTTCTGAAAAAATTGACATTATAGAAAAGGTAAGAAAAAAAAAATGATAAGCATGTAGTAATCATGTGCGTCCAAAAATTATAATAATCAGCAAGTTAGATAATTCTTTTATCATTCTTAGTTTTATTGGATTATTTATTATTAAATACAAGTTTGATTTTAAAAGAGACATGTGTTTTTTTTTATATATTACAAATCATAAAGAATTTTTTATGTTTTTTTTTACCAAATCACAATTTTTTTTTTTACATGCAAATCTTATATATTATATAATATTGTTTTCAATAAATTTTGTATTTCTTTATAATTATCTTATAATTCTTTTTTAACCCACTTATAATTCATTATAATATCTTCTTTTTTCTTTATCTTTATCGTTATTAATTCTCCACACTACAATTTAATATATCAACCGCATACCATAAATAATACTAATTATACTATTTTCCTATGATTATAAGAGTAAAGGTAGGAATTTTCAAATAAAAAACATACATAACCATCATCAAGTCTCATCCACCCACAACCACATTAAATCATCCTCTTTAAAAGAAATTCTAACTTGGTCTGTTTGGCTTCAAGCTATATATACATCCTTTTATAGATTAGGGTTCCTTCAATACGTCCTAATCAAACCAAATATTGCATATGTTGTGAGCAAGTATGTCACTACATGCATCAAAATATTTTCAATTAATAAAATCTTGGTCCATTTCGATATTGGAAGCAATCTTTCAAATTTGATCATATTGCAATAGTTGAGTCTGCATAAATGATGTTTGTAACTAATTCTTTAGAAACTCAATTACTTGTTAATTCCATTGAACTCTATAAATAGAACATATATACGCACACTCATTATATCTTTTCCATTCAACCAATAACAATGTATTTTATTTTAATGGAAGTCAATTTCTCTATTGTATGATATTTGTCTCGTGAAGTATCTATCTTTTCTTAATTTTTTATATGGTATTAAGATTTTTCATGAAAAAGTAACGATTTTATTATAAAAAAATAACAAAAAAGAGATAAAAATTGTTGTAGTGATTGAAGATCTTACTTCAGTAAATTATTTCTTTGTCATATGTAAACATCTTTCACTCTCAGGGTTGTTTCCTATTTATATTATTCACTACTAAATAAACCAACATTTTGAGGATTTAGGTTAAGTTTTACTAACCCATTTGAACCTCATATTTTGAATCATATTGATTTCTTAATTTTTTTATCTTCTAATATTAAGAAAAAGTTATTATAATTTTTTTTATTTGTAAGTTAAGATAATTGTGATGATTTATTATCTTGTAAAAAATGTTAAAAGTAATTAGTTTGTTAAAAATATTAATTGTAGTTAATTTGTTAAAAATATTTATTAACTTGAATGTGATATGTAAGAAGATGTACAAACTTCTTAATATATCTCTTTTTATCCAATTGATAAATTGATGTTCTTAAGTCAATTTTTTTTATCTTAAGTTGCATAATATTTGTTCTCATTAAATTAGAAGCACATATAAATTTATGAAACATACAACATGTTAAATGTTGAACATTAGGTTTGAGTTGAATTGTGACCATTTAAAAATAAAAATAAAATCTGACAAGGTGCTTCCTTTGTCAAAACTCAACATATGTGAAGTTGATACAAATTGAAATCTGTCCGAAATGATCAATTCAATATCAAAAAAAAAGTATGAAGATGAAGCAGCCTTATAAAATTTATAGGTTTGTGAGATTGGAGTTGAAGATGGTGCAAGCGCTGTGCCATGTGCCATCACCTCATTAACAAATAATAAGGTAGCCGCCAGATAAGGTCATTCCAAACACGTGCCCTTGTCTATATTGTACCAATATTTCACTAATTCAATTACATTTTCTATCTGCTACTCCACATAATTTGTTCTATACATATACCGTACAAGGGGCATCAAAATACTAAATACTATTGCCATTCCTACCTTCTTTTTAATCTTCATTACAAAATCTAATGTATTAATAATATATTTTGATATGAAATGTTTATTAATGTTTCTCTTCAGAAACAACTAGCCAAGCCAATGCAGGTCGCTCGTAAATGGTATTTTACCAAGCTTCTTCTTTAATGCTAAAATCCAGTCCAGTCAACCTTGATCTGCCCAATGTCATGTCCTACAAATAGGGAACCCGTGATAAAGATGATTAATAATTTATGCCACTTCAACTTGGAATTCTCTTTCGTTTACTTTTCTCAACAATAATTAAATTGCGTCAAATGTTTCAGTCAAGGTAAGAAGTTATAAGCAACTGCTTGATGTCTTCTTGGTATCTTCTAGTCCTCAATCTCTTAGCAATTTTTCCTTCTTCCAGAAAGGAAAAAGTATCTAGTGCTCTCCTTTGATTTAATTATAGATGTAGAAAAAAGTAAGGAATTATCAGCTTGTGAAGACTACCCATCATCATAAATACAGTATACAAATGTTGACACGTTGGTACGATGTATCTCAAGTATCTTTCTCAAAAACAGAAGATTTCAACAAAATAAATAAATTAATAAATAAATGATAGAAGTTTTCATACAAGTAGATTTTTTTTCGGCGTATAGGAAAGTAACATAAGAAAATGGGTAACCCCTATATTTCCTTTCTTCTCCTTTGGAAGTGAAACTTGAGCTTGTCATGAAATGATGAAACACAAACAATTTCCTAAAACAATGTTGTGAACCCATGTATGTACAAAGTCAGTAGTTGACAGCAAACTGCCTCCTTAGATCCCTAAAATCATGTTTTTTCCTGTCATTCTGATACAAAATTGAGTATTCCCCCGCTTTCCAGCAGGTTCTCTCCAATCCATTCACTCCATATAAATAAGGGCTGATAAATCTCTGCAATCTTCTCCCCCACAAATCCCATCCCAGCTATGTGCCCAAATTTGTAAGAACCAACACAAGCATCTGTCCACACATCCGCCCGTCGCATGCTCCTCCCTCTTCCAAGGCTGAGAATCTTGTGGCTCATTTAGCTTCGCCGAAAGCCCCAATATCACGGCCGAGACAAGCTTTCGACAGTGGGAGGGAGATCACGGTATGAGGAATTCAAACAGTCCACAAATCTCCCCGTGATGCAGAAGAACTGCAGACAAGGAATGGTTATACATCTCTCTTTCCCATGGTTCCAGACGAGTTCTGTTTCTTCTGTATACCATACTGCCAAGCATCTCTGGATTTGTCACTCCCATGATCAAAATCATCTACGGAATTCTCCATTGAAAACCGTGATTGACGATGGTTCCCGTTTCTAGAGCCAACTGGAGCACCCATATTCTCGTCATCCTCAGATGGTGCTCCCGACCTGGATTCCATATGTATATCCATTGATCTATATCTTGGTCCAGCTGATCTCATGCCCCTCATATTTGAAGGCTTACCAGGCAATGATGTGTAAACAGGTCCCTTGGACACCAGGAAGTCTTTAGGAAGAGAGTCCATGTCCATATAGCAATTTCGAGATTTTGCATCATTAATCAATGCAGCCCAATCTTCAGATTGCACCAGAGCATTCGCGTTTCCCATGACCTGTCGATGGTAACAACTATCAATAATATTATCAACAAAACATGCCTTTTCTATTAATAAATACTGAAATTCATCACTAAAGAATGCATTAGAAAGATATCCATACCCAAAGGGCCCTTCTTGCACGCGTAAGGGCAACATTCATCCGACGAATATCTGCAACAAAGCCAACACCATGACTGGATGCACGCACACAAGACATTATAATGACATCCCGTTCTTGGCCTTGGAAGGCATCGACTGTATTGATGTATAGATCCTTCCCTTCTTCTGAATTTAAGACTTCATCAAACTCACGCTGGAGACATTTCAACTGCAGCTTGTAAGGAGTAATTATGCCAACAGTAATTTTTCCCACACCCAAAGACTTGACTGTTTTCTGAACATGCTCATACAATCGGAGACAAAATTGTGCTTCGTGTATGTTTTGATAAGAGACGGATCCACCTCTGTGAGACTCGCGCCCATGTCTGATATCATAGAATAGATAAGGTCTAAGTAAAGGGTCCTTGTAGTAAGGCTCGTCAGGCAATTTAGCCACACTTTCACTATCAGTAAGGCGACCCTGATAGAAGTACCTAGAAGGGAAATCCCGAATTTGAGGGTGCATTCTATACTGCACCGACAACAACATTGTTGGGCAACCTGCTTGTTGGAACCTCTCAAAAAGACTCCTACTGTACATCAATGTTCCCGCAGCCTTGCTTATAACTGTGGCGGGAAGCTGTTGAGGATCTCCAACAAGAACACATCGAGCTGCACCAAGAGAGAGGGGAGGCAGAATTGCCACCTCACTGGCTTGGGCTGCCTCATCAATAACCACCATATCAAAACCATGGGAAAGGCGAGAAAACAACTTGCGACCACTGCTAGAAACTGTAGTGAAAACTATCTCTGCTTCATTTGCAAAACTGGCCTCCAAACTAGCACGGGCCTCTTCCAAATTAAATCCACTACCAGGACGAAACCTACTTTCAAGAAGGGCAAGGCGAGACATCTCAACCAGAACCTTGTCCCGGTTTTCAACCAGAGCAGCAAGGCTCTGTAGCAAAGTATCTCTGTTCTGATCTCGGGCCATGAGAAGGTCAGGATCAACACCGACAGATCCTTGGGAACGACCAGCAACGGCAGCAGCATTTAGATCTCTATGAAGCAAATGCAACTGCTGAGTCAACTGCGCCTCACGATTCTTTAACTGGTGCATCCATCCCATAATTTCTTCCCGACTCTTGACTAAAAGCTGTTCAGTTCTGCGCTCAACAGAAACTGCTTGAGCAGCCCTTGTCTGAGAATCAACCCCAACTCGAGCTACATCAGGTCGATAAACTTTCATCTCCCCATCAATAAATCCACGATCAAGAACACGAGCAAGAAGCTCATCAGTGGCAGCATTAGACGGAGCACACACTAACATTCTAGGTTTCGGGACCAGTTTAGGTAAGGTTCGCAAGAGATTCTGGTCCATGTTTTGAAGAACTTCGTCAATAGATCCAGTGGGGATGTGATCTGAATTAATCTCATTGACTTGCTTGTAGCTCTCAGGGGCTACATGCTTTAGTAAAGAGGTATAGTAGTGCTGATACTGAACAAGGTGAATGACATTCAACATTCCCCACACCGTATGTGTTTTTCCTGTTCCTGGAGGCCCTTGAACAAGGGTAAAAGGCCAAGGTTCTTGCCTTTTTGTTGGTCCACTACTTGTTCCAGCAGCTGTATGCGTAGCTGCCCATTGAATTGCTGCCAACTGAGGTTCATTGAAGGTCCTACGCAGATACTCAACAAAGTTCTGTGTGAAGCATTCAGGCATGGCTGGGGTCTGTTGCTCATATTTAGGGAAGTGTTCGGGACTAGGCTGAAGGATTGCATTTTGCATCTGTACAGTAAAATTAGTTAGAATTGCAATCCCAGAACACTACTTCATATCAGAATAAGTTTCAGTATATACCTGCAAATTTAAACGACGAAATGCATGTAGGGCAACATACTCCCTTTGTGTGGTAGCAAGAGAACCAAGAACAGTGAGGTACCAGATGCTTCCACTTTGAAGTTTTCTTATGATATGATCATCATCAACCCTACAGAAAGAACAATTTTATTTGAGATAAACATTGGAACCAAGAAAGTACATAGCAACACAACCATTATAAAGGAACCTTAATGGGAAAATTCTAGCGAACACTTGCCTGTTGGGATCATATGAGTCTCCAACATAGTAATGAAGAATTGCACCAGGAGGATCACGGGTATCGATAGGTATGTGACGCCTAACTGTACCAACCACACGTCCAGTGACTTCGGATTCCCCATCATCCTGAGCCACAGATGAACTGTTCTGCTTGGATCTAACTGCTAGCATAACGAAACTATCAACCCAATTGAACTACAGAAAAATATTAGAAAACATTATCCTGTACTAGATATTTGGCAACAAACCTGATCCAGGCCTGGGAGACGAAAGAATTGCAACATCACCCTCCTTAAATGACCATTTGAACTCATGCACTGGAAGAACTTTAACATCATACCACCCTAAAAAGAGATTCAGATAAATTAAACCCACAGATTAAAAAAGTAAAAACAATAGCAAAGTAAGGGATTATATTATGTTCGTTGAAGTTGCAGGGATAAGCTTAACATTAAGCATAGAAACAAAATTACGATCAGGAAAAAAGTAATTAAATTCCATGAACTTGGGAGACAGTTCCCATTGTACAGATGGAGTGTTTAAAATAATGCAATTAGTAGCAGTTCACAGCAGTAAAATTGTAGAACAAAAGAAATAAAATATATATTTAACACAAAACAAGCACTGAAAGGTACAAGAGGTACCTCTTTCCCGTGACTCATTTGCCTTCACACGCACCATAATATGAGTATCCCTTGACACTGTTTCCGTTGATTCTTCCCAAGTACTGTAAAGTTGAGCACGACACTCCTCAAAAAGCAAAGGCTCAAATACTCTAACATACTCTTCCACTGATTCAAACCGTCCAGGAACACATTGTAGCTCTGTCTCCTCTGAATCACAGGATCTTCAATTAGTCACCAATAATAATACATAAACAACAAATAAAATTTCAAAAGGAACTAAAGGAAATATCTCTATTGACACATAGAGACAAATGACAGAAGATCAATTCATTTTACTAGAAGCAAATTCATTTAAGCTTAAATCAGTAAATCAGCTTGGCACATACTACAACATAAGCCTTATCCTAGAAATAATAGGAACCAGCTATATGAAACCATAATTGATGCATGTTTTTCCCATTTTTCTTCACGTGATCATAAAATTCACATGAGAAAAATTCCATAAGTTTTATAATATAATGAATAACACAAGGTGATAATAAAAATGTCAGATTATTTACACTACAGTCAAATTGTTAAGTAGTACCACCATACTTTCCACCCACAATAGTCAACGACCCTGATATCCTATCCATGAATGACATTCTAATTAAATAAACCTGTATTTGAATAAAGAGATACCATTTTCTAATTAAGAACATATTCGGAGTGCTTCTCTACAGTATGTATACTTGTAGGATAATACTAACATTACAACAGTTGATGAAACTTGTATTGAAAATGGTAAAATAATTGTTATTACCCTTTTAAAGAATCTAAAAGTATGGGAGAATAAACATGAATATTTTTGCATTTAAAACCATTCATAAAATCCAAATCACAGAAAACAAAAACAATCCCACATTGAATAAAATCAGCAATTAGCATAGAGAACATAGAAAAATAGAGCAAATAATAGTCAATATACTGAATTGAAGTAAAGCTCCAGGTTTCCCTTCCACCGGTTATCTTTCATTCCCTCTCAAGAAACAAGACAACTTGAGAACCATAACACAAAAGAGGCATATGATGGCAACTGGATTACATAAAGAATTCATGTAAACCAGGGGAAGCTATCAAATCAATATCAAATTTCATTCCAAAAACAACTGTCATCACCTTTGCATGTCTCTCCAGTGTTATGAATCTCACAGTGTGATAACTGGAGGAAGGGGGCAACAAGATGAGAAATCAGAAACAACACGAGTGCAAAGAACAAAAAAAATCAAATCCAAAGAGACCATAAAGCTTTACAATAGAATTATTTTATCTGCACAAGAGTAATAACACAATTACTTGATACCTGGGTGATGCCAAAACTTTTCACTGGTCACCTCCCGTATAAGGCGTTCAACAGATGTGTCCTGGGACTGGCTGCTGATAGGAGTCTGCTTCTTGATAGAAAGATGTTTCTTGTTTCCCACTTTAACATCACTGGAACTTTGACCACTCAGTCCCAACTTCCTATTAGAATGGAGTACATTCTTCTGCTGCCTCGAATCTGTCAATTGTTTCCATGAACCCTGTCTTGGAATGGGTGGTAAATTGGCCTCTGCAGGGGGTTCTGTCTCACTGTTTAGCCTCCTGGATCTAACAAGTGGTCCAGAAGTATCACCATTGCAATCAGATTTAGGTTCATGTGCTTCAGCATGGTTGCCACCTTCACCGGAAGAGTTGTCAGCAACCTTCTGCTCCTTAGCTATTCCAACACGCTCAACTTGTGCAGGAACAGTGCGGACTTCCTTTATGGTTCGACTAATGACAGGTGATGAGAAAGTCTGCCTTCTAGGGGTTGAGGTTTTAATAGGACCTGCTTGTTTAACATCTTCCAAGTTAAGAAACATTGTCTGTCTATTACGTTTCTTTCCTAACATTTCCTCTTTACGCTGATCAATCTTCCTCTTCCCTGGATTATTTGCACACCTAAGTGCATGACTTGCTTCAATACCTTTCACTTCCTTTTGCTTGGGAACTAAAGTGGGTTCTTCCACTGCATCCATAGAAGCTTCACTTTTTATATTGCTTTCTGAATTTGGAATACTATTGGTTTTCTGCTCACTAGAATTTGATTCTAGACCTATAGAAGCATGACTACTCTTTTCATCATTTATACTATCAGAACTCTTTATATTTCTAGGCTTACTGTCAGAAGCCACAACAACACCCCCATCCACCATTCCAGATGTTGCTAGCTCTTCTGAAGCTTGACTTCGTTGTGGCAAATTATTACCTACATTTGTATTAGCATTATTACCTCCATTTGCATTAGCAATATTACCTCCATTTGCATTATTAGCAAAGACATCCTCATCAGACCATTCCCCTTCTTCCCTCTCAGTAGATTGGGCATTTGCTGAACTTACTATCCGTGAATCCATAACCTTCACGTCTTCATCTTTACTTGACTTGGAGGAAACCTTTGTGTCCTGATCTACTGTTCTTTTCAATTCAGCATCCAATTCAGGGACACCAGTGGATTTAGGCCTAACAAAAGGTTGAAACACAGAGACAGATGAGGCATGTGAAAAAGCATGATTATTTACTATTCCTTGGGTAGCAGTTGATGTTGCAAATAAATCAGAAGCATGGGGATTTGTTGATGGGTGCGTCTTTTGGGGCTGGATGCAGACAATGCCATCTCTATCGTCATTATCCTCTGCAGGCGGTTCATTGAGATCAAATAATGGCCTTCCTCGAGAACCCATCTCAGATGCATAAGTATACAAACTAAACAAGGAATAAATTGTTGAACAGAAAGGTTGCTTTTATTGTTTTTAAGAGACAATACCCATGACATGCCCACAATGAGGACAGACAGTGCACCTGTAAATGGAAAGAAAGAAAGGGCTATAAGGCTCAAGGTATTAATTATGCTACCTTAGTGTCAGGTAACAAGTAGCAACATACGAATTTACAGAACAAGAAAAAGCACACACAATTCTGGATGCAATATAGCAGTAGACAATCACAAGAATCTATATCCGTCAACTACCCTAAACCCAACCATACAATTATACATACAGACAAAAGGAAATCCACAATTTACTAATCTTAACAGGTACTGACGACTTGTGTACAAGTATAGGTTGATCACTATGTATATAATTGCTAATGAAAACAAACAAAAGAAATCACACACAACAGAGTCAGATATCCCCAATAGCAAAACAAAACAGAACACCAGAAACAACTTGAAAACAAAACCTAACGCTAAGAACTCCAAAAGCCAATCTTCACGAAACCATCCAAATGTCCATCAATACCAATCCACCTACCGAAAGAACTCCTTTCAAGAATCAGATGACAAGTGCCAAATGAGACACAGCGCAGTAAAATACAAGCACAAAAAACAGTCCTGAACTCACACCGCCCCAGATCAATAGACCAGTAATTTATCATCCCAAAACCTAAATAAAAAACACTGGACTTGGAACCACAAAACTCCATCCAGCCAGTGACCTAATCATCATATCTAGGGTTTCAATAACCAAAACCAAGATAGTACCTTCACCAAGGCCCCATCCATCGAGATTCCAAATTCCCACACACCCCTTCACCAAGATCTTATCCTCACAGACACCCCACGTTCAGAGATCAAACCAGTTATCCTCCATTCTCCCAATCACAAACCATCAAAACAAATAATGCACAAATCTAAATAAACAGTCAACCCTGATTTCCTCATTCACTATCACAATCATTCACTGATTCTCTACCCTCGCAGATTTCCATCACTGAAATTATCAACAACCCACACCACACCAAATTTTAAAAAAATTAAAAAAAATCGAAAATTAAATTAATTAGTCCTGGAGAAAGAGAATTTACCTCTTCTCACTCCGCACAGAGGGGCCGATTTATAGAGAGAGAAAGAAAAACCGATGTAGAGAGAAAGATAGAAGAGGGTCGCTCTATAGGTGCAAGTTAGAGAGAGAAAGTATAGAGAGAGAAAGAGAGACAAATAGAATGCAATTTGATGAGGGAAAGAGAGGGTGTGGTGACGGGTTTTTATAGGAAAAGTTAGATCCATCTCGCCGGCCGGAGTTTCCACCGGCCACCGTTAAGTAAATTTCGTCCAAGGACACTTTCGCCATTTAAACGTTTATTTAATGCTAGGGCAAAATCGTAAACTTGTTCATACAGGGGTAATTTTGTAATTTCACCATTTTAGCGAGTATAATGCATAGATGTACCTAAGCGTGACCAAATGAAACAGATTTCAAAATCCTCACCCACGGCGGCGAGTGGAACCCACGCGAAACGGAACGCGTGGGAAACTGTGATCCATTAGTTTTTTTAATTAATTTATTAACAACAATTAATAATTTTGAATCCTAATTTCTACCTCAAAAAGGCATGTACTTTTCTGGTGACACCTTCGTATGTCTCTTCGCGTAATACTGATCACTTCGTATCTCTTTTTTGTTATGCTTTTCTAAAAGGAAATTATAAAAAGGAAAATTCTTAAAACATTTTCATTTCAATAATTTCATATTCTCAATTTAAATGATTTATTCTCCATAAATAAATTAAATTTTTTTTTGCAAGAAAAAATTAAATGTTTTTTTGAAAGAAAATATTAAATGGTTTATTAATTAATACTTTTAATAGATTTTCTTTTAATAGATTCACAAAACTTATGTATTGGCACAACTATGTTCAGGATAATTACTTTTGTGTTTTTTTTTTTTCATAATATTGATATCTTTTATTAATTAATTATCCTTATTGCATTAAGAAATCCATAAGAAATGCATAAAATGTAAAATTTTATTTTTTTCAAAAAAATGTATTTATGTTTTAATTAAATTTTTTAATTAATTAACATTTTAATTAATTTTCATTTACTAACTGTATAAAATATTTGAGTAAAAAATATAGATATTATAAAATTAATAAATTTATTACTAAAGTTAAAAGTATGTATAATATTATTTAATTATTTAATAATGTAAAAGTCTTTAAAACTAAGATAAATTATTAAATATGATTCGTCAAATTTCTTTATAAAGATTAATAATAAACAAAGTTGACATCAATTGCATAATTATAGAAAATAAGTATTTTAAAGTCTTTGCACCTGTGCATGGAAATTATTTTTTTATTAATTTATATTATTGAATAAACATGTTTAAAGCATTTAATTATTATGAAAAAAAAAGTATATAAATATTTATTACTAATTAAGTATTTAAAAATAAACATAAGCAGGATAAAATTACAAATATTTATTACATGCTACAGATTTAACTTTTTATTCTATCTATAACTAATAACTAGTATTTTAGTTTATATATAGTATAAAATAAAGGTTTGAGTATTTTTTTAATTTTTATAAATATCATTTTGTTTGTTCTTAATTCTTAAAAAAAAAATATTTTAAAATTTTAATAGTTTATAATCACATTTTTCTCTTTACTATTTAATATAGTTATTTTAATATTAAAATAAAAATATTAATTAATATGAGAAAAAAATTAAATTAAGATAATTATATTTTTATTGATAAATATTATATTTATTATTTAATATAAAAGATAGTTATATATTATTTATTATTTTTTTATTCAATAATTTACTTTTAATATTGTTTTTTTATTGATGAAAATATTTATTTATACATTTATTATTAATTTTGATAATATAATTTTGAATGACTATAAAAACTTTATCTCTAAAGAAAAAAATCATAAAATATATTTTTTATTTTTTATTATTATTAATTTCAATATATTAAATTATATTTAAAAAATTATAAAATTAAAATAAAATAAGATAATATTTAAAAATATTTTAAATATATTTAAATAAATCTTTTATCATTAATAAAATTATTTAAGGATAATTAAAATAAATTGAGATAATTAAATTCGACTCAGTATTTTCGAAGAAAAAAATAATGAATTGAATATGTATAATTTAATAATTTTTTAATTTTTTTCTTTATTCTTACACACATTCATTCATGTATTGTTAATTGTACTTGTATTTCGTGTTTTAACTTTTTTAATTTCGTGTTTTAACTTTTTAATTATTATGAGACTAACTTTCACTTCATCATGTATGCTTATGTCATCTCCACTTATACCTCTATTCTATAACTCATGTTTAAGTCTTTGTTTCCTTTGATACTTTAACTCAATGACCTTAAGTACTTTGTATTTGTTTTAGCATCAAACCATAAAAATATCTAAATTGATTGTAAAATTTAAATTCACACTAGGATGTGTTATAAAGCTTTCATTGTAAAAACTTCTCATCCAATATTTCAATCTATAAGCTCTGATGAAGATAAATATTGTTGTCAAATGATTTATGAAGTATTTCTCCATCTTCCAAAAAAAATATCATAATCATAAAAGATTCTATTATTAGAGAATGAATCTTACAAAATTCACAAAATTTGTAAGAAATTAATTTTCTATAAATTTTTATAAAAAATCATCACAAAAATAACATCGAAATCTAAACATTTCTAATAATATTTCTTCTTTCCAACTAATACAAAGTAATTTATTTGGATCTTTGTGATTAATTTTATGTATATTTATTTTTTCTTGGTTTTCTCTTAAAATTGTTATAATGTTTTAATTTTTATAATTTTTCCCTTCAAATGATTGATTGATTATGAATGTATTATGATAAAAAAAAATCTAAAATATATATGTTTTATTCATTATTTTGATTAATCGTTGTTATTTTTTTAATTTCCTATTTCTTAGTAAATTCAAAAAAAAATTATATTATTTTATAATTAATAATAATTAAATTTTATTTTCTATTTTCTAAAGTAAGATTACTTAGTAGATTTAATATTATTTTAAAAAGTTTAATAAGAAGTGATTAAACATTAAAAAAAACAAATCTTTAACCCAACCTATCTCAATATAACTCATTTAAGGATAGATTAGGTTGAATTGCATCTAACATAAAAAAATATTTGAATATATATATATATATATATATATATATATATAAATCTTATATTACATATTAAAAGTTTCATAAATAAATTATATACGTAAATTTTTTTTTTTTAAATTTGTATGCAACTTTAAAAAAAAAAAAAAATATATATATATATACTGCTAGACATATTTCCAAAATTATCTTAAAAACTTTCGTCCGAATTATCTATTCATGTGTATATCATTATTATCTTATCTTATAGTATGTTATAATATTTAATGCATAATTTTATTCACAGCTTAATTAAAATCTATCACAAAATCACATTAAAATACATATATTATAATTCTATAAAAATTAAATTAAATTAACATATTTTAAAATTATTGGAGCCATTAAAACTAAATATATTTTTCTTTATACAAATTTCAAAATTAAAATGACTAAATGAATTTAAAATGGTTGAATAGATCATGTACAAAATTTCTATTACATAATTTTTGCTTAATTTTTTTAAAGAAATTGAGATTTTAATACTACATCTAATATGTTGAGCAAATTAAAAATTGCTAAATAAATTTCACAGATCAAATCACATGCATAATCTAAAATTTTCATTTACAATACAAATTAAACAATTTTAACTCAATACATTTTCATCCAAAATTTATTAAAATTCATCTATTCACAAAATTAAAGTCATATCTACAAGATATATTTCAATATAAATCTAAAATTTACCATCACAAAATTCAAAACACCTTCATGTAAAGCGATCATTTTTTTTTTCAAAACAACCCATAACTTATAAATGTTTCAATTAAAGATAAACATAACTTATAATTTAAAATTGAAGTTAGTTTCCTTACTTGTAAAATTTCTTACTCTCTAAGCAATTTGAAATTCTAAAGGAAAAAAGAGTTAAAGATAATTTATCTTGCTCATAAGAAATTTATTTCATAAACTGATCAAATTACTAGATATTTAAACTAACAAAATAAAACCGAGACAAATATCACATGTAAATTAAAAAAGCATCACATGTAACAGAGAGAATATAGGAGAAAAAAATTTACCTAAATCATTTTTTTGGGTAAAAATACTTAACTTTTCACCTATTTTTAGTTTCATGTATTTTCTGAAAAATGATGAAAGATGGTTATAAAATCTTAGAGATAATGTAAGATTTTGTAAATAAAACTTTGAAAAAAAAAATTTATAGAGATAACAACTTTATTTATATAAAGGATAAAATGTTTATTCATTTTATTTAAATTATTTCAAAATTTAACTAAATAAAATTTTATCTTTTTTTAAATTAAACTTTATCATTTAAAACTCTTAATATTAGTCTTTACATATTTTTTAACAATAAAAAAATTTATCATAAAAAATTAATTTACAAAGAAAAAAATAAGAATATGTTTTTCTCATTATTCTTCCAAGTTTTTAATAGAATCATTTAACCTAACATACTAATCATCAATTTTCTCTGTAGAAGGATAAACATGTTGATGTCTAGTATATATTTTCTTCTTATCAAATTCTCCACTGTGATTGGATAACTCACCATTCATATTTATAATCACTTGATTATCACTTTCTTCAAATCTTTCCTTAATTTTTGCTTTCTCTGCCAAGAAAGTAAATTCACGAATGGTAATAAGAACTATCATTCTATTAATTTTATATTTGAAACACTCCTCAAACTTCTTACATCTTTTAAGTCTCAAAAAATAACTTGTAATTAATGACAAGTTAGACACATTCATAAATAATTAAATTTTTGTACTTTACTAATCTTAAAAATTTAAATTTATATACACATTGTACCCTGTTAAAATAAATATTTTCTTACAAATTTTCTTTTAAAATTTCTACACTCAAAATTATCAATTTATACATTCTATCAATCTAGTGCATGATCATTCACCATCTTATAAATATATAGCAAAATAAATCCTTTCATCCTAACAACATATTATTCCCTTAAAAAATTTATCCACCTCCTTAATCTACTTATTTGCTATATAAAATCGAAGGGTATATCCACTAAATTTGGAAAAATTATATCTTATAAACTTAATCAATCCCATATATTTCAAATAATATTAACATTAGTAAAAATGAATAATTAATATATTAGGACAACAACAACAGCATGTTATAAATAAATGATAAAGTTTTAATTCACAAACTAATCCTATAAAAATTTCAATCAAATACTAAGAAAAGAATTAAGCATACCCAAGTGACGAAAAGTCCTAATTATGAAATGAAAAAAGCTAAAGAAGAATCATAGGTAGTAGTTGGTTCAAAAAGGTTGCATCCATTTATTAAAAGACAGATGTAGCCTTACTGACATGAGGTGCCTAGGAAAGTGGATGCTGAGAGCAATCAATTCAACTTGCCCACATTTGTGCAAATGTTTTTAAGTTTTTCACCTAAGAATTTTGAAAGAAAGTTATGTGCCCTTAGGACTTAACTAATGATGTAGTTGTGCTAAATTTATTGCCCTCATTGACCATATTAACCTGATTAATTTAGATCTTTGTAAAAAATATTGTAAGTGATTAAGTTACTCTCAAAATTGGTTCAGAAGATGAGATTTATACTTTATTTATATACTATATATACTATAGTTCAATATGATTTTTAATCAACGTAAGATTTCAAAATAGAAAATTATCTGATCTGTGTAAAATTTTACAGAAACAATATTATAATCTGTTTTAGTTGCTTAATTAACGTAAGATTTCAAAATAGAAAATTATCTGATCTGTGTAAAATTTTACAGAAACAATATTATAATCTATTTTAGTTGCTTAATTAATGGTGGTGGTGATTCTCAAGAGTCTCAAAGGAATCCATTATAGCAGCTTCATTCTTGACTTTTTATGAAGTTGGAAGGTTCATTGTGTCTTTTTATGGAGTTGGATAGTACATTGTTTGCAATTAAGTAACAATAGTTTAAGAACAGTGCTTTTCTGGGTGCTTTAAAAAATAGTTTCTATTTTTAAAATTAATTATAATAAAAGTGTAACAGAGTATTATTTTGTGTATTGTGCATTCTAAAATACTGGTATAATAATTAAATAAAATCGAAGTCTTTAAAAATATTTATTGTGAATCAGAATAAAATCTGATAGATTGTAAATTAAATGATATAAGAGAGGATGAAACTTTTTAAAAGTAAATAAAATAGAATCAATCCATATAAAACAAAAATTACCTAATTTATAACTAAATTTTACTAACATGAAATTCAATCTATTTTCCCACATTTCAAATTAAATTTTCTTCAGATTGGAAATTACTGTAAAAGAAAAATTTTAATGTCTGAGTTTATTTTTTCTATATTTAGAATTATATCTAAAAAATTGAAGTATTTGACTTTTGATGCAATCTAGCAATTCAGAGCCTAAAAAGGAATAAAATTATTCCCTTATTTATTTTACCGTAATAACCTTCTTTTTATGTCATGTTTGGATCGATTTTGAATAATTAAAAATATAGTTTAGTTTAGTTATCGTTAAATTTTTAATGCATATTAAACACTTTCTGATTCTTTAAATAATATCTTTATTTTGAATTTTATAAACTAACAGTGTTTGATTGCAAGACAATTGAGAAAAAAAGGGAGATATTTTAAAAAATTTGATTCAATAATTAAGAGGAATGAGAATGGAGATGTGAAAATATGTAATTGTAATTGTAATAATATATCTTTATTGATATTTAAAATTGCAAGGGTGCAAAAGTAAAATAATGTATATAAAATTTAAATATATGAAAATTAATATAGTATAAATAGCTTGAATTGGTTTTAATATAAATAAAATTTAAATTTGATAACTGTTTATTTATTTATTTTATTTTTTGCATATATTTTTATTAATAAAATATAAAAAAAATCAAATAATAAAACATCGATACATAGGTAGACATTAAACAATGTAATGCAATGATAATTGTCTACCTTAAAATCATAAATGTTCATTATTTAATGACTAAACATACCACGTGAATTGTTGTGCTACAACTCCTATGGACTCACATACTAGCAATTAGAAAAAATGTTACACAATTCTTTTACTTTGAACAACTTAATAATGTTCAGTGTAGCATTTTTTTCTATAATTTTTGTTGTGTTCGATAAATTTTGTAAATTAATAGTTATAATAAAATCAAGTTGAACCAATTTACTCTCATAATTGTCAAAATAAATAACTACAATTATTATAAAAAAGATAATTCTTAACCATGACAATGATTAAATTTTTTTCGCTAAAATTATAATAATAGTAGATAGTTATTTTGAAAAAAAATATATAATAAAAAAAAAAGGAGTGGTGAAGCATAAAGGAGAGAAAAAGAAACGTGAAAAGAACATGGAAAGTTAGGCCTCATAAAAGGACTTATGTAAACCTAACGTTTTCACTTCACTGTATGCCTTTGTCTGGAAAAAAAATATCAAATCTCTCTTTGTAAATAAATTTTTTCTAATTAATTACTTTATATATATATATATTACAAAATATTTTTATTTAAATATATTTTTCGTTCTTAAAAAAAATAAAAATATTCATAAAAAATATTAAATATATATTTAATTAAATAAAATATTTTCAAAAAAATCCATTAATTAAATTTATACTATATGTTTTATTCTAAATTAGTTATGGTTAATAATAAAAACTAAAAAAATTTAACTGAATATAAAAGATTTAATAATAAATTTTTTCTTTTACAAAGACTAAAATAATAAGAATAATATTTATATGGACTTATACCAAATTATTTATATTAGTTTTAAATTATGTGAGGATAAAATAAAATAATTTTTTCTATTATATAATTTTAAAATATTATAATTATTAATTCTAAAAATTAAAACATATTTTATTATTTTTATTCTAAAGATAAAATTCCTATTTGTGATATATTTTAAAAGAATATTTTATAGTGATGTAATATTGTAATATCAAAATTAATATATAGAGCATAAATTAAAAATTCTAAGTCAAGTGTATTGTTTTTTTAATAAAACTACAATGTTAAAATAAATTATATATAGTTACTTTATTTCTATAAAATAATAATTATATTACTTAATTAAATTATTTGTCTAAAAAATAATTTTCTTGATTTGAAATATTTTATATCTTAATCATATTAATTAATATTTTCCAATTTTAGTATTAAATAGAATTAGTGATACTAAAAAAGGGATGATTAAAAAATGTCAAAAAATCAAATTAATAATTATTTTTATACAAAAAACTTGCAAGTGTAAAATTATTTTTTAAATATATTTAAACATGCTATCATTTTTATTTGTAATTGAATTGTATTTGTTTATTATTATTAATATTTTCAAGTTTAAATTGTATTGATTATTATTAGCATGAGTATATATTTTTCAACTTTAAATTGTATTGATTATAATTATCATGAGTATATATTTTTCAACTTTAAATTGTATTGATTATAATTATCATGAGTATATATTTTTCAACTTTAAATTGTATTAGTTAACATGCTAGTCTTAAATGAACATAAATATATTTAATACATAAAGAAATATTTTCCTTACATAATAATTTTAAAAATAAAATATTTCTGAATCATTCACTTTTCATGTAAAAAAAAATGACTGTTCCTCTTTTTTTTTTTTTTCAAACTAATATTTATAAATTTATAAATAAAAATTTTCATCTTATTTATCAAATTATAGATGAAATTATCTTGGTAGGAAGTAGGGTTTGAATTTGCATTGTTTATCCTTCAGTGACATCTAACACGTGACGTAACAATGGCTGCAGTAGTAACGAGAAACCAAACAGGCGCAGAAAGTGAGAGAGAGAAGTTCAACGAAGGGGAAGAATGTGGGTTGGACTCTGTGTCATGTCTCATAACATAACTCTTCGCGTCGTGGATCTTCGCAAGTAAGGAACCATGGCGTTTACCTTCAAATCCTTCTCACTCCTGCTACTAGCAATCCTCTCTATTCTCCTTTTCGAAGATTGGGTTTCAACTCCCACTTGCAGCAGCATCAATGATTCCCCACAAAACCAGCCACACCAACACAACAACATCATCATCGACAACAACAACAACAACAACCTTAAAGTCATGATGGTTGCTGACCTCCTTCTCTCCGATTCCGGTTTCAACCGCTTCTTCCGAGACTACTACATGTCCAAATTCTTTCGGGTATTAACGTTGGGGACTTAAAGTACTTCACTTTACAATCCCATTTTCTCAATTTCATTTTTTTTTTAATTTATAGACGCGTCACCGATTGCTCAGAAATCGTTCGAGGTTTTGCGGCCCGATTTGCTTCTAGTGTTGGGCGACGTTTCGGCGCGAGGCTCGGAGCTAACGAGGAGCAAGTGGGTGTCGGTGCTGCGGCGGTTTTACAGAGTGTTGGGCCCTTTTGTTGGACTTCCGTTCCACGCTGTTCTCGGTGACAGGGATGTTGGAGAGTGTGGGGACATTGATGTTGACAGGGTTAGTTGGATTGCGAACAAGTTGCCCGGGTTGGATTCCTCTGGCTGCGCTGCGTTTGAGATTGGGAATGTGAGTTTTGTCACGCTGAATGCGGTGGCTCTGCTTTGTGGGGGGAGTGGTGGGTTGCGTTTTGAGGTGGAGAAGGTGATAGAGAGGGAGAGTGTGGAGGTTCGCGTGGGGACGGAGAGGGTGGTGAAGAGAGTGAATGGTTTTGGGGAGTTTGGAGATGCGGATGTGCTGTCTGGGTCAGGGCCTGTCGTTCTGCTGCACTTGCCGTTGGATCGAAAGTGGAGTGAATACTGTGGTGGGGCTGAGCGATCTTGGACTTCTTCCATGGAGGGGTTAAATGTGGTGCAAGAAAGCAGGTTAGTGGTTAGTAGTTTTAGTCTTAGTTTCGAATAAGATCGTGCATATTAAAATGTAATTTTTCTACGTATATGATGGATTTTAACTTTCATTTTGATGATGATAACATAAAGAACCAAATTGTATTTTAACAACAGTAGACAAGAACTCATTTGAACTAAGATGAATGTGAAAGATGAGACTAAATTGTATTTTAATGATAACATTCGGAAACTAAACATTTTAACAATAAAGACATGAATGATATGAAATAAAAGATGAATGTGAAATCTAAAAACTGCTTTCATGACTTTATTTTAATTTAAGTTTAGGGACTCTCTTGGAATCACACCGCACTTTCGTAACCAAATAGACCATTAGACCATACGTTATACATTTATTAGTCTTTCTGAAAGTGTGTGACTGATTATAATCCTAGTTCTCTGAATAAATTGTTTGGTATATTTTCACTACAAACCTTAGATGCAGCATTTGTTTGGGCCCCATATCCATACTGCTCTGATGTGCGTCACTGAAGCAACTACTAGTTGCTTTAAATGTGTTTTGTGGTGATAGTTTGCTGAGATGTGGATCACTGATGGTAATCCAAACATGCATGCAGTTCCTTAAGTGTTTTTATCCCGTCTCTAATCAGTATAACCTGTGTAATCTGGATAATAAATATTTATATTAAAGATCAACATTGGTTACCAAGACAATATTTCAATTTCTGATTGGTGTTCAGCACTAAAAGCGATAAGGAACTACATCTATGTTTTTTGCTCATATTTATATTAGGTGTTATAATGCTTTTCTGTATAATGATGAAGAAAATTGGAGCATATAATTCTATGTCGTTTTATTGTGTTGGTAAGGTCCCTCACTCCCTCTTATTCAAATAATGTACTGAAGTTTCGTTCTTACCCTGTTGCCGAATTAAAAATCTTTGAGGAATTCAAAGTTTTGGAGGGTTGTGTTTTGTTATGTTGATAGTTTTATGTTGTTTAGTTTGTAGGCAATAATCAGTGTTCATTCTTCATTATTCATGTTAAACTTTTGTTCCATGATTTTTTTTTTTTGGAGCTAGGGATGTCATTGGAGGTGGCCTGTATAAGTTGCTTCATACCCTGCCTATGAATGTTTCTGAATACATTTTACAAGCTCTGAAACCAAGGTAATCAAGTGCTTATTTGATTTTGTGTTCATATGATAAATACTTGTTTCTATTCTCTCTTGCGTTTTATGTGTACGTTTGGAAATATGCTATTCTTTCAGTTACAAGTTATACTTCTTTCCCTTAGCCTCGAGGTAAATAATATTGGTCCTATGATGGTTCATCAAGGTCCAAATCCAATTCCTGCATGTATACTCCCCCAGCACAATTAAGGAGGGCAGAGAGGCTAGGTAATTAGTTGAGGGAATGTCAGTTGGATGACTGATACAGAAAGAAAAAATAACTAGTTTATATAGTAAGAGAGGAAATTTTCTTGTATATATTTGAGGGAGGAGGATCAATACGTTAGGGGGAGTGAGTTTTTCTTTTCTGAAATTAGAGGCTCTGTGCCTTGGGCTGGGAGGAGAAATCTCCATAGCTTGAAGTTCATGCTCTTACAAGTTCTCCTATTGATTTGATTGGAATGAATCTCTTATTCTCCATCACCTTAGGTTTTGAAACTGATATGATATGATATGATATGAACCTTGGCAGTCAATCCATCAATGAAGCATATTTCCCTTGGTTTGGTAGAGTTATGTATGCCTCAGAGGATGTGGTAACCATTATGCCGTAGAGTTTAGGTATCACCCCATTGCTTCAACTGGACCATTTTTATTGTTGTTTGTCTTTTTTTCTGTCTTTGTAGTCTATATGCTTTAGTTAATTAATTTCATTTTAATAGTATTTTTATACTCATCTTGTGAATATAAGCTACTTCCACGGTTGCTGGTTAAATACTTTAGTGTCATTTTAACAGTACCCTTTTTTATACTCCATCTCGTGAATGTAAGCAGCTTTGCTCGGTGGCATGTTATTTGACTTATTTGCTATTCGGTTATGGTCTAAGATATATTCTGGTTTAGTGGGGGAATGATTTTTAAACTCACGTTTGATTATTTGGTATTGTGCATGAGAGCTGGTTCAGTTTGGATCAATATGAATGTTTGTGCTGATAAATGTTCACATATGATGTAGCTTTCTGTCTAAGTATTGGAAATTGGAGAATGTGGATGGTGCTAGCATGTTGAGTTTTCTCACTTTTATTAGTTGATGCCTTATTTTCCCTGATAATTGTGAAAGAAGTAAAATTTAGTTGAACAACTGGGGGGTATAGAACAAATGGAATAAAGAGAAGGAGCAAATACTCCTTTGACATGCCTCTACCCATTGTCTGCAGGATTATTTTCAGTGCTCACAGGTACACATTTTCTGATCACGTTCATCGGGACAGAACTCGTGAGATTAGTGTTCCAGCAATGTCATGGAACGCAAGAGATGACCCTGGATTTGTGATTGCCTCTTTCCAAAAGACAGGAAGAGCTGTGAGCATAAGCTATTGTTCCCTAGCTAGGGAATCTCACATTGTTCTAGTCTACATTTTTGTAATGTTTTTGTTTTGTTTGATGTGTTTAAAAGGATAGCAGGGAAGAACATCCTCCCAAAACACAAACAAAAAGAAAAGTAGGGAAGATTACCAGAGAAGAAAAAAAATATAGTTCGGAAAGCTGAATTCCACCATTTTTGGAATCCAAGAGAAGTTTTGCTGTGACAAACCCTGATTCATTCAAAAGATGCATTCAATCTATCTCAAGGGAACATAGCTCACTCTACTCTTGTTGTATAACAACTTTGAATTCCAATTCCTGAACATTCCCATTCTCACATGGTTATAAAAGTGTTATATTTTTAAGAGAATATTAAGATAAATGAAGTTGAAATAATCTTTAATACAATCTGAAGTCATCCTAAAACATATTCATTGAGTTTATTTTCAAATTTAAACTTGTCCAAATTAACTATGAATCGGATGCAAATTGAATTGGACATGTTTACCTCTAATTGCTATAATTAATTCATTAAAAGTATTATATATTACGATAAACAATTAAAATAGGTATTCGTTTACTATCTAATAATTTTTTAATTTTTAATTAACTATACCAATGAAAATATATCAATCTTCTCGTTGGGAACTTAGTTAATTAATTATTAATTATAATATCGTTTGTTATAATATTTTGATGAAACAAGCTTAATAATCTTTTATCTAGTTAGAGTTTGTTATCATATAGTTAATAATTAGTCTTTATTGTAGTGTTTAAAAAAAAGTAAAATGATATTAGACAACTAAGTTCAATATATCTTTATGCTTATATTTTTTTTATAATTATTTTTCATTCTTCTATTTTAAAAGTTGATTAATTAGTCTTTAAATTTTTAAAAATTTAATTTAATTGAATTTATTAATTTTATAATGATATAAAATCATTACCAAAATTTAGGTATAAACAAGAATTAAAATTTACATGTTTTTATAAATTTAATAAGAATATACAAGAATTGAATTGGTTGAGTTTGATTAAGTAATTATTCAATTCAATAAAAAAAATATTTGGTTGGGTTAAATTAAGGTTTTTAATTTTTTTATTATGCTGAATCCAACTCAATTCTTCAATTCTTCTGTAATGATATGATTTGAATTAGATGAATTGAATTATAGTTTTTAAAAAATATTTTTTAAATTAATAATCTTAAAATATATATTTTTAAAATTTTTATAATATTTTTTAAAAATAAATTTATTATTTATTATTTTAAATAATTTAATATTTCAAAAATAGTCACTTGATTTGATGACGATAAAAAATATCACTAAAAATGAAATATAATTATAAAAAGAATAAAATTATATATTTAAAAATTAAAAAGATTAAAATTATTAGTTTAAAAATATAAAAATTAAAAGTAATTAAAAAAAATTACAAAAGTGAAAAGCTTTTAACAATTCTGATAGGGATTTATTATTTGTGTATTTGGTAATCTTAATCTATTGGCACTTGGTAATGGATAAAAAGGTTTTTCAATTTTGAAAATCAAGATTGTTTTTCTTTGTTTATTTGAAAGCAAGGTTCCTAAACGCAGAGCAAGAACGAAGAAGCAAGATTGAAAAATTGAATCGGAGTGGTGACGTGTAGGACCGAGATCGATTCTCCTCGCTTCTACGTTCTTTCAATTCAACTCAGCACTGCCCCTTCCCTCGCTGAACAATTCTTCGTTAACCATGGGCGCATCATAGCACCGATCAATCCATCACATTAAAATCAATGGCGGAAACCGCATCACCCTCGTCCAAACCCTCACCAATGGACCCTCAAAACCCCGCACAATCCTCCAACCCTACAATCCCTTCTCCTTCCCCTTCGCACAACAACATGGCTTCACCCTCGCTCCCTCCGCTTCCCCAAGACCAACAACAACAACAGCAGCAGCAGCAGCAGCAGCAAAATCTTCATCAACAGTTGAGTCCCCCTCAACAACAACAACCGCTCGTGTCGTCGCAAGCGATGAACACCATCAACGGCATGAACCCTATCTCCAATTTTCAACTCCAGCAGACGCTGCAGCGATCGCCTTCCATCTCGCGCCTCAATCAAATTCAGCCTCAGCAGCAGGCGCAGCAGCAGCAGCAGTTCGGCGTCATGCGCCAGCAGGCCGGATTGTACGGCGGACAGATGAGCTTCGCCACCGCGGGCGGCGGAGCGGGCCAGCAGCAGCAGTTGGGCGGGTCCAATTTGTCGCGCTCCCCGCTGATAGGGCAGAGCGGACACTTCCCCATGTTGTCCGGTGCTGGCACGCAGTTTAACTTGCTCTCCTCGGTATAATTCAACTTCGTTTTTCTCTGCTAATTGTTTTTGCATTTCGTCTTTCATAATTGATACTGAATGAGTGAAATTGGTAAATCGCACTTTAGCGATTTGGATATAGGTTTCTTTCTGGATAAACATTTGCTAAGCCTGTTTAAAGAAAAAAAAAAGTAAAATAAATTGAAAATTTTCCATAAGCTTATTTATGCACTTGACCTTTATATAACATCTTACTTTTCTATAGCTTAGGTTCATACGTTGATTTTAAATTATGGTAACAACTCAGTTCATTTTACCTTAGGCTTTTCCCCTCTTATTGTTTATGGAAAAGTTAATCCAATAGAGTCCTTGGGTATAATTAGTTCACTTTCTTTTTCTATTCTAATTGTTTTTGAATTTTATGTTTTATAATTGATAGTGATTAGAATGAAAATGTAAATTGCCCGTTTGTGATTTAGACACAGTTCTTGTAAGCTTGCTTGTAGTTAAGTTCATAGGTGAAGTTGTTCATGTAAGGGTGAAATTGTGTTGAATTGTGTCTAAATGTGGTGAATTTAGACACTATTTCTGTAACTAATTTAAGCAAGGTTGTCTTAATTTATAATTATTTTTAAATTGCCCTTTTGTGATTTAGACAGTTCTTGTAAGCTTGCTTGTAGTTAAATTCATAGGTGAAGTTGTTCATGTAAGGGTGAACTTGTGTCTAAATTCCAATCTCCTTGAACAATTTCTTCTAATGTCATTCCAATCTTACAAGAACATTTCATGTAACTATAAAACAGAAATGGTGTCTAACTTCACCCATTTCTGTCACCATGAAATTGCTTTAACTTCACCACTTAATTTTTGTAGAACATTTCTCATCTTACTTCTCTGTAGCTTAGGTGCATACTTTGAATGTATGGGGATGTTAATCCAAAGTGGGGCATAGTCATGTTAATGATATAATCGTGCAGATTTTACATGATGATGGATTGTAACTTTATAGAAGTTGTCTGTTTATTATTTCATGAACTGGAGAGGATTGGAATCCATTGGAGCAACTGAGTTGCGTTACGTGTTTACCTTTTCAACTATGCTTGCTTCTGTCTATGACCATGGTTTGTTATTAGGTATTTGTGATGGGTTTTGTATAAAAATTTTCCCAAGCTATAGTGTGGCTGTTTTGGAAAATACCTCTGGTAATACTGGGCACTGTTATTGCTGGATGGCATCACAACTGTTGTTGTTTATAAATGTGCTTTGCAGTTGGTGCTTTTGTATGTGTATAGTTATTACAATCTCGTTATTTGCAATTTGGATTGCCTAATTATATACAATTAGGCTAGCCAGGAAATTTTCTTCCGATGAATCACATAAACTTTGAATCTTGTAATACATGGATGGATGAGACAATCAGTACAGTTTCATATACTGATACAAATCATACAATCCATAGTTCTTTACTTTTTACTTTTTCTTTTACCGTTTTCCATTGGAAGCACTGGTGAGTAGGGTAGATTGGGTGATTTTTAACCTCAGTGAAAAGGGGTAAAGGGAAACCAAGAATGACATTAGAAGAAATTGTTCAAGGAGATTTCATGGTGAATAGTATCCTTGAGAATTTGGTCTTTATCTGAGCCTAATGACATTAAACAGTTTAAGTAGCCAACTTCATCTAGTGTGATACAATTTTTGATGTTGTACTTTTCTTTCACCATTTTTTATTGAAGAAATGAAAGGTTTGACAGCTAGGTGTGGACAAAGTGCATGAATTGAACTAAACTATTGTTAAACTAAACTAAAAAAAAGTGGTTCGATAGAACTCAACTGAATTATATAATGGTTTAAATGAATTGAACTGAATTGCATCATAGCTTGAGTGAACTGAATCAAGTTGAACTATCTGAATTGTTTAAACTATTACCAATGGACATCTTATTTTGACGTATATTTTCCAATCTCTTAGTACGGTTTAGTTCAAGCAGTTCTATAGAGGAGCAATTCAGTCTTTAAAAACTCAATTAATATAAAATTCACTTCAGTTTTTCTTTAAACAGTTCAGTTTATTTTATATGATTCAATTCAGTTCATTATCAATTTGGTTCAGTTCAAATATTTAACAGCTCTACTGACAAGCTTGAATTGTTATAATAAAAAGGAATTAAATTGCATTACTGACAAGCTTGAATTGTTACCAATATATTTGCTCCAATGTTCTAATGTCATTCCTTTGAAATAGTAGCAGTTTCAAATCATTGCTAAGTCTCTTCATTGTATTCAGTTCTTCTATTTAGTTGTTCTGTTATGCTTTATGAGACTCTTAATAATTTTTACTGATGATTTTGTTTTGTGAGACTCATAATAATTTTCTAATATAAAATTGTTATATTGAGAACTATGCATCTTTTATATGGTTTTATTTGGAACTATAAATCTTCTGATTTATGATTAAAAAATTAGCTTGACGATTTGTAATATGAATTGCTTTGACAACCCTGAATTTGGGTATTTCATTAACTATTGAAGTATCATGCCTTCTGTGTCAAAAAAGCTATTTTTCTGAAATAATTTTGAATTTGGTGTAGCCAAGACAAAAAGGTGGGCTTGTTCAGCCATCTCAATTCTCCTCAGGTAATTCTGCTGGACAATCACTGCAAGGAATGCAAGCAATGGGCATGCTTGGATCACCAAATCTCACCTCACAACTACGAGCTAATGGAGCCCTGGCTTATGCACAGCAGCTTCGAATGAGTCAGGGCCAAATCAGGCAGCAAATATCACAGCAAAACTCACTTAACACTGGACAGGTATAACATGCTTTCTATATTTATATACAATTATAGTGAACTAGGAAATAATAATGCGTACCAATGTTCCTGTATCTTTGTATAACCAGTTTGTCAATGTTACATTTTTACATGGTTTAGATTTTAAATGTACATGCAGTCAAGGTCTGCTGTGCAGTTGATATTTCTAGATGTACATTTTTTTTAAGTTCATGCTCCCAGACTTCCAAATATCTTCTCATTTTTCACACCATTATCATATCCCAATGTGATGTTTTAGTTTTAGACTGTTCTTGGATGCATCTTGTTTTGGATTTGTGTGGACTTTTGAAATAAAAGATAGAGAGACATAGATTGAATCATTAATGTGTATAGAGCATATGGGGTTATACATATATAAATATAAGAAAAATACAAAAGGATGGGCCTTAGCCCATTAAATCTGACATGGACCATTATTTTCAGAGCTGATATCTGAGTAGAATGTTTATCCTATTTTTACTACCTTGCTTCTTCATTTTGTCACTTAAATTGAACCCCAGACATTCTTATTAGTTGTACCATAAAATGTTAAATTTGATCTCTACGGCTGGATTTATCTGCAATTCGTTTTCATTGTGACAAGAACACAATGATTCATAAAATTGAAATTGGTATACCACCAAATTTTTTTGCCACCTTCCACTTTATCTCATTCTTGTTTTATTGTTTCAACTTTTTTTTTTTTTTTTTTTTTTTTACGAATAACCAATTTTATATTGAAGAAAAATTACTTTTACATTTTTTTAGTATGTTTGTTTAAGCCTTTTTAAGAAATTTAAAGGATAAAAAGTAATATTTTTCATTGCTTTTAGAATCCGTTTTGAGTAGCTTCTGGAAAAAGCTGTCATTGTACATAACTTTCAAAATAAGTACCCTTTATAATGATAACTGAACAAAAAAATCTTCATTTTATTAAACTTCTAAAAAATTAATCACTTTTTTTATATTTCCTTAAAATCATTTTATTTTTTTTAGAGTTTAAACAAACACTTTTTTGTCTCTACTCACCCATGCTATCTTTCTTGCGTTGGATGTCTTTTTCAATTCTCATCGTACTCTATTGCAACAACACCTTCTATCTTCAAAATGTCTTGTGCTCACTCTCTGGTTCACTTTCAATAGCTATCCTGTCTTACTCATTGAATCTCTCCGAGATAGAGCTTCAAATTTGCCCTAAACCTATGGGCTGTCTCATTTGTCCCACATAATAGCACCCATTGTTTATAGTCCACTCAATGAGTGGGTTTTATCATACAGCCCTCGAATGGAGGGTTTGGGCCAGAGATCAAGGTTGGTCACTGGTCAGCCACCTTTAGATGCAACACCGTCTTTATTCAATTTTGGAAGCTGATGATGACACTGTTGCTGACAGCAACAAACTCTGCTTCTCCACTCTTGATTTCAACGTTACCTTCTATTTTAATTACAATTTTTTATTTTATTTTTCAGCATTCAAAACATATATAATAATACTAGTGTGATTTTATCATAATATCATATTCAGTTTTTTTATTTGGTATCCAAGGCAATGAATTTTATGCTGACATTGTATGATAAAGATAATTGTCCTGCCATGGGGTTGTACACAAATCATGCCGTCTCCTCCACCTTAGGAATGCAACCAAAATCTAGTGACAGTATGATGATAATGTATAACATCTAAACTGAAATATCATAGGATGAAGGATAGAATAAGTGTGGAATGAAGTTGACACAGCAGAGAATGTACTCTGCAACCCCCTTACGTGCTTTCATAATATTTAATATCTTAATTTTTTATATATTTTTCTGTCACTAGATAATTAGGGTTACTCACACCTTTGCTATTTGTATGTTAGTTATTTTTTGGATTTTATGGAAAGAATTTAGGTTAAATAATTAAAATATTGAGAATTAAATGAGTAATTAAAATAAAAAAGATTATAAAATTTTAAAAATAGTTGTGGAAATATGCATTGATTAGGAATATTGTCAAAGTTTATTTGGGATTTGGAAATAGTTCCTCATACTGGGTGGGGAGGACTCATGGAAAGGGCTAGTTTTTGTGAAATTGCACAATTATACAATTAGATGAAGGGCTCCGTTACTGAATTGGAGATAGGATCAATTGTAGTAAAATCACAATCTTGTAAAAGCGTATGATTGTTGTTTAAAAGCACATGATTGTCAATCCCTGGCAATCTTTGTGGGGCAAAACAAATCTTAAATCTTTTCTTCCTCTATTTGATGAACACTAATATTCTGCTCTGCGAACCTATCTCCTCACCCATTTGTGACTCCTTTGCTGTTTGCAACTGCCAAATGTTGAAACCGCACTACCACCCCTAATCTGTGCTGCCCTGGACCCAGTCCCATTCCCTTGTGACTTTGTTTTTAAACTCTGTTTTGTGCACTAAATTATTGCAAAGTGCAACTGTGCCCCACTGCCCTGTTTTCTCAGATGTTTTTGTCTATAAGTTTTCTCAGATGTTTTTGCTTATAAGGTTTCTCTGGTGGTTTTTTGAACATCTGATTTATTTCTCATCTGATTTGTGAGTGAAACTTTTTCTGTTCATATGAGTTGTTTTTGGAATCGGCCAAGGTGTATTTTCTTTTACAAATGGGCTAAATGTATAATATATAATTTTAAATTTTCAGAGAGTAGCTTTTGAAATTATTGTAATATATAACTATTTTCTGTTGAATGGTCCTATGTGTTTATATTCATGTCCGAGATGTCAAGAATTACTTCCATTTACGTGTGTAAATATATATAGAACTTTTTAAAGTGAAATTGAGGCGAATTAGAGCATTGACAATGCTGTTAACTACAGGTTCAAGGTTTACCAAGGTCATCATCCCTTGCTTTTATGAATTCTCAGTTGTCTGGGTTGTCTCAGAATGGGCAACAAGCAATGGTTCATAACTCCTTAACGCAGCAACAATGGCTTAAGCAAATGCCCGCAATTTCTGGCCCTGCCTCACCATTGCGTATTCAACAGCAGAGGCAGCAGCTGGCTTCTTCCGCTCAATTGCAACAAAACTCTATGGGCCTGAATCAACAACAAATTTCCCAGCTGATGCAGCAGCAGAAATCCATAGGGCAGCCTCAGCTGCATCAGCAGCAACAACAACAGCAGCAACAGCAGCCTCAACAGCTGCAACAGCAGCTTATACAACAGCAGTCTCAACAACAGTCTCAGCAACAGGCTTCTGTCCATCAACAGCAACAGTCTCCGAGGATGCCAGGACCTGCGGGCCAAAAGTCATTTAGTCTAACAGGATCACAGCCAGATGCTACTGCATCTGGTGCAACTACACCAGGTGGTAGTTCTAGCCAAGGAACTGAAGCAACAAACCAAGTCCTTGGGAAGAGAAAGATACAGGATTTAGTTGCACAGGTTTTCTTTGAACTTTTGTCTTTTTATAATTTTTCTTTTATTGTTTATATTTTGAATCATAACTTCTATTGTACAGGTGGATCCACAAGGTACACTAGATCCCGAAGTTATAGATCTTCTTTTAGAGCTTGCCGATGACTTCATTGATTCTGTAAGGATTCTAACATGTTTTATCGTTTTTTCTACTTCATGATAAATGTTTATATAGTGCATGCCAAACAGTTGATCCTTACCCAACAGCAGGCCTTGACTTTAAATATCAGGGCTGACACCATGTGAAATAAGCTTGTTCAACATGCAGGAATTTATTATTAGTGAACTTGTTGAGTGGATTGATTTATAATGGTTAGACTTGTAAGCATGCATGTTGATTTCAAGTTAAAAGATTAATAAATTCTTAACTCTGGATTCTTGATATTAATGTTATGTGATCTGTTAAATCCATTCCTGCCTCACTTTACAGCATTAACTTTCAGGTTTAGTGATTTTTTTCTACATGATAATCTAATTTAAATTTTTCTAGATTTATTGTTAAATTGATAACAATTTACTGTTATTCCTAGTGCATTACTCCTAACTATAAAACTACTTCAGCACTCCTTGTGCTTGACATGGTCGAGCAGGATTGTCCCCCTGAGGCAATAAATATTTTGCTAATGTATTGTATTATATTTCTTTTGTTTTTCATGCTTAAAATTTACTGTTGATTATTTTGTGTTTTAGCCAAGATTATGTTTTTCAGAAAGTATACTTATCCTTTTCTTATATGCAGACAACTACACACAGTTGCATTTTGGCTAAACATAGAAAATCATCAACTTTGGAGTCCAAGGATTTATTGCTACACCTAGGTATGTTGTTTGTGTAGCTTATTTTCAGCCCACCTGTTCTAAAGAAGAAGAAACTGTTGCATATTTCAAAGTGATTTAGACTAAAGAATTGTTACTTTGAGAAATTTGACCAGTGGAGTATTAGTGGCTACTTTTTTTAATTGGTTAAAAAAGGAAAAAATGCATTATATGAATCTTATTGCTTTCAAGTGAAGAGTTGAGCCTCAGGCAGCTTTTGTCTAAGTGATTAAATATACTCTCTTCATCTGAATATTGTTGAGTTATGCAAAGAGGTGTGGGGGTAGTTACTTGCTGTATGTTGAAAAACCACCTTAATTACATTCATCCCCAACCCACTTTAGTTGCGGCCTCTTTAAGAGCTGCCTTAATTGCAGCCTCAAAGGATGATTATTAATAGAGCTTGTAAAGCTTGTGCAAGGGTCGGCATAGGCCTTATGTCTAAATTCTACGACTGTTTCTTTCTCGAGCATATTTGTCTAATATATGTGTTTGAACTCTTGAATCCTATTCTTTGGGTTAATTACCAGATAAGTTGTACATATTTGAAGCTTTGAATGTGGTTTAAATTGAATGCTTGAATTGATAGCGGATTATTATGTCATGGTTTGCAAAATAGAATTAACTCCTAAGTTTTGCTGATTTATCTGTTTGCTGTGTTATTATGCACAGAGAAGAATTGGGATTTAACAATTCCTGGATATTCGAGTGAAGAGAAGAAGTATCAAAGCAAACCTGTAAGCAATAAAGTGTTTCTCTCTCTTCCTCTTTTGTCTCCCTTTCCCTGAATAAGAAATCAATCTAATTATAATTTGATTCTTACATGCTATTATTCAAACTTACAGCAATTAAATGACCTCCACAAGAGGCGCCTAGATATGGTAAGTTTGAAGGATTCTTGAATATGATTGATCTATGTTTTCTTGCATTGGACAATAATATAATTGATATTTTTTTCTAACTTGCTAAGCTTTCAATGATCAGATTCGCACGATGATGGAATCCTCTGCCTCTGAGTCAAATATTAACAGTTCTAAAGAGTTGAGTAGACAGGGCATTTCTAATCCTACCCCTGTGGCAGCTCACCATCTAGTAAGACCCTTGAGTTCAGAGCAGTTAGTTTCTCATTCAGCTGGTTCTCAAATGCTACAGCAAATGACAAGGTTTTAATGAACCTTTGATTTTGATCTTCATGCTGCTAGGTTTGACTGCCTGTATGCCTGGTAAGATGCCTTCTTTTGATTCCTATTCTTTTTGTTTTTTAACACCTTCCCCTTCTCCCTTTTGAAGTTGTGATCTGTTTATTTTGCCTCAGTCCCGACAAGTCAATCTAGTCAGAAAATTTATAATTATCATCAAAATTAATCTTTTTCAGTTTTCTCACGAGCACTTATATTTGGACCTCAATAAAATACCCCTATAACTGCCCTTTTTGACTCTATCAGGACCGGGTCTCATGAATGCAAACCCAATACAGGCTGTACTTTTGAGCCGAAAAGGCCAGCCAGCACATACCTTATGACTTAATATTTTACTACATACATAATAAGGATATGGATTTTTGTTAAACTCCTAAGCTTTTTTTTATTCTTTAGCTCTGTTATCTACTAATATTTAACAATATAGTAATGCAGTAGATAATCAAAATTCTGAATGTCCTTATTTTTCTTTAATTTTCTCATTGCAACTGTAAACTACTACTATTTGAGCGGTTGGCAAGTTTTCTAACCCGGTTGTCTTATGTTTTTTTGGTATCAGGTCTGGGAAGAAATTGCTTGCTGAAACTGATTAGTATACAAGGGAACTGTAATTACTTAGTATTTAGACATTAAAAATAGTTGTTAAAGGATCCCGGTAACTCTTGTTATTGCCCCAACCCTCAATAGTCATTTTGTTTCACTGTTTGATCTTAATTATGGATTTTTAATGTCCATTGGTGCCTGTTTCCGTGTTCATTTTGTAGTTTAAATAATTGGATACATGCTCTGTTTATTATTAACTAGGGAAAACTGGTGTAAAGATTTTCAATTTTGGATCGAGTGTAAAGCAATCATCAAATCGGGGCTTTGAATTTTAATTGTAAAACGGAAACAAAAGAGTATATGCGGTAATTGTAGCATTTGTTTTGGTTGTGTTGTCTCATGCAATTCAATAGGAAACGCCTAAAAAATTCAAATCTTCTAGTACTCTTGTACCATCAACACCTGGAAGAGTTATTTCAGAATAATAAATGAAGTGTAAAACATTAACACAAGGGTGACTTTACGAAGATTCATTAGTATTCTCAATATGCAAATGTTGTAGCTTAAAAGCAAATGGGTTCTCATCAAATCTGGGTTTTTGATTTTGATGCCTGCTAAAAAACAGTTTTGATTCTGTTATTTTTTTTTAGTCCTTTTCATTATTTTTTCCATTACACTTCACATTAACACGATATTATGTGATAAATTATTAAATTAACATGTAATACCAAAATAAAAAGTGACTTACTTTTACAAATTAATAAAAAAATATAATATGCATTAAAAAAAGTGATATATTTTTAGATATTAAAATAAAAATAACATATTTATAGGAATTATCAATAAAAATAATTTTTTGATAAAAAATTACATAATTTTAATTTGGTCTTGCATAAAATAATTTCAATTCAACTTGAATAAAATTATTTTTTAATTTTAACTTTGAAAATTTGTACTTGAATAAGACATTATTATTCAAATAATCTTCTGTTGAATTTTAGTTAAGTTATTGTCAATTATTTTTGGTAAAGATATTTTTAATTTAACCTAAATTAATATATTTTAAGCTTCAATCAAAGATAAAATATCTTTAATTAAATCTCAATTGATATATTATTTTACTAATTTTGATCAAAACATATTTTTTTTCATTTAAATTAAAATATATTTTGATTAATCTCAAATAGATATCTTTTTAATTTTCTAGATCGACACATCTTTGGACTATTCTTAAGTAGGGTTTCTATCACCAATCTTGATTTAGCCATTTTTAATTTAGTCCAAAATATATATATATATATATATATATATATATATGAGTTAAATATATTTTTATTCCTATATCTGTTTTAAAAATTATTTTTTATATTTATATTTTTAAAAGAATCAATTTAATTCTCTAACTTTAAAAAAATGTGATTTTAATTATTTTTTATAATTTATTAATGATTATTTTTTATTTTAATAGAGTTGATAATAAATTAAATATAATTTTAATAAATATTTATATTTAATATAATATTTAGTAACATTTATTTACTAATAAAATAATTAAAATCATATATTTTTAAAAGTTGGAAAAATGAATTAATCCCTCTAAAAATAAAAGAATTAATAATAAATTTTGAGATAAATACAAGTAAAAAAAATATTTAATTCTATATATTTTAATCGATCAAAGGATAAATAACTTCAACTTGATATTAATTATGAAATCTTTGATTCAATTTCATCTTAAATATATGTAATTGGCATCCCTAACTTGATTCTATCTTATGTAAAAACATCTTCGCCTCGACTTTAACCAAAGTTTATTTTGAGAGGATATAATTAAAGACTCTTTATGTGAGCTTGAATTAGAACATCTTATAATTAGTTTTTATTAAGATATTTATTCTTGGTCTCAACTTAAATATATTTTGCTAATCCTTGATCAAGATTTCTTTTAGCTGACATTATTTTTGTCAATCTTGCATATGTTTTGGTTGGTATAATATGAATTTAAAAAATGAGACCTCTACCAAAGAATACACAAGAGCTGAACATCAAACATAAAATGAAAAACTATCAATGAATAAGATAGATTGAATAATAGCAAAGGGAGAACACAAATTTAATTCTCCAAAAATTTACTTATTTGTTACATATATTAGAAGAGTGAGTGTTTGGTCCTAGTTTTAAAGTACCCTTTAATGAGTTTTCTACATAGAGGAGTGTTGATTGTGTCACAGGTCCCAAACTCCAAAAGGTTTTCTGCAATTTGCATGTATGCATGGAGGGACATGGTGAGTGTAGGTTGGTAATGGTCCATCAGTTGTTGGATGGTCCCCTTTTTAGACCTCCAATAACATCAAGGAGAGCAGTACGGCACCCAATTCCTATTATTCATACCAATGATACATGTAAATTCCATTTTCAAAACACCCACTCAGTAATATTTATAATTCAATTATATTTATATTTAATATACATGTTTTTTAAAAATAATTTGCTAAGTATAATTATTTATGTTGAGTGTGATCCGCTAAACACAAATATAATGCACTCAATAAATTATGAATATCGCGAATGTTGTGGTTCAAGGTAAGTTGAAATATCATGTTAGATAGAAATGAAAAGGTTAAATAACATATAAATATAAATGACAAATATATACAAATCTTTAGCTTTGAGATTTTTTATAAAAAGTGGAATCATATTATTGTTTATCCCGATTGGTGAAAATCTCTCAATATTACCTCTTCTTGAATTTCTAACAGTAATATCAAAGTTTGGTTTATTTAATCTACGAGAAATAAGTAAAGGATTATAAAAGTATCAAAAGTTATAAAAATATCAAAAGTTTTCTTGAAACTCGTAATGCTTCCGTTGGAGGAGGAATGTGTGCCAATGTAAAAAAAACTCAATAAAAAAAAAATTATTGAAATTTAAGATAAGTTAAAATGAGAAAATTGAATAATATATAGATAAAATCATATACTCTTATATAATTATTATTTTTATAAAAGTCTTCTAATATTAACTTTCTAACTCAAATGTGAATTATATTTTTTTATTCACATCCTTCTATCACCCTTCTATATTTAAGCTTAATAATCATCAAAGCACACCTTCTACTCAAATCTCTGTTATTTTTCTTGATCCATAAAGAAAATACTAATATATTTTTCTTTATATATTATATAAGTTTGCTAGAGGATATAAAACTATTTATAAAGTTAATGCACACTAGATTAATTATGATGTATTATGTTTAATCAACGTAAAGTATTGTTACATCTATAGTATAAATTATTTATTTGGTATTATATTAGTCTCATTTTTATTTGTTATTCAAGTATTGAAAATTAAAAAGTTAATAATTGATTATTATACCAATTCTGGTGAAAAATATCGTGTTTTACTAAAATATTCTTATTCTATAAACTAGCAAAAACACATACACGATCACACTTGTGTGTTCGTATTATTTTGCTTTAATAAATTGAAATTTAGTATTTGTATTAATTTTAATTTTAGATATATTAAATAAAATATATGTATTATTATTTTTTATGTGACTTTTTTTATTATATCTATAATACTACATAATTTAATATATGATGAAATACTCTATTTGGTGTTGATTTAATATGTAACAATATATACACACAATGAGTGCATTATTTCTAATAATATTATTGAAAAACTATCTAATGCTTTAAAATAAGAAATAATTTAAGACAGAAATATTTTAAAAGTAATAGATAAAATGAAATATAGTTATGATAAATTATTATGGCAACAATTGTTAAACAAAAATATTGAAAAAAAAAAGTTAATAATTAGTACTTTAAACTTATAAAATTAATATCAACAACAGTTTTGAAAAGAAAAGAGACAAGAGTAATATTTCAACAGATACGGAATATTGAAAGTACAACATATTTCCTAAGATACACTAATCATATTTGTAATAATAAGGCTCATAGTTTATGCGTGCCAGGTGTTAATTTGAGTGCAATATGAAGGTATAGGCAGTGTCTGTAGTGAGAAGGAGTATTGGTAAAGAAAATGGGAAGACGACCCTGCTGTCCCAAAGAGATCAACAAAGGTGCTTGGTCTCGAGAAGAAGATGAAACCCTCTCCAAATATGTTGCCATTCATGGAGAAGGAAAATGGCAGAAGGTTGCCCAAAATGCAGGTATATAGCCACATTCATATCATTTTCTCTATTATATTTAATTACATACATAAATGTGCCATAAACAAATTTTATAAAACTAAAGTCTAAGCACTTGATTTGGTGGACATTTGGGTTGAGTTTTATTGGTGAATGGAAGTTCAACTTCTAAGCTGATTTTGTCTATTTTGCGTGTGGTGCCTCACAAAAGTGTCTTCTCTTGACCTTAAATCCAATTATTAATACTTTTCTCTTTATTGTAGACATTGGCATTTTGGTTGTATAAATACATTACAATATGTCTGCAGGTTTAAAGCGATGTGGAAAAAGTTGCAGACAAAGGTGGTTGAACTATCTCAAGCCTGGTATAAAAAGAGGTGACATATCTGTGGATGAAGAGGATATGATTATCAGACTTCATCGTCTTCTTGGTAACAGGTGATTTTTGTTTATCTATTTTGCCTTTTAACTTATATTTGTTCTATTCAACACAACTCTCAGAATTCAGAGGATCTCTTGAGTATTAATTACCACCATTTTCACTCAACTTTGAAGACAGTTTATAAGATTATAAAATTCTAACAAAGTCTAAGTAAAGAAAGAGGTTGTGTTATGTGGTCGACAACCAATGTAAAACTCGCTCATATACTGAACATGGATTAGAAATTTTTAGAGAAAGTAACATTAGTACATTACTTACTCATATATGTATATAAACCAAAGTGTTTTTTCATTTTTGTACAGATGGGCATTGATAGCAAAGAGGCTACCTGGACGAACAGACAATGAAATCAAGAACTACTGGAACACTAATCTGTCAAAGAAGTTACAGAAACACCCTACACCATCATTTGTTTCTTCACTTCAACACAAACGTAACGAAGAAGAGAAGACCAAACAAGTGCATGTAGCACCCGAAGCTCCACGCCCTAGGAGAGTTAATGCAGTTGAGTACAGTAAAATTATGGAGAATGGTGAGTGTGGTGGTAATAGGCGTAGTGCTACTCCCAGTCCCTCAAATAAAGTAGAGGGTAGTAGTGATGAAGCTTCTTTTAGTGATTTCCTCATCGATATTGATCAAAACCAGTTGTTGATTGCTGATGATTCCGACTCAAAGGTCCCACAAATGGAGGAAGGCCACAACAACAAACAGGTAGGCTTAACCAACAGTCCTAGCTCATCATCACCTTCTGATCATTGTCACCATCTCTTGCAAGAGAAATTCGACCCTCTCGAGACCCTTTTGGATGTGGAGCTCAAGAGGATGGCTTCCTTTCTTGGACTTGAAAATGATTGATCAAGGGATTTTATTTATTGCACTGAGATGAAAAAGGTCAAGTACTTAGGGATCAAGTGTAATAGATAAATATGCCATCCATATATGGAATGTCTAACTAAGCATCTAGCTCTAGCTAGATGTACACACAAATCCAGGGTTTCTTCTCTTTTTCCTTTTCTTTTTCCCTCTCTACTTGGATTGTGAACTCACGTACGATCCCTTATGTTCCTCCAAAATCAATAACATTATTCCAACTAGACAGTACAATCTATTGTTTAGAATATGTTGGATTCTCTGCTACAATTTCCGTTTACAAATTACTTTTGCTCAACTTTGATGTGTCACTGTCATCCACTACGCCAAAAGTTGCTTTAGATAAGAAGAAAAATATTCATATGCCCATGTGAGGTTATCTAGCTTTGACAGCTTTTAGAAACAAAAACGAGAGGGTTTGACAATCAACTCATGCATCCAGAACTTCCATAAGTATATGTAAGTAAGTTCTAATCAGAATGTGAATATGGTGGCAGAAATAGGCCAAAGTTTATTAGTTCACTAACTAGTTACGCAAAACCTGTTATCAACAATTATTATATTGCACAAACTTGGTTTTCAGTCTTCTCTTCTATCCATGGCCAACAAAGTAAAAATCTGCAGCAATGTTATTAGTCATGCACCACTTTGCTACACTTCTATCCTAACATTCTTATAGAATCTGACAGTTTGTTGGTGCAGTAGCTAGTTTGAAGCTAGACATTTCATGGTACCAGTTTCTGTGATCTTAATTGTGGCATAGCATCTGTGTACACTAAATGTCACAAATATCAGCTATGAGGTCACAATTTTACCCTCCATTCACCCAACACGTCGCTACCAAAGTAATTTTCTTAAGTGATGATTGCTGTGATGGGTCAGCTCAGTAACAATCTATGCGAAAGCAAATTTATCCAAAAGAGAAGATATCTTTAATACTGTATGGTGCTCATTAATAAAAAAATGTCCCTACCACTGCCTATGCAATTAAGTAGTTCTTTTGTTGTGTAATGCCATACCAGTTCACTTTCCAAATGATCTATTCTACGTGCCTTTGTAATTCAATTCCATTTGCATATAAATCTCTTGTAATAAGGAAACATTTCTTTCTCTCCTAATTACTCTTTCACCAACCAATATAATTATTTGAATCCAGAATTCATCAATAAGTAAATAAATAAATTGAATCCACAACTTTAGATTGGAGTATTTAATAATCAATTATTTTATAAGCGTGTTTTTGAAAAACATTTGTTAATATAAAACTGTTGTACTTTTAGATTCACAATCAATCAAGTTTCTCTATTATGTGACATCAGTTAATATGATTTTACTTAAAAAATGAAAGAAATCTAAAAGGGATTTTACGTGTGTGGCTTGTGCACCTACTTTTGCCTTTGCATGTTGTAGATTCTTCATTATGACCCACCTTTGCCTTTGCACAATTCGAATTCATTGCATGTTACTCTTGTTTAAAAGTGGGGGAAAGAAGCAGAGGAAAAGAAGGTTATGATTTTTCATAAGAGAATGAGGCAAAGGAGAGTAGTTGGAAAAAAAATTGAGAGATTGGATGGAAGAGTGAGGCAAGAAGGATGATCAGAAAGAAAAAAACATCAAAGAGTTTGAGATGGGGAAGAGCGGGTAAGAGGAAAATGATGCTTTGAGATGAGAGAGGTTTTATAAGGTTCTTAATTGCTAAACCAACTCATCCTATTACAAAGTAGATTAATTGAAAAAAAAAAAATGGAGTTGAGTACTTTTTTTATAATTTATAATAGAATTTATTGATAATACTAAAGACACTAAGAAAGACTATTGTTTTAGTTAACTTTAACACATATAATAAGTACAAAGTACTATATCAATGTTTTGATTATAAGGAAAAAAAATTTCTTTTTTAAATTAAATAATTATAAAATTTTAAATTTAATTTATTTTTATAAAATTGATTTATAAATAAAAGTTTGTATATTTATAAGTGATTCGATAACTGTCTAAAGATGATTTAATAGATCCAATAATCTTGTTATGATAAATTTTGATATCATAACATAAATAAATTTTAAGTTTAATTCATCTTTATAAAATCAGTTTATAATAAAATAAGGTTTACACTCATTTTATATATTCTAATTTGACTATATTATTAAATAATATAAAATTTTTAACAAATTATATTTTTATTTTATTTTTTATTTTTTATTTTCTTTCTGTCCGTCAAAAGGTATTAATATTTTTTTTAAGTAGATCAATATATTATAAACACACATATCATAGTAATTATCTTTTTAAGGTAAGAGAGCATTCACAACATAGGGTATTTATATGGGCCCAGTAGTGGATTCTAATTTCGAAGTAGTAGTATTTGGTTTGGGCTTCGTAAACTACCCCAGTTATTCCCATTTATTTTTTAGTGATTCTTTTAATGTGTATTTTTATACCACAAAATCCATTTTAAAAAGAATGGGAACTGTTTAAGAATTTTATGGGATGCTGCAAAAAAAAAAAAAAAATTCCACTAGCTATTAATTAGCATTTAGTAACAATAATAAATAGAAAAAAATATTACAAATATTTACAATATCGAGATGGAAATGTGAATAATATGAATTAGAGAAATGAGGGGTAAATATCTATAAAACTATTTTAAAATTATTTTAACTATTTTCAAACAAGCAAATGAAAATGAGATACTGATGTGAGTGATATGAGAAAGAAGAATAGAGAAAAATAAATAAATAAATAAACTTTGAACAACATTTTCATTTTTTCTCTTTCTTATACATATACTCTATAAATAATCTAACTTCAATTTTATATAAACCTTATGTTTAGAGTAAAAGTTTCCAATCTTTATTCACCCTAAAGTCACGAAGGAGGCCTTGCAACGGTTCTTCAAAGCATAAAGTAAAAAGAAAAAAGTTAAGCCTTTGATTGGAATAAAAAGAAAATGAGAGGAGAAATTTTAATAAAATAAATAAAAAGAAAAGGAGGGAGAGAAATTAATAAAATAAATAAAAGAAAAGGAGGAATATAAATTAATAAAATAAATAAAAGAAAAAGGAGGGAAGAGAAATTAATAAATAAATAAATAAAAGAAAAAGGGGAGAGATAAATTAATAAAATAAATAAAGAAAAGGAGGGTAGATAAGCTAATAAAATAAATAAAAGATAAGGAGGGGAGAGAAATTAATAAAATACATAAAAGACAATTTTCCATTGTTTATGTGAAGAGGTAAGATAAGAAACGAGGAAGAAAAATACCAGTCAAAATCTATTTGTTTTCTTTAATCTTTCCCAAATGAAAAGAAAAATATGAAGAAAAGAGAGAAAAGTAGAAGTACAAAAATTTTGAAACTAATACAAACATAATTTTAAACTTATCTTATATGAAATCAATTATTAGAGTTATTTTAAACTTATGTTAGACTTTTTCTTCAATATAAATTTTTAGATTACTAAAAAAAATTCTCATCATGGTAAAAAATTATTAAAAAATATATTTTTTCACTTTCTTTAATCAAAATCGACTCTTCCATTTAAACAAAGTGAAAAATGGAACGAGTTTAATCAATGGAGTTAAATTTATGAAATTGGTGTACTTTTTGCCTTATTTCTCAAAAGTGATTTCTCATGGCAATCATTTTGAGGACCATAGAAAAAGCAGAATTTCACTGTCACATTGTTCTCCGATCACTGACATATCTCTATGCTGTCTCTCATTTTTCGTATCTTCACCTTTTTCATTTTAATGGCAGCACCAGTTGCCTCGTGATCTTACAATCTTAGATAACTTTCTTAAATATTTAACATAGTTTCGTGTCAAGAATTGATTAGACAACTTTTGTGTTGAATTAAACTTTATCATTAACTTGTTTATGGAAAAAAAACACATCCAACTTTCAAAATTTTGTTCTGTGCACACAATTTAAACGTGCTGGTAAATTCAAACCTTCCCAGATGAAGGTGTTTGTGATTCTTTCTCTGAAGATGGGAACTTTAGTTCAGTCTTCAATCTTAAGTTCTTTCTTACTTTGTCGAGAGAAATGAGTGAGTACTTCATTATAATGCAGCACGTACACCAGAATAATGTCAGAAACTTAATCATTCATGTCACTGCATAACAATTTCAGTGCCCATAAACAAAACGCTCCATGTCCAAAATTTGGTAGATTGAGGTAAAAAGAAAAAGAGACATATGATGGATACAATAAGTAATGTAATAAAAAAAAGAGATAAAGGAAAAGATAGGTTAATGATTCATATTTTTCTAACATGTTAACGTACAATTTGTTTACTGTCACAAGAACAGTAGTATGGTTAAAGAAAAGGCATATATAAAAGGGGTTTATGACTACACTGTTTAAAATCTTTGCTGCGATGCTAGTTAGTGAAAGAGATGAAAATTTAGTTAACTGGGAAGAGTTCAACCATATAACTCATGCTGCATCAAAGTGGTATATACAAGCACTGAATCTATTATGAATAATATGATTGTTGTTATAACATTTGTTTTTGAAATGATTTTATATTACCCAGAGAGAAAATTTTTCATCCAATTCTTTTTATGTTTTAAAATTTGTCTTTGAAACAAGTATTTAAAAACAGAAAGTAGAAATAATTTCATTTCTTCTGTTTTATAGCCTTGATCAAAAGAGGAAAAATGTGTCTGTCTGGATTAAAGTTGAAAGTTTCAAAAATTAAACTCAATGACAGATTCGTATTAGACTGAACATGCATTGAGTTTGTGTTAACTGTAAAATAAACACTTGCTGGGTCGTTCAGAAATTAGAATGGCATTGCACGTAGCAAGACATGTGAGGCTAGCTAGTTTGTGTTTTTATAACAAAATGTTTTCTACAAATAGAAATCAATCACACTCTTTTATTTTAACTATACGTGATAGAGGATTAGCAATGAACATAAAAATCTTGAAATTGGTTTAAAATTCGATTGGTTCAAAATTTTTATTTTGTTTAATGTTGTTCATAATAAACTAAAATCATTGACTGAGATGAATTATTGATCGAGAGGTATCGATTATTAATCGTCGTATATGATGTATTTAAGTAAAGTTCATTATATTTCATTAATTCAGGTAAAATTCAATAAATTTATTTATTAAATAATATCTAATAAACAACATTATAAATAAGAATTATCATTTACGTATATTTTATTTATAAATATTTTAAATTATTTTATTTAAATTATATTATTAACTTAAATGTTAGAGTATAATTATAAGTATATTTTCCATCCTAAATCAAAAAAATTTTGGAACATTTTAAAAGAAGTAGAAGATTTATGAAAAAAAAAAATTTTAAGTACTTATTTTGGTATATTTTTTGTGTCTATTATGGAGCTAGTTATATTTGATTAATGATTACTACAAGAAACATAACGAATCAAGAGGAGTCGTAAAGACTGATCAAGAACTCTCAGAATGAATAGAGACGTCTCCTAAATGAATTGAAGAGAGAACTCAACAAGTTCAAGAAGCAAAGTGTCGAAGAGATGAATGAATTCAGGAAGTAAAGTGTAGAGGAAATGAATGAGTTTCGAAAGGAGAATGCACAAACGAAGAGGAAACTAAAGGAAAAGGAGGGTGCATGCACCAGTTACATCATGACCTTCACCACACTTGCCAACTATAGAGATTCTGGAAGGAATGAGTCATAAGGGTGGGTACTATCGTGCAACTGCCTTGACATCTCAAACACCGGGAGGAGCATAAAGACACCATTTTATAGATGGGATAATAGAAATACCTTTTCCACCCCTTTGGAGAAATTTGACGATGAACTGGTATGATGGAAGTATACATCCAGATGAACACATAAACATCTATCTAACTTAAGTAAGCTTGTACACCATGAATGATACATTATTGTGTCGTGTCTTCCTGACTTCACTGAAAAGAGTAGCACTTTGATGGTTCACAAAGCTCGTCCCATTTTTGATAGATTGTTTTGACACATTGTTTGCCAAGTTTGGAACACAGTTTGCAACAAGCCAGTCCATCATTTAACATCAATCGCTTTAGTCAATGTAAAGTAGGAAAAAATTGAGTCGTTGACGACATTTATGAAGAGATTTGGAACTGTGGCTCTAAAAATCTATAACCTATCCTCAAAGGTAACTTTGCATCACATGGTGGCAATCTTGCGATTGGGACCTTTTGCGGATAGTTTGTGCAAAAAATCAACAACCGACATGGACAAGTTGAGGAATAGAGCCGCTAAGTTCATATAGCTCAAGAAACTACAAGACCACCACACACAAGCGCATAACAAACAATCTGAAAGGATGGAAGGTGACAGAAGAGAGCTAGAAAAGGAGAAGGGTAAGATGACTCAATTCCAACCAAGATTGAAAGAACTAAGAACACCTCGGTTCTCACACTATACCCCACTAACGACAAATTGAGGATGAATTCTCGAAGAGGCTTTAAATACTGATCTAATCCAGAAACCAAGAAAGATTTCATTCCCTCTGAACACATATTAGAACAGACATTGTTGGTATTATCAAAATTACGAACATTCAACAAAAGAGTGTGCGACTTTGAAAGATAACATAGAGGAGTTAGTGGAGAAAGCACATTTATAGAAGTTTGTTAGGAGACAAGGATAACAGAGACAAACATCAATGAGACCGAAATGAGGAAAACTATGATAGACCCCGAGACCAACAAAACTATAGATGAGAAAGGAATATCGTTAGAGAGGAAGAGGCGAGAAGGGAAGATGGAAGATACCAACCCATTCGAGGTGTCATCAACACTATAACAGATGGGTTTGTTGAAGAAGGAGCTTCAAACTCAGCCAGAAAGAGAAATCTAAGAAATATACAGTCTGTTAACGTAGTCATTAATCACAAGTTACAAAGAATGACACATATCACCTTCATGGATGCAAACTTCAAAGGGATAGATTCGCAACAAGACAATCCAATGGTCATTATAGTGGAAGTAGCGAACTTTGTTATAAGGAAAACACTGGTAGATTAAGGGAGTTCGGTAAACATATTGTACTGAAAGACTTTCCAAAAAATGGAATTATTGAAAGAAAAAATACAACCTTACAATGATCAATTCGTAGGGTTCTTAGGATAAAGGGTCAACACAAAAAAATACATCGATCTATATACGAAGTTTGGTGAAGGAGATATACACTATCAGATGATAAAAGTATGATATTTGATAATTAATGCGAATATAATATGTTATTAGGTCAATCGTCATTTAACAAAATCGGTGTCATTGTGTCCACTCTACATTTGACAATGAAGTTCCCGACAACAAATGGAACTATAGTCACGTTATATGGAGACCAGAAGGTAGTGAGGGAATGTTACAGGGTAAGCCTAAAGGCCACACCTAGCAACTAAGGAAATTATAAGAGGTCAATAGGAGATGGCATGGTGATAATGAAAAATCTTAATCCGAGGGCTAAAGGTGATATAAAAGTACAACCTAGAGAGAAAACCACTCTTGTCTATCTCGGAAAAGAACATCAGATAACCTATATAGGTTCAATGGCAAATGAAGAGGAAGTATCAGCAATTTAGAACACTTTGAGGAAGAATGCAAATTTATTCTCATGGACTACCACCGACATGCTTGGTATTGACCCAAAAATCATAACCCTCAGTTTATAAGGAAGTAAGCATAAAAAGTCTATAACTCAAGTCCTCTACTTACAGAGTTGAAAGTGGTGGTTATTGACACATTAATTATTCATATCCGTTTGATATTCGCCCATTTAATACCTTATAATCATTCAACTTTCCCATATGGGAAAGCATAAACCGTCATTTTCTACAAACATCTAACACGGAAAAAATCTTTCCATTTTTCAAGAAAGATTTTCCCGCCTCAACGAAATTCATTTTCGCACAAGAATAAAAAAGTGTACCAGTTTCTTCCTTGCTTCAACTACTACCAACAACTAGTGTCAATCGAGTATATGTTAGTCAATGGAACATTGTTGAATATATGTTGACCTTTAGTATTACAAGATGTATAATACTAGTCTCTTCAGCATCTCGTGTGACTCAAAACTAAAAAAACAAGTATAATGAAAACTAAAATAAAACTATTGAACGAAATATACTTTATCATTACTTAAATCAACTCAGATCTTCACATTTGACTCATTTAAATAAAACTCATCAAATTTGATTCATTATATAAAATTTAATAAATAACAGTGTAAATAATAAATAGTATCGATAAGATATATTTTATTTACAATTATTCTAAATTAGACCACACGACCTACTCCTAACATAAACCAACAAGATTTTGAATTATTTTGCGAAAAGTAAAAGACTTACAAAAGACCTCGAAAAATGATAAGTACATGTAATATTAATTCTACTTATCTTGGAAAACTTCAAAATATGTCAAACAATACTTATTACTGCACAGATTCATTTTAACCGACAGTCAATTTTTAGGTTAAATAGTGAATTATTCGAACAAGCAGTCAATTATTTTCGATAGGTTAAACAGTGATAGGAATTAACAATAATCATTCGTGTACGTTTGATTTCACCTGTTTGAAACATTTTCGGGTCCAGCAAACTTTTAACCTGCTATCATAGCATCTATGAATGAAAGTGATCCCTTTTGCATTTTAAACATGTTAGTATTGAAATTAAATATATAGTTCATTTCCCAACTTTATCAACGAACATTTTCGTATTATACAAATATAACTATATTTATTTCATGAACTTCATATTTTAAATTTATTTTACTTAATGAAAAATAAAAATATTTATTAATTAGAAATAAAATAATATCTCACTAGTCTAAACAATAAATTATTTATTAAAAATAATATAAATTTTCGAAACAAAACTTTAACTCTAATAAAAGGTTTTAAGATAAAATTATCAAATTTTTATGCTTATTTTTTTTCTCCTCTTATAACATGTTTAGAAAATTTATCTACTAAATTTATTAATATCATATTAGTAGTAAATTTAAACTTAACTTATTTTTATAAAACTGGTTCAATAAAGTAAAATTTGCATCATTATATAAAAAATATATTAAATTTTTTAATTTTATCCCAAATGAAGCATAAGTTAATTTTTCTTTTTCTAAAAGCAATATGCCGAAGCAGAAAGTCAGAAAATTAATTTTCTAAATAAAGAAGATAGATATGAATATTACTTGAATAATTAAAGTGTTTTTAATATACACAGTAAAAGAATCGAATATCTCTATTAAAGACAAAAAGTAATCAGTTACAAGGTTAAGTTGATTGGAAGAATGAAACTATGGAGAGAAATTTGTGGTTGGAAGTAAATGGTGAGAGTTTGTTTTACCCTTGAAAGTGATTATGGAAAGTAATTTTCAGTTGCATGTTCACTTTGCAGATTTCTGGCTTTTGAGAAGTGCTAAGCCGTAGTTCATTCATTCTATTTTGTCTGGTGTAGTGGATCTTTTTGACCATCCAATCCAGAGGTTCATTGTTGGCGACCATGAAATTTATGTAAGCAAATGTCTGAAATGCCAGCCAAATGTGACAGAGAAACATGTGGAATGTGCACTGTGAACTCATTTCTGTTGTACACTGTTTCTTTTTTTTTTTCTGACTTTTGTTTCATCGCAAGACTGGTATTTGTATGCAGACATCTCACGCTGGAAACAGCGAAACTTTAAATTTTCAATTCCAAAGTATTATATAAATATCCATTTTTTAAATATATTATCTCATAGTATATTAAGAACGTTATATTTAAGTTTAATAATTCATAAATATAATAATATATTCAACGAATATAAGTGATTAAATATTAAAAGAAAATAGTATTATTTTCAATTTATTTAAAGAGCACATATGATTTATGAATATTTATGATTTTTTTTTAAAATTTCACTTTAATTAAAAATAAAATAAAATTATAATATAAAAAAACAATTATATATTAAGCACATATGATTTATAAATATTTCTAATTTTTTTAAAAGTTTTAAAATTTTCAATTTTTTAATCCAATTATAATATAAAAATAAGTATAAATTTTATCTTCCAAAATAAATTATACTTCATATTATATTAAAATTAGATTAATAAAATTATTAAATATTAGATTTAAATTGGACATAGTCACGATTGGATTCACGAAACCCTCTTTATTATTGCGTAGATTGTGGTGTAAAGTTAACGTCCAACTGTGACAGGTCTCGGTCAAAATTTTCAAAAATCAATAAGAGAAGTAATAAAAATTAATTCAACAAAAATATAATAAAGTAAATTTTTTATTTTAGAAAAATAGAAATCAACTTAAAGTTTATTTTCCTATTTATTCTATATATAAAATTATTATTATTATTATTAAATATTAATATATATCATTAAAATGTTTATTTTTTATATAAACTTGTTATTATTAATAAATATTAATGTATATTATTATAATTTTTATATTTTATTTAAACTTTATTATGCATTTTAAAATATTAATAATCTATAAATTATGTTTTATTTTAATTTAACATCATAAAATTATAATCTTATATTTTTTTAAGATTATTCTATGTATTTATAATTATTAAAATAATTTTATTAATACTGATTTGTTTTGAATTGAATCATTAAATTTTGAATTAGTGTCTTGAGCAATTTAATGTCTGGTCTGGTTTTAGAAATATTTATAGATAATATTATTTCTTTGTGTAAGAAACAGATGTGATAATTTAATTTATCTTGTTTTAAATAAAACATATATATTTTTAATATTTTAATTTTTAATTTTTTTTTATACCCTCAATTTATTTTAAAGTTTATTGTGATCCATGCTAATACATTAATTGGTTGATTAACAACATAACTCTCACCTATTTATTGCTGAAGTTATTTCTTAAATTGCAATTAGTTACATTAAGTAATTCAATTTTTTTTTTCTTGATATTAAATAACTTTTTTTATTGAAGATCAAACATGGGATATGCATTATAGAATGTAAAACATTTGACCTGTTGTCACTTAATTAAAAAATGTGTATAGTAAAAGGGGAATAATGAATGATAGAGAAGTTATAAAGAGAGAATGTGTTATGAAAATGACTTTTCTCCTTAAAATGGGTATCATACTTGAGGTGACTTTAAGTATTTAAATTGTTTTAGATTTTTTAGTAGGAATATTTTGGAATTAAATCCTTTGACATCCAAATTTATCTACTAATTTTGGTATTAAATTTGATTGTAAAAAGTTGTGAGATAAATTGAATTTGATTATTTTTAATTTGACCTATTTAATTTCTTACTTAATGTTTAACAATAATGATTATATGTAAACAAAATTAAAAGTAATATTATTTTATTCCAATAAATTTATCTATTATAAATTTTATATTAAATTAAAATATTTAAAAAATATTTAATCAATTTCAAATTATATTAAATCAATTATTTCCTTTAGATAAATATTATAAAAATTATAATTATATTAACAAAATTTTGGAAAGTTTATTTAGACATAAGACACCATAACTAATTAAATTACAGACTTCAAAAAAATCTGAAAAGATTAACACTAAAAGAATTTATTGAAATTTTTAAAATTTTGAAAAGATTAACACTAAAAAAACTTATTGAAATTTTTAAAATTCATGTATTACAACCTTTAACAAAATATCAACTAAGAAAGAAAAAAGATATTACTTTTAATGCACAACGACAAAAAAATTCAATTCTATTAAATCTTTCAAGATAGAAAAATCATCAAACGATAAATAATCAAGTTATAAAGATGAGTTATTTCTTATATAAAAAAATATCTAATATATAAAAAAAAGTTCAGAAGAAAAAAAATAAAATAATATCAATTCAAGAATTACAAAGACAAGGAGAATGAGAATTAAATTATATAAATGCAAGAAATCAGATCACTTTACGTTAGAATGTTCAAAACAAAAGAAAAATAAATGAAAGAAATATTCTAAAAAGGACATAAAAATTAGTCTCATATTAACATGAGAAGACATAAATTTATTCAAGTTAGAAGAAGATGAGGGAAAAGAAACACAATTTGATCATATAATAAACATTACATTTGAAACATCTTCTAACAATGAAGAGATAGATTTTACTATATGTTCTATCATACATACAAACATATGATGAATTTATTAACTCATCTCTACCTTCCAAAATATATAAAAATTTAAAAAAAAATAAAAATTATGAAAAAAAACTCAATATTCTAAAAATTTTATCTAATTAAAAAATCTTATTATTAAAAATAAACAATTAAAACATAAACAATATTAAAAATATATTATTAAAATAATATTATTATTAGAAATGATAAATTAAATTATTTATACTTAAACACTCCTTATTTACTCATTATAATCAATATTAATAATAAAAATAATTAGTTAAATATAATAAAAAATTTTAAAAATTTCTTAAAAAAAATTATATTTGAGGTAAATTAATATTACATAATCTCTTTTATCTTATTTTTTTACTGTCTCTTATATTTTATAATATTTACTTAATATCTACCTTAAAAAAAATTCTTAAACTTTATTAATTTTAAACTCAACTTACTTCTTATTTTTTTATATGAAAACCAATCATGAGTTAAAAAAAAATGTGTTTCATTTTGAATTTTAACCAATTTAGATTTTAACAAATCTTTCTTTTCCAATTGAAACGCTTTCTTTCTTTTAATAGTTGACATGTTCGAATAATTTTTAAGTTTGGGGAATTTTTATTTCGAAATCATGTTGCAATTCATCACAGAGAAAGGTAAGAGAGGGTAGTATCATTTGCTTCATCATCATTATTGTCTATGAAGAATAAGTTCACTTCTTTATGTTAAATCCCTCCGAAGCTCTTTTTATTGACTTCAAAAACAATTTTTTTTCTTCCTTTCTTCTTTCTAGAGGTTAAAATATTTGAGTTCAAACAAAGAAATATAAAATTACTAAATTTATATTTTTTAAATTTAAATTATGCTTTAACCAACTGAATGACAAGACAAATTATTTAAATTGTAGTAAATGTTAGTGTAAAGAAACTTTAAAACAATACTCAAAATGTTTTTATTTCTTATTTTAAATATCCAATTCTAAATTAATCGTTAGTTCATTTTGTCTCTTAATTTTTAAATTCCTAAATTAACATGAAAATAAATTTTTACATAAGTCAAAAACTTTTATATAATAATAAGTTATGTATCGGTTTCCTTTATTTTATTCCCAAATTTTGGAAATCAACATTATAATAATTTCAACTAAAATAAAGAAAAAACTACAAAGAAAATACATTTATAAAAGTTAAATAACCAAATGCAAATAATTAGTAATCTATTGGTAACCAATATCATCAAATATATTTTATAATTCATCGAACAAACCTTAACATATCTTATAAAAATCATCATTCAAAAAATAGTGAAAAAATATACCCCTCTTGTGTGGAAGCTTTTCACCCTTCTTTTTTGACTCTCAGAAATTAAAATGTCTCTCTACAAAATTCAAAATTAGAAAACTTAATCATAAAAGAAAAAGTGAGAGCTATAAAGGAAATGAAATGAAGATATAGATATAACAAAGATAAAGACAATGGAGCCTATAGATTAAAAAGAGAAAGTGATAAAAATGAAGAAATAGAAAAAAAAATGTTCCAAAAATCTTTCTTCCCATCACTTTTTTCTTAGCAAACTTGGACAATTCCTTCTATCATCAGTTTTTTTAGACAAAGTTAAGAAATTCTTTCTTAGGAACACACAGTTTTTATTTCATAATAAATGGCCGATTTATTTCCAGAAATTATAATTTACTGTTCCCTTTTACTCTTTAGGTTTAATAAAATCTAAGAGATAATAAAATAAAAACTTATAATTTCAGGAAATAAATTTGTCATTTGTTTATTTTAGATTGTTACGAGTTACGCCTAAAATGATGATAGGTTGTCAACCACAAAAATTGATCATTGAGAGGACTAGCTAGGTTTAGTGGTCTATCCACACGTACAAAAACTGAAACTTTGTCCTTCATTTTGTATTCTTTTCAACCTCGAGAAAATTGAAATAAAAATGTCACTATTACGAGTTTAAATTATTTTATGAAAAAAAAAAAAAGATTACTCTTTAATTTCTAGAAATTTATAAAATGGAAGAAAAAAAGGTATTTGAAACTAACAAGTTCTAACATTTTGGGAAACGTTGAAAGAATAAATTAAATAATAGGCTGAAACTATTTATTAAACGAAAAATTATATTCACAATGAAGAAGAAAAATGTATCTTTTTTATTTGTAAAATTAAAGAAAAGAAAATAAGAAGTAAATAAGTAAAAATAAACAGGTAAGAGTAAAACATGGTAATAGGTTTCATATATATATATATATATGAAATGGGAATGAACCGAAACCTAGGTATTCCTTAGTTTAATTTTTTGATTCATTTTGAAAAGATAAAAAACTGAAATTATTTCTAAGTCTCTTGAAACCGAGACAGAATGAAGAATTTTACAAAGTGGATCTGAGTTTTATTTTGAAATTTTGATATATTTTGATATCCAACAAACTTTCACGAGCGTGGGAAAGTTAGATAGAAAGTAGCTGCAAGTGATGTGTATGAATGGCAGATGGGTGATTCACGTATGAATTTTCTTTTATTTTGTAATAAATTAATCTTCAATGACTGAAACATTGTGGAAACTATATGTGGCCTCGTATGAGGGAAGCAATTTGATATTGAATGATAAAAATATTTAACGAGGAAATTATTGATGGTACCCAGATAGGGTTCTTTGGGGTGTTTCCTAATAAGAATAATGTATTTGTGCATATTATATATAGACCATACTTGATTAAGCACCCCTCAGCTGCCAGCACATACTATCTTTCTCACTCTCTTCATCACACTTACTTCCACGTGCACAAAGAGATGGGAAGAAGTCCTTGTTGTTCTAAAGAAGGCTTGAACAAAGGAGCATGGACAGCTCTCGAAGATAAAATTCTGACAGAATACATTAACATTCATGGCGAAGGAAAATGGAGACACCTGCCCAAAAGAGCAGGTGCTGATGATCATGATGATGATGATGAAATGCAGAATATATCAGTTCATTGATTCAGTTGGAAAGTTGAATTCATTAATTTCAACTTACTAGTAGTTTTCTAATGTGCACTGGTTTCATGCAGGTCTTAAGAGATGTGGGAAAAGTTGCAGACTGAGATGGTTGAATTATCTAAGACCTGGGATTAAGAGAGGCAACATTACTAATGATGAAGAGGAGCTTATTATCAGGCTTCACAATCTTCTTGGAAACAGGTATATCAAACTTTTGTATAGATATATATTCTATCTTTCTCTCCTTTTGCATCTCTTTCCTAATTATACTTTGTTATTTGCATTGTATTGATTTGAAAATGTTATGAAATTGTTATAGATATCAGAGAATAACTAAGTGGTGCATTCATTTTAGGTGGTCCTTGATTGCTGGACGGCTTCCAGGACGAACAGACAATGAAATAAAGAATTATTGGAACACTAACATTGGAAGGAAACTTCAGAATGGCACCCCAGGATACTCCATTACAAGTGGTGGTGCACGAAGCACTTTAAACACAGTTCAGCAGGATCAAAACGTTAAGAACCAAGACTGGCACTATGATAAGGGCTCGTGTCTTGTTCAGACTAAAGCAACAAGGTGGACTAAGGTCACAGTCACTAATGAAGTTAGTCAGCATAATGAAGTCAATAAAAGCAATGTGGGTGATCATAACAAAATGAAGGCATTTCTAGTGTCTCCATCTTCAGAGAGTAACAATGATCCAGTGTTGAATTTCATGGAAGAGCTTGAGATGGATGGCAATTTCTTCTCGGAGCTACTCAAGATGGATTTGCCTGAATCATCTTGTCAGGGAAATAAGATACTGGAAGAGAATGATAACCCTAGTTCGGTTGATAAAGGGTATTTATCTCCAAAATCAGCCAGTGACACCACCCACTTTCCTTGGGGTGATTCACTGTATGACCCAAATTTTGATTTTCTACCAGTGACAACTTTTATGGAGTCAGGATTTGATTGGATATGAAGCAATAAAAAAGGTAAGAAAGCTATAGACTGAGTTCAGCGTGTTTGGATTACTTCTTTATTATTTTTAAGACAATGTTTTTGGCTGAAAAGGTTTCTTCTGATTGTAAAATAGACTAAAATCTGCATGCATATATAAATGTTTCTTATCATTGACATTAATTCGATCACGTTACATCTCTTTGAATAAAATTTGTATTTTAGATTTTAAAGTGTGCTGTCTTTTACATCAAGTTTTAGATTCTCTTATGCAGCAAATAAATAGCAGTTGATAAATAGAAAAACAGAAAAATGGATAGATACTCAATTTAGTTGATACTAGGGAGTAAGAAAAATAAGTGGTATATAAAAATGAATAGTATTGATGAGATGTTTCAAAAGATGAAGTATTCATATATCACATCTCATCAAATAAAGAGTTTCTGCTTTGTGTGGTTAAAAACACAAGTTTATTATTCAGTTTTGTCCCTTCCTTTCGTTCTGTAGGTATTGGAATTGGCTAACTTATGTACGATGAGGCTGGAGAACAAAACAACATTAATTAAAAACTGATGTGTTAATAAATTGGCTAATAATGATTCTGGTCATGAACATAAGTTGGGTTTTAATTAGAATAAAAATGAATAAGATGGATGATGTAATGTCGTTGTCCACTGTGGTTTGGAAAAGATATTCCTTTGGTGCTAATGAAGCTGACGAGGGATTACGGGACAAAGCTTTTTATGAAGTGACAAGGAAAACGTAATGGTGGATTTGTGGTCTTGTTTTTTCTAATTATTAGGAAAGAAATCAGATGTTATTGAAAAGTAGCAGAAAGTACTGAAAAGAGACATGCATTGTATATAATCATATATCAATATCATGAAGAACATAACCACTAGCACCAACAAAACTCGAACCCTTGTATCTATCTGGCCCTTGATCCCTATAATTTGGAAAGAACTACGACAACAAAAGTTAGGCAGCAAGAGAACAAATTCACCACAGAATCACCATGACTGTAGCTTGGCATGTTAGTCCAAATTAATGACTTGTTGAATGTGAGTACGTGATAGTTAACAAATATTTCTCTACACCATATAAGTACTACACAAACACTTCATTCATGAAATAAAAACTCAATACGACATTCCATTCCACCCAACTTTGTGAATGTTAAATAATGTAAAAGATAATTACAATTAATATAATATCATAATTTATTTTAATAAAATTATTAAATTTATTGAATATTTTGCTATTGAATTATTATCATCAAATCATTTATAAATATCATATCTTGAAATTACAAAATCTTGATATTAGAGTGTGTATAGAAGATTCTATATCAATTAAAAATAAAAATAAATTAAAATATATAAAATAAATATAAATATTATTTTATAAATTAATTTTGTAAAAATAAATTAAGTTTAAAATTTACTTCTAATAAATAATATTTAATAATTAAGAAAATAATCACATTATCTCATTCCATCAAAAAATATAAAAAAATAAATAAAAATGAAAATCAACTATTTAATTTAATTTTATGGATGAAAAATCATCTATTCATTATTTTTTAAAATACAATCAACCTTCTTATCAATACAAAATGTTTACAATAATTTAATTATTTTTTTCACTATTAAATCATTCTTAAATTTAATTTTTTAAAACAAATTCAAAAATATAACTTTTCATTTTGTAAGATAATTTAAAATTTTTATTTTTTTAAAGATTACTTTTATGAAAGAATTAGATATTCATAGGTGAATTAAATTAATCCATTTTTTAATAAATGAAAATAAATTAATATTTTTTATCCAATCTATTATATTATGAAATTAAATTTATCTTACTAATCATAAATTATATTAACACCGAACTGACTGATTTCTTTTAACTTTTTTTCATGAATCACCAAAAAAAGGAAAACATATATAATATAGAAAAATATTTGATGTACATCCATATTTTTATTACATACACTATTTAATGTTAAAATATTGTATTCAATAAAATTTTACCTAATTTTACTAAATATAATATTTTTATAGTGTCTGTTAACACAAAAATATTTACCTAAGTGAATTGCAAATTTTATATGGTGTTCCAATATTAATATCGATCTTTAGGATAATAATGAACATAATTTATGTATTTTTTTTAATGAATGATGTTATTAAAATATAATAGTACAGGCAGAAAGGTACATAGCTACACAGAATGCATGTTGTCGAGCATGTTTACGAGTACTTTAATTATTATTACAGATAAATAGCAGCTTTTTAAAAGTTGCTTTTTTAATTCATGTTGTTTTGTGTGGTTATTCATGTCTTTTCTAAGATACAAGGTTAATAAATTGTTTATTATTTTAAGGAAATATTGAAGTGAATATACTAATTCTTGAAACTAATATTGATCCCATTTTTCTTTTTCTATGTAATAATTATGATTTTTCTATAAAACTTAGCTTTTGATATTTCAAATAAACTCTAACTAGCTCTATGTTTTGAAGTTTATCTACAGTGTATCTTTTAAGATAAAAATGATTTTATATAAAACTTTTGTTAATGTTCATTTTTAGACTAGAAGATAAAGTTGGAATAAAATTATAAAACAAAATATTTAATAGTTTAAATATAAAAGATGTTGACTTTTCCTTAAATATTTTAACTATTTAATAACTATTAAATATATTTTGTTAATAAAGATTACACATGCAGTTTTTCTTTCAAAAAAATAAAAGTGGTAAGGCGAAGCTTTACACAGAATAACCATTCCATCATTCAACAGAAAAAATATTTTAAATAATTTAATTTGGACTTTCTTATACAACTTTCCTTTTATTTTTATTTGAATATTTTATTTAGTTTAACGGTTTATCTTTTTCAATCAATCATTTTTGTTTTAAATTAAATTTTATTATTTTTAAAATAAATAAAAAAAGTTAAAATAATTTTATATAGCAAATAATTATTATCATAAATCTAAAATATAGTTTGTATGTTTAAAAAAATTATTTATTATAATTTGAATTATAATAAAAATAACAATTATCTTTATATCTTACACACATTAAACTACTATTAAATATTATTTTTATTCTAAAGAAAACTTCAACAGACTTAATCCTATGAATTTTATTAGAGAAAATACTAGTAAAACGAGTTTTTTTTATTCCATTAAGAATCATCTCATATATATTATAAAGAAGATTTTCTTTTTTAGAGTTATTTTTAATTAAATTATTTTATTATTAATCAAATAAAATAATTAATTATTTAGTAAAAATATAAATTAATAACTACACATCCTTTTACTTAAAATAGTTATTCTAATATATAATTTTTCAAAAATCAATATCTCAAATCAAATATATTTCTGCTAGTATATATAAAATTGTTAACTTTTAAAAGGACTAGTATTTAAAAATAATTTATATTATGATTTTTAATTTGTTGATAACATGTTTTTTTTTATATAATTTTAGTACATAAAAGTCAATATTTTATTATATATAAAAATAAAATAGTTTTTAACATAAATATTTATATTAAAATAAAAAATACTAAATCTAAAATTAAGTTTAAATCTGCTTAGAAAAAACATATTTAAATTTATTAATAAGAGAAAACTTGCTGCGTGGATGATTGATCAAAGAGGAGAAACCCGGATTATTGTGGAGAAAGCGCATCACTGTTCTGTGAACTGAGGACAATGTCTGCTGAATCGCCAAGTTCTATTCGTAAAGGTACCATGTTCCTCGATCAATCAATCTTTTCCCTTTTTTTTTTTTTTTTCTGAATTGGGTTTTTCTCTCTGTTGCAGTGGTTGTTCATCTCAGAGCCACCGGTGATGCTCCTATTCTCAAGCAATCCAAGTTCAAGGTATTTCCTTTCCACCTTCCTCTTTAATGGGTATATTTTATTTCTCCAAATTCCTCATCAAAATTGTTAATTGAACCCTCTTTGCGTGCTTTCCTTATTTTGGGAAAAAAAAAAAAAAAGAGAGAATTTTGCTTTTATGCCACTTATGCTTCATTTGTTACAAATTCAAGTTAGTGGATTAGAGGTGGTGTGTAAATATGAATTGATCTAGGAGATAATCTTGTGGCTGGATTTAGTATGGGTTTCAATGACGTGGGAATGCAAATTTTCATAATTGTGTAGGTTAGCCCAAATTAATCTTTACATCTTAAATTGTAGATAAGACCTTCTATTTGTGCCTTAGTATAAATTTACTGGGACAGAGATGAAGATATGCTGGATAAGTAAATAATGTAGAACTAAAGGTGAAAAATTCAGTGTGAGTGAACTGATAACCGGTATAAATCTTATCTATTTTTCTTCTAAGCTTAAGAGTAGTAACTGAATGAGTAAGAGTAGTAAATGTTTGACGTTATGATTTGGTTTGATTTGAAGATCCCAATTTTGTGGTTCTCTTGAGCTTGAGAGACTGTCAATAGCATATTTTTAGGACTGTAGATGATGATTATCCAGTTCAGTGAAGTGAATTGAGACTACGCATAATACTTATTGGTTAGGATGTGTTCTTGGATGTTGGCTAGCACTTGCTTGAATTGGTTATGATGTAACTCGTGTAAGGAAGCAGCATGATAATCATTGTGAGGAAATACTAGATGTTGCCTCATAATGTTCTTGTTTCACTTTTCTGCATCAATATTAATGTATATAGATATTTTTTACTTGTTCTTTTTCTGCTTCTATAACTTTCCAATTGTATTCTGTTCTTATTTCCTGTACAATCTACATTAGGAGTGATATGAAATATTACAGGCTAGCCATTGCTAAATTTTTTTCCCTTTCAGAATTTCACTATATATGCAGTTTAGTAATATGATGAACTAGTTGTAGTTGAGTTAAACTATGTCAATTTGTTATTGCTACAAATGAAAATAATCACAGTACTGTCCATGTTATTTTCTTTCTAATAAAAATTATATTTCAATTTTTGTGTTGATTGTGGGGAAAAAAATACAAACTATTTTTCTGTGTAGCTTTTTTGTGCGTGTTGTTGATACGAGAATGTATACACAATCTTTTCACATATGCAAAATGCAGGTTCATCACATTAAACAGAGAAAAATTTTAAACTCAAGTCTGAATGTCACTATTTTAGTAATACTTGCAATGAATATGACATATATTTTATATGGTAGATAGCAGGAACTGATAAATTTGCTAAAGTGATAGACTTTCTTCGCCGGCAGCTCCACAGGGACACACTGGTAAACATATTCTATTCCATCTATTTCTCCGAAGGTTCTATATACTCAAATTTGATTTCTAATTTTGCAGTTTGTGTACATCAACAGTGCTTTTTCACCAAATCCTGATGAATTGGTCATTGATCTGTTTAATGTAAGAAATCACCTGATCCCAGTTTTTACCACCAATTTTATATCTTTGGATGTAGATCATGCAGATTTCTGATTCTTGTGCTAAAGTTACTAATATTTCTTCTAATTATAATATTTTTCTTTTGTATGTTGTGGAAAAACAGTTGAGGAAAAATTATAGGTTTATGCCTGACAGTATGTTTGTGTGATGAAAATAAATAGATAGTCTTAAAATTTGATCAGTATTTATTAGAAGTTATCTATCTTTTTGTTTTGCAAAATGGAAAAAGAGGTTTCAGCTCTCAATATGTTATTTTTCAACCTCTTAAAAGGGAAAGAAAGTATGGATCATTGTAGAATTCTGATTGTGAAATCCAATATCCATTTTCTTTTCCTATTTTCAAATACTTCTGTATTCTACTTGATCAAGAAAGAGGTCAGGTGGTGACATTAAAATCATATGCCAGACTTTCATGTCAAGTGAAGAGGGTAGAAGAAATTTTTTCAGTTGTGCCTGTATTGACATGTTTTTCTGTCCCCAAGTGGCTGAAAACTAAAAAAAAATGCAAGCATTTCTTTGTTTGTGAAGTGAATGTTGTTTTTTTCTAGGCTATGTTATCCTTTTCCTCCATAAGAATATAGTACCTTAACGGAACATTCTATTTTATAAGTGTTTAGGGGAAAATATTACAGTAAGATAGCTGTAAATATTCTAATTATTATGTTAGATAAGTTAACTATTCTGTTTATATATGACATTATGTCATTGAGTTATTTATTTCCTTTCTCTTGTGACTCTCTTATTTTCTAGAATTTTGGTTTTGATGGCAAACTGGTGGTCAATTACGCTTGCTCTATGGCGTGGGGCTAACTCTGAATGATGGTTTTTGGTTACCAAAGTTCCATATTGTGAATTGTGGGGACTTGCATATAAACACAGTACACAGATTTCTTTTTAACTAGAAGATTATTACAAGATCAAGTGCACAAAACTAACATGGGACTCTAATTTGGATATTTCTTATACTTCTGGTTGAAGTGTTAATCCTTCATTATGTATTTATTTTATTCATGTATTTTTGTACATTTATGCTTAAGCTAGTATGATCTTAGTTTGATATACTTCTTCATAAATATATTCATTAGTATGGTTTTTAAGATAAGGATATTGATAATGGTGTGATCATAAATTTTGATAATGTTGTGCCTAGTTGTGTATAGTCTGCATGCAAGCTAATAATTTATCTAATCAATACAGTCCACTACAGGTACGAATTTGAGTGACAAGTTTTATGATTAGTCCATTTCAAATGTGCTGATCAAGGCCTAGGACCTATTTTATAATCAGTCATATTGTTTGAATTTACTCTTACACTAGAAATTAGAATTGTATTGAAATTAATTTAATTTTTATTTTAAAATTTTATTGTGAATTTTTTTCTTCATATTTTTTTCTTTTTTAAAGATGAATGAAAGAAGTTTGTTCAAATATTTTATTAATCAAATTGAAGAGTAAGTTTTGTTTTCCTCACTCTGTTATAGACATTTTTCTTTTTCTCATTTAGGTACACACTTCACATACCATCAATAAGTAGGTAAAATAATTCACAGAAGCGTGTTGATGACATTCAGATCAGTCTGTGTCTTAGTATGTCCTTTGAAAGCAGACTGCCCTTTCGAAGCAGACCGTGACATGATGAATAACAACAACATAAAAAAAAAAAAAAACCTTAACTTCCTTATGTTTGATCTATGTATTTATCTTTTGTTTGAATAATTTGGTTATTTCATATTTGTTCCTTTCTTCCAAATTCAAATCACCATTACGTCCTTCATCCTATCAAGTGTCTTTTCTTTCTGTCTGCATGTCTCTGCTCCCACTAATCAAGTCAGCACCCCACTGAATTTGTTTTCATAGTTCACACTGAACCTGGTCTCCACCATTGCTTCCATGCAAATGCAAGTACATACAGGTTTTTCCTTCATAGGTCAAATCAAATCTGTCTAAATGAATTGAATCTTATATTAATTATATTATTCAGTTTATGATAAGTTTTTTTCTTTTTAATATCAGATAGTTATTAAACATAATATAAGAATAATGTAATCGCTACCTCTACTACATCATGATTAATATAATGTAATTTCTCACCGTTCCGTTCCGCTACTGATAGATAACCTTACATACATATATTATTAAAAGTTTGATATTTCTAAATTTTTATATCTAGATATAAAATTATATTAAATAGTATTTCGTAATAATTATTTGACTTAAAAAAAATACATAATTAATCTAAAAATTATATAACATATTAAATTAATTTCATTAATATCAATTTATTTTCAATTTTTATTGACCATTAATTCCGTATTATCGAAGTTTTTTTTACAGTATTATCATCATTACAATTTCTTAATAGTTTTGTTATCACAATTCCTTAGCATATTTGTTATCATAATTCTTTATTACCATTGTCATCACAATTCTTTATCATTATTGTCATCACAATTTATTATGACCTCAATCATAATTTACAAACATAATTTACATCATTATCACTAATCTCATTTTATAATCCATTGGATCATAATACATGTTACATAAATCTCAACAATTCAACACAACTAAATTTCACAAATTTCATAATTATATAAAATTCTCAATTCAATACTCAATAAAATTCACATCATCATTTATTATATTATATAAGTATTTAACATCAATAATTTACCACAATCTCATTTCTATAACATGAAATGTCAAATCTCACAACATGTAATCAACAATTCAATTATATAACATTTATATTATCATTTTGTATCATAATATATATATATATATATATATATATAAATTTTTTAATATAGTTTAAAACATAAATAATTTTTTCAAAATAATATATTTTTGCTCAAGCCAAAATAATTTTGAAAATATTTAGCTTATATATGACATTTATTTAGTAAAAAATTCATATCTTAAGTAAAAATCATTAGTTAATTAATATTTAGGATTAAAATTTTTATGAAAGACAGTTTTCCAAATTTGTAATAAAAATTATACCAAAAGGAATTTGTAATTTCAAAACAAATATTGACCTTTAATTATAAAAAAAAAATCATATATTGAATTATATTTTTCTTTATGTGAAATAAAAGTCATTAATTAGATAACATTTAGGATTATTATTTTCATGAAAATCATGTTTTGAAATTTGAAATAAAAATAAGCTAAAATAGTATTGCAATTTCATAGTAAAACCTAATTCACATCTAATAATCATATAATTCTCATCAATTTCACAAAAAAAATACATCAACACACATAATCATTCAATCAATCATGAATAATTTTATTTCATTAACTTCCCTTATTTGTAATCAAGTTTCCTCAAGTTATTCTACTTTTTACTCTCTTTCCCTCAGTATTTTTAGATCTTCAAAGAGATAAGAATTGAATGATTAAAGAGAATTAAGCAAAATTTAGAGAGATTATAAAAAATGAGGAATAGAACTTTTTAGAAATAATAAAAAAAAAAATTAGGATTAAATAAACTATTTATAATATCTCTTATTCCAAAATAAATGAGTTTAGAATTTATTTAATATCGAATCCTCGTTATCTTCCAATAATACAAATTTTCATTTAAAAAAATTATATTAACCATAAAATAGAAAAAGTATACCAAATTATTTGAACTTAATTAATAATTTAAAGTTTCAGTCTTAATATAATTAGATTAAATAGTTAAAATAAAAATATTTATGACTCAATTTTTTCAATAGTTTTGTCAGCATTATATCTAAAAAAATACACATAAGTCCCATTTTTAATAGAAATTTAAATTTTAATTAAACAGTTATTTATGATAAATTACTTTATTGATATTCAGAAATATTTATAAAAATAAATTATTTGATAATAATTATAATTCAAGGAATAATTTTTCAATAAACAAGAAAAGCATATATGGTTAATAACACAAACAATACGTATAATTTTATGATAAATGAGTAAATATCTCACTAGATTTTTTTTAATATACATTAACAGATTTATAAACACGTTAAAAATATAAATCAAGATTGACAATTAATATATTTAAGTTTTGTATGTTTTTATAGTTAAATTTTTGTGTAAAAAAAAATGATAACTTTCTCAATCTTAATAAATAATTATAAGTATTCTTGTTTTAACTTTTATTATTTCTACTCAATAACAAAAAATATTGGGTTTTTCATTTTTACTTTCACCATAACTACATAAATGAATTAAAATTTAGATAATAAAAATATAGTTAACATTATTTTAAAATTTTAAAATAATAAATAAATATATTTTTAAAATTATTTTATTAATGTGATAATAAAGTAAAAAGAAAATTAACATGCAAAGATCGATTGAATTTCATATATATATATATATATATATATATATATTTAAATTATTATCTCTCGAAATAAAAGATAGATTTTAGAAAAAATATTTAAATGAAGATAATATAATACAAATTCATAATAGAAAATATGAAAAAAAAAATTTATTTTATATTTTAACTCCTTCTGAGTTAAACTCATCAATCTCAATCTCCAGTTCAAAACAAAGGCTAAAAAAGGAAAAGTCAAAGAGAGATTACAAATAGTTAGAAAATTCATAAAAATCTGTGGAGCTTTATCTGTTGCCATTGTTTTATCTATTTTGAATGAAAAAGAAAAAAAAGAAAAGAAAAAGAAAAGCAATACCCATCTCAACATAAAAACTAAAAAAAATTATAGTTACACACACCTGCTACCATTTTTACCCCTCATTGTTTCATGGCCATTTCAAGTGTCTTCCCCAACTTCCAAACTTCCCCTCACTTTCTCGTCCCCCCTCCATTTTCCCTCGGATTTTCCCGCACTTTCCCAGCCGCGACTCCTCTACCCAGAGCCTTTCAAGAATGGCGGGAGTACGAGGAGGCGGTGAAGCGGAAGGACCTCGCCGGAGCCCTAAGGTTCCTGAAGTCCCATGAAGCCGAACGTCCGGTGGAGCCGCTCGTGGACAGCGTTCCGCTGGCGACCGAGTCGACTCGGCTCCGGTTCCTTGAGTTGGAACGGTTCGGGCCGCAGAGGGATTGGGAGGTTCTGGACACGTGCTTGAACGCTGATGACATGAAGCTTGTCGCTAACGCTTACAGGTTCCTCAGAGATAGGGGTTTCTTGCCCAATTTCGGTAAATGCAGAAACATTGGTGAGTTTTCATCATCTGCTCCCAGAAATAATAATATTAGTAATAAACAATATTAAGAAACATACTAATGTTTAATTATTCATATATTTACTATATTTTCGTAAACTTCTCCTTAGTCACTACACATGCATTTTAGTACTTGTACATTTCGTTTTAGTCTGTTGTAGTCTCTAGGGTGAGGACTGAGGTTAAAAAATGATATGTATAGAGAGTAAAAAGGATTGTTTTCTAGTATAGAGACTAAAATAGAGTTTTGTTACTATAGAGATATATGTGTAATTGAACTTAATAATAATAATAATTATAAATTTAATTAGAATATATGTACTTTTTATTATGGATCTTGTTATAATTAAAAGTTGTTAACCAAATTATACTAACAGTCCATAAGGTTTTACTTACAACAATTCCATACAAGGTATAATGTGTTTGTTGGATAACAATTAACAAGGGGTGCCGACATAGATAGGATTTGGAAGCACGGATTGTTTTCGACAAATTTCTACTGAACAAATAAGAAAAATAGAAAATACAGAATGAGATCAGAAATAAAGAAGACGCTACAATCATTAATAATAGATAATCAAGTGACGATTTGTCATTATGAATTGGAAATTTAAAGATAAGAACTAATAACTTTGAGACCACTCAATACACCACTTTGACTTCTCCAAGATAAGCAAAGAATAAGATTTGGTTCACCACTTAGGATATTACACACCTAAGATAAGAACACACACAAAAGCTCTCAAGCTAATTTATTTTTTCTCAAAGTTATGGAAAATAGTACATAGGTTCTCCTTTTATAGAAGGAGTAATGTGGAAAAGGAAGGATTGGCTAAACAAGGCCCAACCCATACTTTAATCAAAACAATCTAACACGTCTACTTTAAGGGAGTATAATGCATTCTCCAATCAAAACAAAGTTTATTACAACAAACAAAAGACTATTTTTATTTTACTAAATTCTTTGAGAACATCCTTGTCTTCAGTTTCTGGGATCATATCAGGTGTCCCTATAAATATATGGGGGTGTCACTTTGATGTTTTTCTAACAATTAAGGGTCAGTGTATAGGTATTACTTAACAGCTGAAGCTTTAAGGAGGGTTCATTCTAAGTATTATATTTGGGCCTATGTGGTCAAGTAGTTCCTTGCTGCCTCCTTATTGAATTTCTGCACAAGGTAGAGGTGTGTGTTAAATAGATCAATGAGAAGATATCAGCTAACAGCCTAACATGATGTTAGATTTTCTATGATCATGATGTTACATCCTCTATGATCAAGTAGTAAAAGTGAGACATAGTCTTGTTTTGATTGCATGTGTGTGCCTATTTATTCTATTGTTGCATATCTTACTTCTTGTTAGATATCAAAATAAAATAGAAGGACAAATTGTTGTATAACTATCCGATTGTACAATTAAAAAAACCCACTCTTGAGTAGGACCAGCTCCCTCTCAGAATCACCCACTCTCCTCTGCCACCCAAAATTCCCTCCACCTTTCGTTCCCTCTCCAATATAACCATTCTCCCTATCTCTGATTCAGCATCTCCTTCCCCCAATTCTTGCATGCCGCAAGTCCATTCAGTTATGCCCTTTCTCTACTTTCCCTTTTCCACTATCTCCTTTTCCACCTGTTCACCTTTTCTTCTCATCTACTCCAAGGCCCATGTAGCCTTCTGGCCCATTATTATTATTCACATCACCCTCCTTAAACGCCTTTTCTCTTCCTTTATATACTTTTAGATTATGCTTATTAATAAGCTTATCAATACCCCCTCCAACAAGTTTCACCTTATCCTCAAGGTGAAATTCAGGAAAAACGTGATTGATTACGAAACAATCCTCCCATGTTTTATCATGATCTGGCAGTTTGTCCCATTTGATTAGCACCTGGGTGTCTCCATTCAATAATTTCCGCACTTCTAGGATTTTCTTAGGCTGCACTTGTAACTTTCACTCTGCTCTCAAAAATGGGGGAATATGTTGGCACAGGACAGCTGTAGCAATATCCTTTAATTGTGACACATGGAAGACCAGGTGTATCCTGGCATGGTTGGGTAATGTCAACTTCTAAGCTACCCTTTCCACCCTTTCCTCCACCACAAAAAGACCATAGAACCTTGGACTTAATTTTTCATTTGGGCGGCTAGCCAAGGATTTCAGCTTATAGGGCTGAGCCTTCGAATATACCATTTCTCCCACTTTAAATTCCACATGCCTCCTATTCCTATCAAGTTGTATCTTCATAGAATTTTGAGCTTTAGACAAATTAATCTTCAAATGTTTCAATATAGTATCTCTCTTTCTGTAGCTGATCTACTTCCTGGACCACAGTTCCCTCTTGCTGATATTTAATCACAGTGGGAGGTTCTCTACCATATAATGCACGAAATGGTGTCGAATGGAATTCTTTCAATATAATAGGAATTCTTGCAAATTGGGCAGAAAGGACTGATTTGTTCTTATACCATAAACACCCCTTGGCAAATGAGGAAAAAAGGTGTGAATTAGAATCAACAATCGGCTGTATCACAGTCCTTAAATAAGGATCCCCAACAGTTTCTTCTCCTATTGTGCGTAAGTCTTCATTGATAACCAAGGATGTTACTTGCACGGCCATTACTTGAGAAAGAGCATCTGCCACCTGATTTTCTTTTCCTCTTTTATAATGGATCTCAAAATCATAAACCAACAGTCTGGAAATCCGTTTTTGTTGATCCCCGTCCAATACTTGCTGTTTGAATAAATACTTTAAACTCCTTTGGTCAGTCTTTATAATAAAGTGGCTTCCCAATAAATATTGTCGCAAATTTTGCACTGCAAATACAATTGCCATGAGCTCCCTTTCATACACTGGTTTCTGCATTGCTCTTTTTGATAAAGCTTGGCTTATAAAGCCAAGGGTTTGCCTAGTTGTATTAACACAGCCCCTATTCCCACTTCTGCTGCCTCCACTTCAAAGGGCAATTGGAAATTTGGCATGATTAAGAGAGGAAATTGAGTCACCATTTCCTTGAGTTCTTGGAAGGCTTTCATTGACTCCTTCCTCCATTGGAAGCTCTTTTTCTTCAATTGAGTAAGAGGTCTAGCCAAGATGCCAAAATTTTTTACAACCTCCTTTAGTAACCAGTTAACCCTAAGAATCCTCTCAACCCCTTTATATCCTTAGGAATTGACCAATCTACCTTAGCCTGCACCTTGTTAGGGTCAACTCTAATCCCTTCTACTGAAATTATATGCCAAAAATACTCTAATTGCTCCGTTATGAAACTGCATTTCTTACAGTTGACTTTCCATGAATGTCTCCTAAAACTTCCAGGACTGTTTGCAAATGCTTCAAATTATCTTGCCTGTTGGTACTATAGATGAGGATGTTATCAATGAACACCAAAACAACCTTCCTTAGAAAAAGGCCTAAAGATGTTATTCATAAGTGCTTGAAAAGTAGATGGAGCATTGGTCAATACAAAAGGCATGACCAGATACTCCTAATGTGCTTTCATGAATTCTAAAGGCTGTTTTGATGAATATCAGTTTCCTTCATTCTTATTTGGTGATAGCCAGATTTCAAATCTAGCTTGGAGAATATGATGGCCTTCCATAACTCATCCAACATTTCATCAATGACAGGGATTGGAAATTTATTAGGAGTAGTGATATTGTTAAGGGCCCTATAATCAAATACAAAATCTCCAATTACCATCTTTCTTTTTAACCAAAATTAAAGGGCTAGAGCAGGGACATACACTAGGCCTTATGAACCAACATGTCATGCAGAATCTTCTCAATGTCATCTTGTTGATTATGTGGGTAGCAATAGGATCTGATGCTAGGGATTTCAGACCCCTTATTGATGACTATTGCATGATCAAAACTTCTTGGTGGAGAAAATAGTACTGCTTCTTGAAATAATTCTGAATATTCTTTCAACAGTGTTCTCACTCCTTCATCTTTCTCATAAGTAGACATTTCCACAAAGCACAATGTCATCATCCCCAATTCTATGGCAGCTACGTATATGAAGAATAAGAAACTAGGGACAATACAATTCTCTGAAAGTCTGATAAAGTCATAATTCACAACTGAGGGATAAAAATAGAAGTTCTGTAGAACCTAGATAGTGGAAACTATTACAGTTCACCGAGGACACACATGTATTGTGTCAACCATAAGTCACCACACAAAAAACATTACACATTCTCCTTTCATGGTGTTTTATCACCATTCTGTAGTGCCATGGCACTACCGTGGCTGGTATTTGATAACAGCAGTTTAATGTACTATATATTTGAATTTTCCTTCAGAAGATGTGGTTATTAGTTTTCTGTTGGAGTTTCTAACATGTATTTTTAGTATTGTAGCTGTCTGCTGTCATTCACACATATGACGTATCAAGAGAAATTAGAAGTTTTCTCTTAGCATATGATGAAAATCTTAAGATTGGGTTTTGTGATACTATCTGTAAACAAAATCTATCGTTTCTGGCTAAAAGTTTTTTAAATTTACCAAATTGACACTTTCTGATAATTTGTATGGATTTTTTTCTTGTATATTATTTGTTTTTATAATCATTCTGGTGAAGTTTTTTCATGAACTAACTGGTATTTTTTTCCCCTTTCTTTGGTGTCTATTGTGTATAGTTTTGGAGGGACCAAGGAAAGTGACACCAGATGTCTTGAGCTCCTCAACTGGTTTGGAAGGTGTGAATATGAATTTCTGACACTATATTCTCCCCCTAGCTATAAATTACTAATAGTTCTAGTTTAAGTTGTGTTATGCTGCTGTAATGAGTAACCCTTAATAAAATTTATGCTGCTAAAAAATGCTTTTACTGTATAACTTTTCCTTTCTTCTGTGTAGTGACTAAACTTGCTCCCAAGAAGTGGGGTCTTTCAGATGGTTCAAGCATTGTTTTGGTTGCATTTCTTGGTGGGGTGTCTTTTCTTATATCACAAGGAATTGACTTCAGGCCCAACCTTGCTGTGATATTGGGCCTAGCCGCCGCAGATGCTGTATGTCTGGGCGGTACCTGTTTAGCTCAAATCTCAAGTTACTGGCCACCATTTAGGCGACGAATTCTTGTTCATGAAGCCGGACATCTACTAACAGGTAAATACTGTTTCTTTTGATGGATTTTAAAGTTCACGTGTGGGGGTTATACAATTTGGAGTATGTTTGATTAATTAATTGGTTACCCATCACTTTTTTCTGTCATATGTTACATCTTACAAGGTCTGTCATAATTAAATTTCAGCTTACCTGATGGGTTGCCCAATTCGTGGGGTGATTTTAGACCCTATAGTTGCAATGCAAATGGGCATTCAAGGACAGGTATTTTTTTATTCTTTATTCATGACACTTTTGGTTCTTATGGTTCCTATTGGTGTCTTCTAATATATTATTTCTATTTGACTATTCTTGTATTTTTTATTTTGATTAAGATACTTGGTATTATGATTGAGTCATTATCTCTATTCTCCCTGCGCTACCCTCCCCCTTTTCTTTCTCTAGTTCCCCTTCCTTTGTATTCGTTTTCTCTGTCATCTCATTCTGCACTATTCGTTGTATCTTAGTTTGATGACAAAAACCTCCTCTACCTTGGCTGTACTTTAAATTTTATAAAACACTGCTATGTAAAACACCAAGTAAAACACTTTATATGATTAAAAAAAAATTACTTTTGAGGAAAATTCGTTTATTGGTCTAATAATGGCCCTCGTCTTATTTTTAATGCTAAGCGATATAAAATTGGTGGTAACATACATATTCTCACCAAAAACGTGAGGAAGGCAGTTTGTTTTTCCTCTTCCTTCACTGCTATGTACAATTGTTTGTGCGCTGAATATGACTGAATATTTTCATTCATTATTTCATCAATACCAATATTATCTGTTGATTGCACTGAAAGATTGATCAATTCATAGGCGAGTACAGTGATCAAGCTGCAGTGTCATCAATTATGAATTATTTTGTATATGTTTTCACTTGTATACTTACAAGTACAAGCTACATTTTATTTCCTGTTTTTCTACTTTAATACTTTTTGTGCGTAGTATGGTTCCTTATTTACTTGCAGTAAATAAGAAATCCTTAATCTTTAAGTTTTTCCTTTAACTGTTTAACATCATTTTACTTGTAGTAAATCCTTGTTTTTTAGGCAGGAACTCAGTTTTGGGATGAAAAAGTTGCCAATGACCTTGCTGAAGGGCGACTTGATGGTACAGCTTTTGACAGGTGTGTATAACATTATAGCTTTAGTTATAGTGGTACATTAGAAAGTTTTAGGGATTATAAGGATGAAATTTCTGAGTAGCTTGAATGAGTAACTTAGCTGATCTAGTATCTATTTACACTGGCAAATTTTATGTTTACAAGTCTGATTCTAGTTCCAAGACAAATAGTTCTTCCTGTTGAATTATGCAATTGTAATAGTAGGAGTAACAAAAAATGAAGGAACAGAACCTACTGAAGCCATCTTAGAGGAAAAAAGCAACCAGATCTGAGGATAAACCCTAAGCCGTGAGGAGGGAGACTTGACCCATAGTCCAAGGACCTCAAAACAAAAGCCGATGGTGTTTCTTGGGTATCATTCAAAAGGGCATACAAATTATACAGCCCCTGTTAGCAAAAAGATAGTGATGAACAGAGATATTATTGCTGATGAAAGTAAAGGTTGTAGTTGGGAGCCTACAACTGAAAGTGAATTCAGCTTGATATGTAGTCTCAAAATTTTGTAAAAATTGTTCAGAATCAGCCACATGTGCAGTTTAAAAATTGTGCAGAACTAGCTCTGATTCAGCCACAAATACCTTAAAGAAATAGACAACAACCTCAGAATTTTAGAGATTTTACATCTATTCCTGAGTATGTAGTGAATTAAGATGGGGAGACAGGGCATTTTGCTTTGCTGGCTGAAATAGAGCTAATATCTTTTGAGCAAGCTATCAAGGAACTTAAATGGAAGGCAGTAATGGAGGAGTTGAGGGCTGTAGAGATAAACCACACATTGGAGTTTGTCACATCACCTCACAACAAAAGGCTTATTGGAGTAAAATGGGTCTATAAAGTGAACGTAAAACCAACTGGAAAAATTGCAAAATACAAAGCTAGGCTGGTTGCAAATGAGTTTTTGCAAAAAGCTTGTTTGGATTTCAACTAAGTGTTTTCACCTGTGGCAAGAATTGATACATCAGAGTAGTCATTGGTACAACCACTTTTAGAGGTTTGCCATTACATCAACTTGATGTGAAGTTCGCCCTTTTTGAATGGCCCATCAGAGGATGAAGTTTATGTGGGTCAACCTTTTGGTTTTGAAGTGACAGGACATGAAGACAAGGTATATAAATTGAAAAAGGCTTTATATGGCTTAAACAAGCCACTTGGGCTTGGAAATAAATTGCTTGCTTTGCAGTTGGGTATTACGTGAGAGCTACTGTAAATGATTTGATGATAGTTTGCCTCTATGTAGATGACCTACTAGTTACTGGCAACGATGCAGTAGAAATTGAGAAGTTTAAAAGGAGAATTAGGTTTGAGTTTGAGATGATAGGTCTGGGATTACTATCCCTATTTTTTGGGAATAGAATTTTTATCTACTAGCGGTGGAGTTTTGATGCATCAAAAGAGGTATGCAACTGAAATATTGAAAAGATTTCATATGTTGGATGTAATTCTATCCAAACACTAGTTGATTGTGGGATAAAGTTAGAGAAGGAAGGAAGTGGCATGATAATTGATGCAACCTTGTGAGTTTATTAAGATTTTTGTGTAGCAGTAGACCTGACATAGCTTATGGAGTGGGGCTGATTAGTAGATTTATGGTTCATCCACAGCTTTTCCATTTGCTTGCAGCTATAAGAGGATATTGAGATATGTGAAGGGCACTTTAGGATATGGGTTGTTGTTTTCAGAACATGACAAAAATATTTTTGAAGTATTTCTATTGTAATTCAGATTTGTGTGGTGATAAAAATGTCAAGAAAAGTGCAATAGGGTATGCTTTTATGATGTGTGGAGCATCTATTTCATGGTGTTCTAAGAAGGAGTCAGTGGTGGCATTGTCTTGATGTGAGGCTGAATACACAGCAGTCTCAATGCGAGGTTGTCAAGCCTTGTGGCTTGAGAACTTGATTACAAAAATGAAAATCTAAGAAGATGCTAGTAGACAGCAAGTCAGTTATAAGCTAGGCTAAACATCCTATTGCTCATGGAAGGAACAAACATATTGAGACAAGATTTCACTTCCTAAGGGATCAAGTTAGTAAAGGGAAACTGGAGTTAAAAATTTGTAGTACTAATAAACAAGTGGCTGCTATTTTAACAAAGCCTCTCAAGGTTGACACATTCAAGTTGATTAGAGATGATAGGAGTGCAGTCTATGGTTAATCTGAATTAAGCCAGGGTGTTGTATGTTAGTTCGGTAGTTAGTGGGTTGTTAAGTAACTGCTTCTAATGGTCCTATAAATACTAAAAAATGTAGACACATAAGTACATCTATGTTTTTGCTAGTATTTATAATATATTTATATTATAAAATATGATGGTAAATTTGTATTATAATTTATTTATAGATATAAAAAAAATTGAAATTATAAATAAAACAATAATTTAAAAAAATAAAAGTTGTAAGATGTCTCTATATTTAATGATTTTCCATTATAAAATATAATAATTATAACATTTTGTAAAAAATTTTAATAAATGCATTTAAAAATTTTATAATAATAAAAATTGCGATCTAAACCAAATTGTAAATATTAGTTTGGTTTGTCGTAAATATTAGTTTGGTTTGGTTTGGATTTTATGTTAAATTAAAAATGAATCAAAATCATTTGATTTTTTTTCCGTTTGGTTCTATAAATTTGATAAAAAATCGAATTAAACAAAACCACAAACATCCCTACTGCCAAGCCATATATGGGAAACCATCTCCATATATTGCTTCTTATGTCACGGGGACATCTTCTAGGTTTAGCCCACAGAGAAGAGATTGTGCCATTGCTCCAAAGGAATTTATCTAAAGCTCAAAAGCTATGACGGTTGCTGCAGATAAACACCGTAGAGACCTGTCTTTTGAAGTTGATTCATGGGTGTACATGAAGCTCCAACCTTATCTTCAGACTTTTGTTTCTAGTGAAATATATCATAAGTTATCTAAACGATTTTATGGTCCTCACCGGATACTTGCCCTTGCTGGACCAGTGACCTACAAGATAGCCTTGCCTCCTTCCTCCTGGATCCACATTGTTTACGATTGTTCTCTTTTGAAAGGTGATGTTCTCCTCCCTCTCACATTGACGATGTTCCATCTCAGTCAATGGACAATACTCCTTTGTTTTCCCCGTTAGCCATTCTGGGGTTATCTACTGATGATACTTGGGAAAACCGGGAGAACCTTGAAGGTACTTGAAATCTTTAGGACAAGGTTGCTTCGATGGGGGTTGATATTGATATAATTGTGAATGAAGAGGCCCAATCCAACAGGTCTAAAAGGATTGTCCAGCTGTGGGTATGAATATGTTTATTATTGTTAAAAGATGAATTGAATAGTGGTTCTAGAATATTATTCTGTTTTTATGTAACTGGCATTTTGTGAGGACAAATTCTTTTAGAATGAGTCACAGGATGCTATATAATCGTGTAATCTATTATTATGAGATATGCTGAATATAATCTTAGATTTCCTTCTCTTATTTATTCTACGAGACACCTCTGTCCTCGATAACTGTATAAGTGAAGTTAAATGATTTTATTCCTAGCTAATGCTTCTTCAGTTATCAATTCACTATCCTGTTTCAATTCTGGTCAGTATCTCTGAAGTCACATACAAACTAGTCTTTGGCCCAACTAGCTCTATGTTGATGGTTATATGACACAGAATAACTTACTGCTGAAAGTTTTGGACAGAGTCACCTTCCCCCATCTCATTTTATTTTTCAAGTTTTTCTAATTTTTTGAGTCTGTCTAGTGAGACTGATGGTTTATGTAATGTAACCAACCACTAACCAATGCTTTAGGTACTGCATGGTACTTTTTGCGGGCATTGCAGCTGAAGCTCTTGTTTACGGCGAGGCAGAGGGTGGAGAAAATGATGAAAATCTGTTTAGAGGCATCTGTCTTCTTCTTGATCCTCCATTGTCTACAGCTGAGGTCTTTTCACAACAGATGCATCTGGTTTGATGGTTTATATTTTCTGTGATATTAATGTTTAAAACTTTGACATTCTTGTATTGATCAGATGTCCAACCAAGCAAGATGGTCAGTTTTGCAATCATATAATTTGCTCAAGTGGCATAGAGCTGCACACCGAGCTGTCGTTAAAGCATTGGAAAGCGGTGGCAGTCTTAGTGTTGTGATTAGGAGTATCGAGGAGACTCTGTATTGTAAAATATGAGCCTCAGAAGCTTATCCATAAGAAACATTTTCTTTTTCCAAGTTGCTTACAAGTTGTCACTTCTTCTGGCTTGGATAAAGGAATCATTAGAGATCATGCTCACTTTCTATTGATTTTTTAAATCTTTCAAGTAATTTGTGGTGTTCATTTTCTCTGGTGCATGGTTCTCAGTATGGATCTGAAGTGAAGCTGCTTTTACTTATCTGTATGTACTATAGCATATCATGCAGATGATCCACATCTGTTACGCCTTGTCATCATAGCAGTCAAAGGAGTAATTTCTGTTTCAACTAGTGACCATTTTGTTCCCTGAGGCTGGTCCCAACTTGCACTCGACATGGTTACCCGTGAGAATTTCTACAAAATACTTGAGTATTACTCAAGGTTGTGTAATTTTCGACCTGCATTATTACCCGTGGTAAACTAATCACGTGTCTTAGATAATGGTTTGTAAATAAATGTTGTATAAAACATTTATAGAAATGTGGCCTTTTGGATTACTCAGTTTTGATTTTTCTAATTTTTCTTCCCTGTTCCCGTTCCCCAATGGGAACCCCTGGTCCCAAGTCTGTATTATTATGCTGTTGTTGAAAATACAGCCACTGGTTCAAACTCATGCACCTGTTGTTTGAATTGAAGCCAGTCTATCACTTTTCGAAAAGTATTGTAGGATAAATTGGCTAGTACAACGATGAAGCGTTGAAAGATAATAGTGCAGGGTTAAACAATGCTATTTGTTTTCTTTCATTTTCATTACACATGATATAAGCTGTTGGGTATATAAAAGTCGAGTCTTTTTCCCCCAATCTTTGATACTTTCAAAGTTGCTATCTAAAAATATATATTCACGAGGTGAATTAAATTAATATGCCTGATAAGTTATTTTGGATTTAAGGCATTACCTACTTTCTCTAGAAATTTTAGGCTATCCCAAAATCTCTAGAAAATCACACTATCACATTACATTGTAACATTGTCTCCTCCTTTTTCATAGTAGGTTCTCCCATTCCTATCCCACAGCAGTAAAACCTTTTTTTAAGTGTTAAGTAAAAACCTTTTACTTTTACCTATAAGATAAGGAATTTGTATAGAATAATCATTTTATGATAAAATATGTTGTTTTGTAAAAAAAAATTAAATAAATTAAAATTGATAGTAATTTAGTTGTTCAAAATTAGAAAATTTCAAATTTTATAAAAAATATGTATTTGAAATATTTTATATTTTCTTCTTTCTTAAATTTTAATCTCTTTTTTATATTTTTTTTTTCACTCACTCTTGATTGTAAAATCTTTGATTTGATTGAAATTTATTTATGGTTAACTCGATTTGATTTAATTTATCCTAGATCAGAATTGGATAAATTAATTTTGATTTCATCAAATTCAATTTAACCTAACACAATAAAAAAGAATTGGATACATCAAACCAAAAATAGGTATAAATTCAACGGATATGCTTGCAGTTTTTATTTATTTATTTAGTATGATGTATTTATTTTAATTTCTGCTGCCTATTTTGTTGTACGAATACACTTTATTGATGCGAGAACGAAGTGGCACATTATTCAAGTCTTGAGTGAATCATGGTGGTTTTTTTGTCTCTATGTGAAGTTTGTTTTTTAGTATATTTGTACATATATTCAATTTACCTTTTTATCACCAAGTTTTTCTTTTCTCAACCATACAGAAATTTATTTTCTAATACTTAAGTTTATCATGCCTTCATATCTTAAATTTTTTTTTATTGAAAATGCTTTTTTGACCTGTCTTATTGAAAATATATATTGTAAAATCTTTTTTGCGAGTATAAAGTAATTATATAATTGTTTTTCATAACATTTTTAATATAAATGCGTAATTTATTTTAATTTTAAATATTAAATAATTATTTAGATACATATGATCACATTTTTCATCTTATATTTGGTGTATAATTTTTTATATAAAAATTTATTCCAAACATAATAATCGTATATGAATATTAATAAACACAAATATTTTTTTAACACGAGTTTTTTTTTATAATAAACAAATAGTTAATTTTTTTTAAGTATGTGTAGTAACAGTTACTATAGTTATATATATCATTTTATATTTTATTTTTTATTAAAATTTATTTAAAATATAATAATAATTTTTTATAAATATTAATATTCATGTTTGATCTGGGAAATGTTTAAAAAAAGAAAAATAATTTCTTTTTATAATTTGTATAAACTTTTTTTAATATATAATTTATATTATTTTAAGAGTCATTTAAATATTAATATGATTATGTATATCTTTTTATACCTAATGCTTAGTAATTAAATATTACATATATTTTAATATAATAAAAATAATTAAAATAATAATTTTTTTTTAATATTATATTTAACATGTAGATATGGATTATACATGTTATTTTATATTTCATATTTAATTTTTTTATTAAATATTTATGTATACATGCTAAAAAATAACATCTATCCATTTTTTTTAATATAATGATGTAGATTGTATTACCTTTATATATTAAAAAATTATTTAAATATATGATTATATATTCTTCTTCTATTAATTAAATATTATATATTTTAATATAATATAAATAACAAAAATTTATTTTTAATATATATAATATAATATGATTATACATATAATTTTATATTTAATATTTAATTACTTAAAAATATTTAAATATAAAAAATATTTTTTAATAAAAAAAAAATTCTTAATAATAATTTATAATATTAATGTATAATATTATTTTTTTTATTTATCGTAAGATTTATAAAGATGTTAAATATAATCACTTGCACTATCTTATTCGAATGTTATGTTAATTATAAAAAAAATTTAATTAAATGAAATATATAAAATTTAATTAAAATATTAAAATTTCAAAACTAAAAAATATGTTGAAGTAAATTAATACTTTGTCATGTCTAAATAAATATTTTTTATGTTAAAAATAATAATTTAAACCAGAGTTAAGATTTGTCCTCATACACTTTTAGTGTCCTCATACACTTTCCACTTTTTAGTAGTAGTTTTTTGGTGAAAGAACCTAAAAATATTAAAAAATTTGGTGAATGGATTAGTTACATATTATATATATATATTATTAATCTTAAAATTTGAGTGTTATAATATTATAGTTTAGAAAAATCATAGTTGTTATAGAAAAAGTAGTCGTTGTAGAAAAAAAATAGAAAAAATAGTCGTTGTAGAAAAAAAACTTAATCAATTTTCTTTTATTTTCACATCATAAATATATCATTATTTAGAGTGAAAAAAATGAAAGAGGTTAATAATACATCTTTGAAACATTTATAAAATTAAATAAAAACATTTCTTTATTTAAAAGAATAAAGCAAATTTATAAGTTCTTAATATGTACTAAAAATATTAAAAAAAAAATTAGTATAAATAGAAATGTATTTGTATTTATTAAGACTTCTACCACATTCATGATTCTTAATGTTTATTATGTTATGTTTATAATTATTTTTATTTCTTTTTTCCTTAATTCTTTGAAAGTTACAAATATAAAAAATAAACAAAGTACATAAAAAATAAACGAAAATCTTAAATTTATTATAAGCTCTCAACTATGAGTTCGATTTTATTATAACAATATAATTTCTATTATTTTTATATCCACCAAAATCTTAATTCACTTTAATATGATTTTGACAATCAAAACCCTAATTCACCTTCATCTTGGTCGATTCCTTCGAATGCCCACGCGTTGGCTTCACGATACTCAGCCTCCTCCTCCGGCGTGTAATCACTCTCGATGTTAAAGAATTCTCGTGCGAACTCAACGCTCTTGTTCTCTAAGGCCTTCGCTATGGCAGCGCATATCATCTCAAAGAAGCTACTCATGTTGAGGTAGTTCACAGCACAGAGCAGATCCTTCAACTCGTCAAGGCTCATATTTGCCACGAACTTCTCGTCCGACTGCTGCAACGCCTTCAAGTCGCCTCCGATAAGCCGACGCTTCGATCCGTATTTGATGATCCGATGGAGGTCCTGGCTGCTCACATTGTGCAACGGAATCACAATGCTAGAATCCGTGTCCACGCTCGCAGCTTCGATGACGTGCTGCACCGTCTCCATCTCCTTTGCCATCCACTCTTTCACATCGAAGATGACGCCATCGGCGGTTTTCAGTTTAATCTTCTCTTCTCTCACGGTTTTGGAAATTTTCAATTCTTCTACTTCTCTCTGTAAGATGGTAAGCTTCTCGAATTCCTCCTCTGTGGTTTCTCTTTCTACAGTTTTGAATGATTCTGATTCTTCTGCCATTGTTACAGTGAAAAACAAGAATGAGAAAGAACTGTTTTATAGGGATGGAATGAACAATAAATTGAGATATTCTATAAAAAGAGCATTTTTATAGGATGAGAAAACGGAACACCTTATTCGTTATTTCAATTTTATTTAATTATTTAAATTCGTAATTTAGTTTTAATAGTAAGAAACGGAAACCGGAACAGAAAACAGAACTCTTAATTTAATTTTAAATTTTCTTTTATTTTATTTAATTATTTAAAATCGTAATGTAGTTTTAATTTTAAGAAACTAGTCTTATGTTATGGGATTTTTTGTGATAGTGTTTATTTTGATTGGGAAAATAATCTTCAGGAATTATTTCAAAATAATTTTTATTTTTTTTACTTTCTCCGTAAATATGTTTTAAATATATCTTGTATGAGTATATAGTTTGTTTAGATGAAAAACAAATTAAAAAGTGAAACTACGTCAATTTTTATATATTAATAGGTTTTAAATTTTTATTTATAATTATTTTGATATTACTAAAATTTAATATATTTATAGTTAATATAATTTTAAATATTATAATAAAATATTTGGATAGTATACATAATTTATATATATTTGTTAAAATATATTATAATATACTTCAAATATAATATTATATTTATTATATAATATTATTATAATACATAAAGTATATAATATTATATTATTTTGTATAATATAAATTTATATATATTATTTAATAACATTATGATTATGTTATTAATATACATTTATTTTTCATTAATCTATCTCATTATAAAAATAAATTTAATTATTTATGAAATATTTTTTTTATGAATTTAAAAAAAAAAAATTAATTATTTATTAAATATTTCATCTATATTTTTTTTTTATGAAATTTTTTCATAAATTTATTTATAAAAAGTTTTCTCATATATTTGTTTGTGAAAAATTTTTCATGAATTTATTTGTGAAAAATTTTCTTTGAATTTGTTTTTGAAAAATTTTTCATAAATTTTTTGTGCAAAATTTTTTACTAGCTTTTTATTCACAAATTTTCTACCATCACAAATTTATAGGGAAAAAATTAATAAAAAATATTTTAAAAAAATTTATGGAAAATTTCTCATAAATAAATCAATGAAATTTTTTTTTATAAATAAATTTATAAAAAAATTTCCATAAATAAATTAATAAAAATTTTTCTTAAAAATAAATTTATGGAAAATATTTAATAAATAATTAAATTTAAAAAAAATATCATAAAAAATATTTTATAAATAATTAAATTTATTTTCTAATGCATACCTTTCTGCTGTATATTTTTAAACATGTATATTATAATAATATTTATTTTAAACACGTATTATTCTACTCAATCATATATATAATAAATTATTTTTATTAATATTTTAAATTATTTCATATATATTTAAAGAATATATAATACTTGATAATATAACAATTTTAATTATGTTAATTTGTTTATCATTATATGAAATTGAACGCGCATTTTCAATAATAGTAATAATTTTCAATAATAATAATAATAATTATTACTATTACTATTATTTTAATCATATAATGTCTTTCAACTATTCAGTCCAGGACTGAGATCAGTTGCGTCATCAATTATCCTCTCTCACGTTCATCATAATCCACTGTTCCCCGGAATGCGGTAATCTTGCTGCTTTATCAAATCTTAGCCATTGATGACGTTGTTCTAGGATCACTCCAGCAATTACCCTTCACAACAACAATGAAACTCAGCACAAGGCTCCATCTGATCATAGCCGTGGGATTTTGGCAACTCATCATTTTATTTTAATATTTTACATATATTATATATTATTTTGTAACACTGCTACATGCCGTGGCCACCTCTGCAGAAATCTGAGAAAGAGATGAAAGAGGTGGCACAGAACCCAATACTTTCATTAGAAAACAGACACAGAGCTGAGAATATAAGACGAGAGAGAAGTTTGTCTAGAGTTCTCAAGTCTCAACCCCTTTACTCCCACCTCAACAATATCATAAAATAAAACCAAAATAATATATATATATATATATTTATTTATATATATATATAAACCCAACATACACCCTTTAGCAGAGACCCACAAGATATGAATCCCACATGATTATGACTATGATACACCTTCAAAGGGGGGAAAAAGAAAGGGGAAATTTCCAACCCCATCCCAACTTCCCAGCCATTACAAGCTTTGAAGTTTGAGCAAGTCCAACATTCAAAACTTGCAAAGATAGAAAGATAGATACATGCTACAAGGAGTTCGGATTTTTGGGAGGAGAGAAAGATCTGTGGGGTGTAAGTTAGTATAACTCTGTAATAAGGAAGTCTGTGCTCTTTGTGTGGATTGTTTTCTTGAGAAAAGAGGAACGGTGTGTTTGTGTGTGAAAAAGTGTGTTAATATGAGTAACTGGTTGGGGTTCTCTCTGACTCCACACTTGAGGATTGATGAAGAATTTGGGAGAGAAAACCAAGAGCGTGGTAGTGGTGGTGGTGGTGGAGGAGGAGGAGGAGAGTATCATCCTCATCCTTCCTCTCACCCTCACTTGTCTGTTATGCCTTTGCGCTCTGATGGCTCTCTGTGTGTTGCTGACTCCTTTAACCACTCTGCTGCTCCTCAAGGTATTGCATGCCATTCTACACCCTTCTTTTTGCACCCATGCCCTTCTAGATTACCTTATTTTGAACGGATAATCGTTTTTTATTATTTTTGGATAATATTTTTGAAAAGTAAATGGCTAGACTTTCCTTTTACAAACTTTTATGATTCTCTACCCCAATGAGTGTTTTTTTGTTATTGATGGGTAGAGAGTGTTCTGTGTGTTGATTCTAACCCTTTGCATGTTGCCTAAGCAGTTTCTTTTGTGCCTTTTTCTCTTGATTAGTCAATAAAGTTTGATATTTGCTAAGAATCAGTGCTTCCGTTGCATTGATTTTTTCTTAGTTATGAATTAGCAATGAAATTTGTGTGGCTGCTTGTAGAATGGAGATATGACAGTGCAATAAGTGGAGGGAATTCCAATGAAGAAGGGCCAAAGCTTGAGGACTTTTTGGGTTGCTACTCAAACTCCCCCAATAAAGTCTTTTGTCAAGATTCTCAACATGACCAAAACCAAAGCCAGAACAATGTTTCCAAAATCAATGTTAATGTGGCACCAAGCTTTTGCACCAATGCAGAGATTGAAACTGGGGATTGCCTTACAAACCCTTCTTCCTTGCTTCAATCTTTCCATGCATATAATGATAACCCACATGCCCTTATCCCCAATAATGGCATGTACAAGTCCTGGTTGGCACAGACTCAGTTTTCTGATGTAAAGCCTTCAGTTGAGGCAAATGGGTGTAATTTCCAATCACTATCCCTCACTATGAGCCCCACTGTGCAAAATGGGGTGGGTTCCATTTCCAATGTTCAAGTGAGTGAGGACAATAGGAAACGGGCTATTGCAAAATCTCATGCTAGAGAACCAGTCCCTCGCAAATCTATTGACACTTTTGGGCAGAGAACATCTCAGTACCGTGGTGTTACAAGGTAGGAGGTCCTTTTTATTTTTTATTTTAATTATTACATAGCTTGATACTTTGTTTATTTTGGTGAATTTCTCTTTTTTCTTTTTGCGATTCATGGATTTTTTTAGGCATAGATGGACTGGAAGATATGAGGCCCATTTGTGGGATAACAGTTGCAGAAAGGAAGGGCAAACAAGGAAAGGAAGGCAAGGTGAGAAAAACATGTTTTTTGGTTGTGGTTTTGGCTTTTGGTTTTATTATTTTATATTACTTTGGTTTATTGTCATTGACCAAGGAAGAGCATTTTCAAGAACTAAAACAAGTGCTTTAACCTTTTCCATTTTATTCCTTTTATTTTTTTAACTTTCCACTCTTGTTCTGAAAGAGAATATACTAACGGTCTGTTTCATGCACTGGTTGGATTCTTCTTCCTTTCATGGCTTCTTCAAATCTTCAGTCTACCTTGGTAAGTGACACCCCTTTCACACGCATTGGTTGTCTTTCTTTACTCCTTTACCATCTTTGTAAATCTTACCGTTTACTATAACACGGTAACTGGTTAGATACGCTACTAGATATGAAGCATTGGAAAGTGTGCTTGGGTTCTGAGGATAATTTATCGCTTTTGGCAAATAATTATATCTCTGTATGTATTATTATTAGGTGGTTATGATAAGGAAGAAAAAGCAGCAAGGGCTTATGACTTAGCTGCACTCAAGTATTGGGGTCCAACAACTCACATAAATTTCCCTGTAAGGTTTCTGAAACTTGTACAGTTTTCTCCTTTGCAAAAGTCTTACCTTAGCTAGTCTTGCAACAGTACAAAATAGAAACAAGGGAATTAAAAATTATGGAGAAAAGTCAAATATTTCCTATGTATTTAATTTATGTGGCTTGAACCATTACACAGCAACTGTGATAACTCTACATGTCTACTGCTTCTTAAATGCTCAGTTAAGCACTTATGAGAAGGAACTTGAAGAGATGAAGCACATGACCAGGCAAGAATTTGTCGCCAATTTAAGAAGGTACCATTAACTATTTTCCATGTGATCTTAGTAAATTCTCTCACCCCCCCCTTACATTCAACATGGAAGGAATTGTCCTTTTTGTTTCCCTTGGGCAGGAAGAGCAGTGGATTTTCAAGAGGGGCATCTGTGTATAGAGGTGTGACAAGGTATGGACTAAAGTAATGCGCTTTATCATTAATATGAGCAAAGTTTTCCACGAATTATTTTCTGCAATTTTCAGCTTTTGAATTAACGTAGGCAATAATTGGCTAACATTTATCTTTTTCTCCTTGTATCACTTTCAGACACCATCAACATGGAAGGTGGCAGGCCCGAATAGGAAGGGTTGCAGGAAACAAGGACTTGTATCTTGGTACATTTAGTAAGTTTGTAGACCCTATCACTCTGCTGCCTTTGTTTTAAGCTTCCATTTTCCCTTTTTAATAATAATTGTTTACTCCTTTATTCATGTATGATAATGTGACATAATTTAATAATGCCTTTTATAACATTACATTACATTGTCAGTCTTCATGTGACCATCTTAATCTTTTTCAACTCAGTTCCCCATCCCTTGATTGCATGCCATTGATCATCCTAATTAGCCATCCATAACAATTGTGTAGGCACACAAGAGGAAGCTGCTGAAGCATATGATATAGCAGCAATCAAGTTCAGGGGAACAAGTGCTGTGACCAACTTTGACATAAGTAGGTATGATGTGAAGAGAATCTGCTCAAGCTCCACTCTCATTGCAGGAGATCTTGCAAAACGTTCCCCAAAAGAATCACCAGCTCCGGTTGCCGCAGATGACATCAATACGAGTGGTTCTTCTGTGCTGACTCAGCCGCCTCCTGTGGCAATAACTGATGGTGAACATTCTGATGAGTTGTCCAACATGATGTGGAATGCTAACAGTGATGAGCAAGCACAGAATGAGAGTGCTAACGTCAACAATGTCACTGAATCATCACAGCAGGTTTCACCAAGCAACAACAAGGATGGTTTGAACCCTCAAAGCCCCCCCAAGTGTTCTGTGGGGTTACCCAATGAGTTTGGAGTCAGTGGAGCAGATTATGGACATGGGTACTTCACCCTTGGTGGACCAAAATATGATGATGGGAACAATGAAAACGACCACATGAGCAGCAACAGGCTTGGAAATTTGGCACTTGTTAATCAAGTTCCCATGTTTGCTTTGTGGAATGAATGAGGGAATGTTGTTGAGTTGAGATCACAAACATTAGCTTAGGAAAAAAAAACTAGGATGATGAGATGGCAGAATTATTGGATGATTATTGTAGCTTGGTATGGTAACTTGTTTTGTGTTGAAAGAAAGGGGATGTCAGTAGTGGTGATTCCTTGTGTGTTTGTTTGTTGGTAGGTAGGGTACGATACTAACTTGCAAAACATTATCCACTTTGGTTAACGAGAAAAATAGAACAGAATGATGCATAAAAATCAATCATGAGATTCGTACCAAAATCTTGAAATTACTATCCTCCCTGGCTGGCTTCTAACTAAATATATTCATCTAAAATTATTATATCATTTGTTTGTGAAGTTAGCAGCACGGGTACTTTTTCTTTGACTACTACAAGGATATTTTCATGCCTGAATCTTCATAGAAAATTGGTTCACTTTGTCATGCAAATAAAAGATGACAATAAAGTAATGGAGGGTGATGGGTAAAGGAAAGGGAGACATCCATGTCTTTTGCCATCACGACAAACAAGAAAGACAAAATCGAAGCATTTCCTTACTTAGTATCATCACGTTACTTTCAAGTTCTTAAGCATTTGCTTGAAAAAACCACAAAACAAAAAACAATCAAATACCTTATCCGATTTCACATGTGCTATTGTTTCCAAGTGATTTCTTGCCTTCTAGGTAAGATCTTTACATTTTATTCTGTTGTTTGTATTGGGGTGAATTTATTGTATATGCTTTCGTATTACATATTTTGGTCCATTTTCTTCAACATGTTACTAACTTTTATGTTTCTAGTGACATTTTTAGGGTGAGAATTACATGAGTTTATGCATGTGATATTAATTTGCTTATTTTATCCTAAATTTATCGTTAAGTATTAATAATGATGATATTCCATGTCCTTCCATAATATGGACAAGGAATTGTCAACCATTCAATTCTTATTATTTTCTGAATTATGATCTTTGGGCAAGTAGATTTTAAAACTGTCATTTAGTAGTTCGCAAACTCTTTTAACATTATCATTATTTGTAAATAATTGAAAATTATTTTGTGAATAACTAAAGATTAAATTTGGATGCTAAAAGTTAATTTAATTGTACATCTAAAAATCTCATTTTTATTTAACTATCAACTTTTGAAAGTGATCATTTATAAAAATTTATTTAGAGGCATAAATATGTTAATGGTTTGAGAAAAAAAATACAATTCTCGCATTACTTAAATTAAAAATCATGTGCGATTAATAAAAATAATAAGGAAGTAGCAAAAATAGTTTTGATTACACACATATATGTTACTTTAAATAACACCAATAATTAAGTTTATAAAAAGAGTAAAATAAAATCTTTTAATTTACTTAACATATTTACTCGACGTATAAAACAAGAAACTGTTGATACTTTACATGGGCAGTGAAAATTACTTGAATTTAATTTCAAATAGGATTTTGAAATTTTTTTAAAGTTGAAAATACATTTATAAAATATTTTTCGAAAGTAATTAATAATTATAGTTTTAATTAATTATATTAAAATTATTAAAAGAAATTCACTTTAACATATTTCATATTTTCCGACTATTTTAATTAAATTTTACAAATTAACGAATACGAGATCAACTATTTCATTATACTTGGACTCTAACACTAATATAACTCAAGTTGACAAAATAATTCATTTATTCGTTATTCATTTAATTCATCTATAATTCAATTAATTTAAAATCTAAAAAAAATTCTTTTATAAATAAAACAAATCAAAATTAAATATTTTTTTATTATTAAATACTTTTTAAAATTTACCTTCATACAAAAATTTCAAAAATATATTTTAAAAATTTTATTTTTAAACTTTTATAAACATACAAATTTTTTTAAAATATTATTTTATAAACAAAATCAATTTATACATAAATTAATTTGAAGAAATTATTTCATATATTATTAAAAAATATATTTTTAATTCTATAAAAATTAGTTTTAAACAAAATCATTAATGATTTTGATGATTTTAATTTTTTTTATTATTATATTATACAAATTATTATTGTTGGAAATAATGACTAAATTAAGCACATAAAAAGGTTAAATTTTCATTTATTTTACAATATAAAATTATAAACTGCAAATAAAAATTAAAAATCAAAGGCAAATAGATTGTAAAAGCTCTTTGAATTTTTTTTTAATAGAAAGTACACAAATTATATGCAAGTAAATACATAAATATGTTGGGATTAGATTTTACTAATTTGTTTCTCTCATACACAGATCATTAATATTTCATTTTAAATTTCAAATATTAACACAAACCCAGAAATTATTAATTTTTTTATTTTTTACAAAATAACACTCTAAATAGTTTAACAGAGATTCTTTAAGCCTAAATATTTACACTCATCATCAACCACAGAATTATTTTCGAAAAGTCTCTAATCAAAATTATTTTTTAAATTAAATTATTTAAAATTAAGTTTGAAGACACTCGTAATTCAAGGGATCTTTCCCATTATTTCGTTATGAGATAATATTTTAAAATCTAAAATCAAATCATATAGTTTAAAAAAACATTTCTTTAAATTCAAAATAAATTTAATTTTGATTTTTTAAATTAGTTCGATTTTTTAATACTCTTATTTAATACACTTTTTTGAATTAGCAAATTTTTTTTATATTTTAAAGTTTATTAAAATTGATGTAATTACATCTATGTTTTTATAGGAAATATATAAAAATTATTTTTTTTTCCCTTTTTTGTCAGGGGAGAAGCAGTGGGATATTCTTTGACCAAGTCAAAGAGGATTCACTGAACGAGGACTACGATAAGTATGGTACGGGTGAGCAGTAGAGAATTACTTGCTAAAATACACCAGTGGGTATACTGCGCTCTCTCCCAAAATCGTAAGACTCCTTTTGACTCGAGAGAGAAAGGGAATGAATGAATAATGAATGAACCAAAAGGAATGGGTGCTGCCTTAAATTGCGTGCCTTTTTTCACTTTTTTTATTCCACCTTTTTCTCAAACTTTTTCAATATTTTTCAACCAAATACATACATTTTCAAATATCCAATACTCCTATTATTTTTGCAAAATTATTTTTTAATTAAGCAAAATACTTAATTCCCTTTTAACGAATAAATGTATTTTTCCTTAAATTTAAAATAAAGTGATATCTTTAATTATTATGATTTGAATCCAAGAATAAAGTTGATAAGTTAATTAAAGAACTGAAACATGTTGAAGTATGTTTTGTGAATGTTTGAAAGAGGGTTTGATTTGTTAATTATAGGTTGGTAGGCTTGTTTTGGGGGAAGGAATTGGGAAAAGGGGACAAAAAATTTATCACTGCAACAAGTTGTACGGATTGGGGGGGCCCTAGGGGGGTTTGCTGCAAAGAGAAAATTTAGTGAGAGATTCTGCGCAGAAGAGAAAATATGCATAAGGTGGCAGAGAGGGCCATGAGACGCAAGAGCCACAGAAAAAGACACAACACGTACAGGACAAGATGCTTAAATATCCAGAGACATTTCTCCATCATTACCACCCTATTTCCAACCTGTTCACCCTCTACAGTAACTCTGATGTGATGCAATCTCCAAATCCAACAGATACACTCTAACTCCTATCGAAAAATGCTTCTTGCAGCTTATACCTTCATACCATTTAAACATACATTTTACATATATCATATCTACCCTAATTATGGCACACACAGAACTATATGCCATACATGTTACAAAACAAAGCAAGATTTTCTGTAACTTAGCTTCTTGTGTATAATAAACATTGTGTTATAAATGTTAAAATAACTAGGTGGTCATGTTTTAATAGTTTTACGTTTGTAAGCAAGCAAGCTACATGTTATTTATGTTATGCTACTATTGGCTAGGTAGATGGTACTGTTGCTGGTGCTATATGCATATGGGTTTCAACTAGTTTTTAGGGCTTTGTGTAGGGAAGAATAGGATAAGAGCTGAGTTCAGAGATTGCATGGCTTGGATGCATGCTGGCGTGACAGTTTGAGCATTTTTCCATCTATAGGTACTTCTCTGTGTGGCTTTAATTTGAAGGCTGCGAGTTGTTATGGATGGAATAGACAGGTCATTCTCTATAGACTGCAAACAACAGCCTAGGATGCGTCCTGCATTAACATTTGCATTTTCCACCACCCTTCAAAATACTTTGACTTCCACTTCTAGACTTTTGCATTTCCATCTAACCAACCCTATTTCATTTCATTTCAAATCCAATCCAATCAAAAGGGTTGCAGGAGGAGTCTGATAGGATGCTGCTTAGATCTAGTCAACTCCATTTTTCATTCATAATCCACTTCACCATTTTAGTTCCTTCCAAATGTAAAACTGTTTTGTAGTATATGGTCCACCCTCATTCCAGAAAATACATTAATAGTAAATTTCTATCCCATAACTAAAATGGAGGGTAAGGGATTTTATTGATCAGAAACTATGATAAATATCAATCACAAAATAGTTTTAGAATAGAAAAAGAAAGTGATCCCATTAGGTGGTATTGCTTAAACTTTAATGTATGCGTACTGGTTTGTACAAGTGGGTATGTGAAAAACCCTATGGTATTTATGGGGATAGTTGATATGGAGAGTGGTAGTGAGAAAACAATAAAGTGGTAGTTATAATTATGTTCAACTACCTAAATTAAGACATTAATCATGTTCATAATGATAGATGTCACAATTGAATTCCCAAATGGTGATATGGTATGGTGGCATAGAGATATAGGGACATCCCCATTCCTCCAAATGGCTACCTGGGGTGCCCTGTAGCAACCAGCTGAAGTTTAACCACTGTGAGAAATTTAGCCTCAATTTCCAATGCTTTGGCACGTAATGCAGATACATATAGATAGATACATCGATAGATACATACCCTTTCTTTCTTTCTTTCTTCACTTCAGTGTCCTCCAACTCTAAACTTCCGCACTCTCTCATCATCCTTTTCCTTTTTCTTTAGAGGAAAAAATCATGGATATGTGGTAAAGCAAAAACGATGGGACCAGGGTGCAATTAACAATGACCCTCCCTTTTTTCTCCACAATGGGATCAAGCTTTCTTTGCTTTTCCTTTTGGCCCATCATGCATTCACCACACACTCTCTCTCTCTCCCTTTACTTCATTCACATCCTCACTCTTCTGTCTCAACAATTCCAACATACCACCTTCTGTCCCTGCATCAGTCTGCATATTACCACACTGCCATTACCATCAGATATGCATTTTCTAAAAACAGATCTCTTTTTTCTCTATTTGAGAGTACATTTGATAAATTCCCAGATTTAAAAACAGTTTACAAATATACTTAAAGATACCACCTGCAAACAACTATTTTATTTCCATAGAAAAATTCAAACTTCCATCCTTTTGAATAGTTTGTTTGGATGAGTCTCACAAAATCATATTCAAAAATACCAATTCATAGTTCGTGTATTTAATGTTATCTATGAGAAACTTATTAACTAATAAAAAAAGTTCACTCATTCCAAACTGAATATGTTTCTAAATGTTTTTAATGTTAGTGAAAACTAACATAAATTTACATCAGAGATGAACTATTAGTAGAATTTATAGATTTAAGCTCTATTAAACAAATAATATATATGACTTATGTTCTTACTAAAAATTTATAACTATTTTTGGACATTTGAGTCATTGATATGTTGTCTGTTAACTTTTCTCAAAATAATTTGAACACAATCTTAAGAAAATGATGTTTTTACTTAAATAATACAATGTTACTGATATGAGATCATCACGTGACTTTTTAAAAAATAAAATAAATGTTTTTCTTAATTTATTTGTTCATGAAGACATCATAATAGGTTAAGTAGGGTTAAAAACTGAGAATGGCATAGGCATGGGAGGAAGGAAGTAGCAAAAAGACAATTGTTAGCTGACACTTTTAAGACGATTCTGTAAAAAGAGACTGCTTTTCTGCGCTGCGGCTGGACTCTGGAGCCATCCTTCTTCCTCTTTATTTCCTTCCCTCCACTCTCTCTCCATTTTCATCCTCTTCTAACAACTAACATAATTATTAATATTAATATTGCGTTTCGTGAAAGACATCAAAATCATTAATAAGCCCCTTCTGCCAGCTCATGTTTTTTTACTGCACATGCAATGTTATTATTCCAAGTGTTTGGAAGCTTTCTTTCTAGATCTGCCAAAATTTGAAAGCATGAAGCTCATCCCAGTTATATTCTTTGAATGATAAAGATTTCAAGTTTGAAGTTTGATGAAGAAATTCATACACAGAAAGATTTTCCATTCAATACAACGACCTTATCTGTGAAAGACTTGAAAATAAAAATAAATATCTTATTTTGATTTTATCTTTAGTTCTTCCTCTATCTCTTTATTTATTGTGTTGTCAAGTCTCAATCATTCTGTGTAATTTTGTCTCTTTTGCACTTCGTTAAGTAATAATCATTATTATATACAATAAATGTGGTAAAAATTGTTCTTAACCTGAACATTAGAGTGTCCTCTGTATCATCCATGACATAATAATTGCATCCATGTACAACACTATGAATACACTTTCCACTTGATCACACTTTATTGGTCTAACCTCGGACACCACAAATTCTAAATATTATTGTAAAGGTCTCAATAGTATATTCATATACTCAAATACTTGTATGTGTTTAGCGAAATTCTAGATATTTATTATCGATAAAAATTTCAATTAAGATATTCAACAAATAATCTAAAATATTATACCTCATAAAAACAAATAGTTTTTAATGATTTCTTTTAGAAAAAAAAAAATTCATTGTAGACCATATACTTAATATTTGTGTTTATGGACGTAAGAAAAAACAGAAGATGAAATTATTATATTTTCTAGGAAAATGAATTTACTTGTAACTTATCGGGCTGGACTCATTAACAAATGAATAAGAAAAATTGGGCTCATAAAGTTCCTTGGTGGTCCAGTCTAGTTCAGTCCAGATCAAAAGACTTGGGACACAGAGGAAACAATTCAGATTTTTATGTTTTTTTCAGTCACATCAAGATTCTCTGCATTATACTTTTTAATATTAGCCATGGATGTATATTTTTAGTTACATAAAATAAAGAAAAGGGTATTATTAAATTAAATTGAATTTCTTAAAGTTTGAATAATTCAACAATTTGCTCTGTCAAAAACTTGTTTCTTTCATAAATAATAGTCTTTTTGGGTAAGAAAATCATACAATTATTTAAGGACTAAATAATTATCAATTAAGTACTTAAGCTGGAATGCTGACATTTAAGAATTATTTAGAAATATATTTCAATTGCTTAAAATTTTATGTAGTATGATTTTTAATATTTCGGGGAATTTTGTATAATTGTTTACTTTAAAAGATATTTAAGAAGGAGAGAGTGGAACAATTTAATGATGAATATATAATATTTTTTTGTCGACAGTCTTGAACAATAATGATACAAAATGAAAAATAAAATAAAATATATATATATATATTATCGAATTAAAAAGAAAGAAAATAAAATATTAAGTAGACATAATTTCTTATCATAATTGATAGTTAACAAATAGTAATAAAATTAACTATAATAAAAATATTATTTAAATAATATAGATTAAATTTTATGACTAGGAAGATAGTCATGTTTTTTATAATATTTTTCTATTGTATATCCATTAAGATTATAGTATTATAGTATGTGCAGACTCAAACGTTAATTTTATATATATTAATTTTTGTTACGTATAATTTATACAAAATAATAAAAATAATATCTATTATATATATAGATATTTAATTATGATATTTTTCAAAGAAAAAATTGAATATAAATTACTTATATTCCATCTTGATATTTAATTGGTTGCATACACAAATTTAAATTTATAGTAAGTTGTTGTTTTTATTTTTTAATCATAATCTTTGAGTAATTATTATGGTTGCTTAATGGTATTCATTAAAATATATTAATTAATTAAAAAAATAAAATAAATATAGGAAAAATAAATTTTATTAAGAAAATATATTACATATTATTTTTCGACTTCGACTTCCACTTCTTTATGTAATATCATAAATTGTTGCTTTTATTTGTTAATAATAAAAAAGATTTTATAAGATGTAAAAAAAAAATTGATTTAATCGCTAAAAATATAAATAGTATCAGTTTAATCTTTTAAAAAATAAATTATTATTTAATTATTAAAATATGTAAAAAAATGTAAAATTATATTTATTTTTCTAAAATTATTATTTTTTAAGAATGAAATTAAATATTATATTCTAAAAATAAATATGATATGAAGATATAAACTTTGGAGATAAATTTATATTTTTTTAAGATAAAATTATATTATATTTAGGAGATATAAGATTGATTTGGTATTTAAAAAAATTGAATAGGTAGTGGGTTAGAATTTTAATAAAAATCAACATATTAACAATGAAATTTTATCAATAATTTTTTTTATTAAAAAGTAAAAAATATTATATATATTTAATATAATTTTTATTAAATTTAATATTTATATAATAAAATATTAATATATAAAATAAATAAAATTTAGGTAATGTGAATTTATAATTTAAATTTTAAAATAAAATCATAATAATAACATAAATCCATAAATAAAAAAAAATTAATCTAACATAATTTTGTAATAAGTTAGAAAGAAAATATTATATATATATATATATATATATAATTATTTAAAAAGATTATAATAAAGATAAAACTGAGGTACCAAGGTTTCACAGGCCAATTCATTCCATGGATTTCGGTCTTTATTTTCTCATTACTCCGTGTTGGTCATCGCACATTATTCTTTTGCCACATTTGACTACAACCAAAACATGTTTTTCTTTTTTTCTATTTTTAAATAATAAACCAGAAACTTCATATGTTTTCAATTAATAAAAAGTTAAAACAAATATTTGTTTTCATTTTTGTCATTTAACAAGAAATAATATGGAACATGTTTTTATTACACATTAAAAAATAAATATATTTTTTATCTTACATTTATCAATCATCTTTTAAGAAAAATATGGTTTTAGTAATCTAAATAGTATATTGTTTTCTCTTTTTTTTATCATTCCATAGAAACAAAAGGAGAGAGAAAAAAAGAAAAGTTAGAACAACTTTTTCATTCCTTTTAAATTTGCGAATTACATTCCAATTAATGATTTGTTTGAGAAATATTAATGGAGTGGAAATAGAGACAAAACATTCTTCATGAAACAGAAGAAAATAATAGAATTTGTTTCTTAAAAGGGGAGAGTGGTGTAATGAAATCCCAGTTTGGGGGTGAAGACCCCACAAATGGATGAAAAGTTATTTGGGGTTATATGAAGGATATGAAGGATATGATATATGATATGATGGAGCCGAGCATAGGATAGGAGGTGAAGCCCCTCCACATCATACCCTCCAACCCATCACTATTATACCTAAAAGGGTCCCACATAATCAAACACTGCCTTACTATATAGGGCCCCACCATTTATGACACGTCATGTCACAATCTCTCTCTAACTTCCTCTGTCTTCGTGAGTCATGACAGGTCCAAAGATTCCATGTTCCAACCTCATTACTCGCCTAAATTAGGCCAACCGTTGAACCCCGCGTATACTCTCTCTCTCTCTCTCTCCCTCTCTCTCTCTCCTTTCTTTCTCTCTCTCTCTCTCTCTCTTTCTCTCTCCCTCTCTCTCTCTCTTCTCAACTGCATTCCTCCCTCCCATTTCTGAGAAGGTGGGAGAGAGAACCCAGAGGAATTCGATCCACCTGCTACTCTGGGTCGAATACCAATTCTCTCTCCAGATTCATCCACCCTTTTGTTTCAATTTCTCAAATTAACGCATTTTTTTCCTGTTAATTTCCGGGGCTCGAATCGCAAAAACCCTAGAGATCGCCGATTTGAGGGGTACGTTTATATTTCGGACGAAGAACAGGAAAACGAGGATTTTGGGCCCGGCCCAGTTCATTGGAAGGTTCTAGATTCGAAGGGATCGTTTGATTTCATCGGATTATCGCCCGATTCGAAAGGGGGTAGATGCGGAGAAATCCCCCCTGAAAACTAGAAGGCCTAATCCAGATTCGTATCGTTCTTCAAAATCCATGGATTCGACGTTTTCGCCCTTTGGTTTCTTTATTTTCGGCATTTCCATTAGCTTTTACGCATTTATTGTCCAATCCCAGACGCAAAATGGGAGGGATAGCGCCGAATCAGCATCACCGGCATTTAAGGTGTCAAGTTCCCCTCCTCCGCCCCCGCCCCCGCCGCCTCCTCCGCCACCCCCACCTCCTCCGCCCCCGCCGCCATCTAATCCTGAGACACTTTCAGCTGCTCCCCCGCAGGGATTGCCGCCTTCCGTTCCTATCAATAGGAGAGCGCCAGCGCCGTACCGTCACCCTGGCCACCACCACCGCCATCACGTGCACGCTCCGCCGCCGCCGCCCAAGATGAATGCGGGGAAAAAGGTTGGACTTTTGTTTGTGGGCATTGCGGCAATCATGCAAGTTGGCATGGTTGTGTTCTTGGTAATCAAGAGAAGGCAACTTTTGAAGAGCGATGATGACAGATACGAAAATTGTTCTTGAGAGAGATTTTCCTCGGTTTTCTTATCAATTCATTTTTTTTATATAAATTTAATGGGTTGGAATTCTTTGCTGAACGCGTAATGGTTGGGGGAAGGGGAATATTGGTTGGATTCTGCAGAATCTGATGGAAGGAACATGAAAAAGGCAAGCACGGAAAGACACCACGGATTTTAGAAATCATTGGAACATGAATTGTGTGCAATTGATGCCATCATTTCGGCCCTTGGCGTTACTGTGTATATTGGTACTGCTAGTTCACGTTTCATGTTTTGTTGCCCCTTTTTCCCTTAGTTCCATTACATTGGCTTATAATGGAAAGAAAAAGTAGCCCTCATGTACTTTTTTAAATTTTTTCTAATTTGATTTTTTTTCTAACATGTTCAGTGTATAATGATGTTAGGAATCTTTACAAGATTAACAATGACACAATCTTATATTCTTTAGTTTTTCCCTCCAATTAGTGTCTGATTGTTCGATGTTCTTATATTCTTATGTCCTTGTGCCTAGAGTTCTCTAGTAGTACACTAGAACTGTTGTGATTTGTTATTCTGTTGTAGCTTCAAATAGAAAGATAGAATATTTTTTCTAATGTTTGGCACACCCTTAAACGATCACCCTTTTTCTTCTTTTTTGTGATAGAATGATGTTCTACTTTGCCATCTAAAAGTAAAATTAACTGCTAACTGGCTTTGATGGAGACATTAGTTCATGTTTGGGTTTCACATCTTGAATATGATTTTAAGAAGTTAATAGTTGTAGCTTCTACATTCTAAACTTGATTTCTTACTTAAAGTACTTTCAAACATGCTATTAATTGAATCATAATTCGGTGGTGGAAACATCCCAATGTAGTATTATATGCCTCGAGGGGATGTTCACAATATGATTTTAGAATTGTGCCTTTGAAGATTGCCATTTATAGGGATAACTTTTCTAGACAATGTATAGAATGTTGTTTAACTAGGGATAACCTCTGCCTGACATTATAGAGAATGTTGCTATTAGATGCCCACATAGCAAGCAAGTTTAAATTTGCAAGTTAATCATGTACAGGATCGTTAATAGTTTGTCTACCGACATTTTGTGACAGATCCTTGTGACATTGTTTTATTCCCTACTATAGTTGGTAGGAAAAAGTTTGGTGGTTGGTTCCTGTTTAGAAGAATTTTATAAAAAGGGAAGCAATGAATGATTTAGATATGTGCTATCATTTACTACATCTTGTATGTTCTTTGAAGCAGTTGGCAGTATTCTGTTTATTTGATTTTTCACCGTTTCCCTTACAGGTCTTAGTAAATCAACCTCATTAAGGGAATCATGGTAGATTTAGAAGCCGATAAAATGTAAATGATTATTGCGTACTTATTATTAAACTTGCAGTGTGGCCTCTAATAGCAACATTCTGCATATTGTCTAGACAGGTTATCATCCCTAGTTAAGCCGTTAGACATAATTGGATGGTGAGTGCAGAAGATGGCACATTAAAAGTGCCCGAGTGTTTTGTATCATAACTATTTCCATGATCATTAATCTGTGCTTAAGAGATCTGTTGGATTTCTTTGTGTGTGGATAATTTGGTGGCATTGTTATTTTTATTAATGTGTTGTCACGAATGCTCACCCTCAATAAACGTGCAAACCCCGGTTCACCCACTGAATTTGTTCAACTTTTATGAAGAACGCTCTTAATTAATTTTTATTGCAGAATTGATTGTACTGATGATTGATCTTGGTGTACATGATTTGATGAAGTCAAGAGCACTTCATGATATTTTATTCTCTCTAAAGAAGATTCAAGTCATCCCCATTAGCATACCATTAAAAGGATACAAAATATTCTGCAACTATGAGAATTATGCCACCAGGTAATCTCCTTTGCCACCAGGTAGACTGTTCATATCCTATTATTCTTACCATTCAAATATTAGGGGGTATGTTTGATAAACTTTTTCATATAAGTATTTTTAAAAGAAGAAAATAAGAAAGAAAAATTAGTTTATTTATAAGTTAATTTGTAAAAGAATTTTGATCTTGTGCCAAGTAGATGAATAAGCAGTGGTAAGTTTAGATGAAGCAGGAAATGGTATATAGATGAAAAAGAAGTTGAGCTAAGGAAGATGAGGATGATGGTTGAAGAAAGGGAGTTGTTATGGTGGGTGTTAGGTTTTGAGTTTGTTGTTGAGAGAACATAAATTGAGTAGGTGGATTGGTGTTAAAATTGTGGGGGCAAGTGGGGGGGTTTGGTACCATTCATTTCATTCCTTTTATTGTTCAACTTGGCAACCATATTTGTGGTATGAATGCATTTACGAAATTAGAAAAAGTTAGAAGGTATTCAACATTCGTGGAATAAATATACTTGTAGTGGTTGGGGTCAAGTTATACTTACCTAGGCAAAAAGAACCTACATTCATCCTTTTACTTAAATCTCCTTTCTTTTTTATGCTATCTTCACATTCTTTCAACCACTAACTAATTTCCTTTTTTCGCCTTTTATCTCCTCCAACTGTCATATATATAAATCATTTCTTATTTTTCTAAAATATTCTAAAAAATTGCTTTATAATTATTATATATTTTTTAATCTTTATTTTCCTTATAAAAGAACATAATAAACAATATATCATCCCTTTATTTCAATTTTTAAATTAGGATCTTAATTATAAATTATAAGTGAAGTTAAAAGTTAATTTGTTATATTTAAAAAAATCTTAAGTACAAAAATTCCCCCTCAACTTGTATAATTTGATTAGAATTTCAATATTTTAAAACATAGCTAAGAATTCAATAGAGTTAGAAAGAACTTCATCCTAATTAGATAGAATTATACTCCTATCTTTGATTAAACAGAACATCAATATAGAAATCTTAAAAGGAATTTAAAGAATCTAAAATTTTACAAAAATAAAACTTTAAAATTTATAAAAATAAATTGTTTAATCCTTTATTTATAAAATTTCTCAAAACTTAACTAAACAAATTTTATTATTTAAAATATCACAATTCCATCTTATAGTATTTAAAATTTTAGATCCTTATAATATTCTTTATGAAATTAAAAATTTCTCTCTTAAATTATATACAATTTGTTAATAATTAAACCAAGTTTTTTTTTTTTAAGAAGTTATGGCCTAGTTATATTTGTTTCTACTTGGACTATATAGTGCTCCAGTGGCACAATGCCCAATTAACAGCAAGAAGACAACAACTTGAGATTTTAGTATCATGATGGGCCCAAATCTTCAACAACGGAAAAAAAACTCACATTTCTAAATATTTAAGAATTATATATTGCTTACACCCAACCATTATAATTAAAGTTAATAGTTTTATAATTGATGTAATTTATTAATGTATGATTTGATCTCTTATGCACATATAATTATTTTCTTATCATTTTATATTGTTCATTTAATTATTTAATGTGTCAAGATAACATTTAATTATGATTTAAATGTCAAATTATTGAATATTACATTCTATAAAAAAAGTTATTGAATTTTTCATATTTTTGTATAATTTATAGTGGTGTCATTTGATCTCTATTCATAAAATACATAGACAGATAAAAAAAACAAGTTATTCCCATTGTTATTATTCATTTTCTTAAAATCCAATAGTTGAGATTAATTATTTGTTAGAAACATTAATTTTGAATAAAAAATGTATGAATTTTAAATAAACTAACCTCTTTTAATATAAAAAAAATCGAACCCATTTCTTTCATTTATAACATTTGAAGATGAAGTTTTATTTTAAATATATTAAAAAACGAAGAATATATTAGTAGGAGGTGTAGCATTGAATTTGAGGCGTGTGTAGGGTACAAACTTCTCTAGGCTCTGTTTACAAGCTTTTCCAACCTAAATGGAAAAAGTAGCCCATTATTGTTTCATAAAGTCTTCTTCACTTTTTCTTTTTCTTGTTGACCAAATATACAATTAATAATGTTTCTTAAATTCAAAAATAAAATTTCGAGATTAAGAACTAACTTATTTTCATAGTAAAAAATTAGTTTTTTAATTAGATACTTACAATATATCTCTTTTTTTGAATTCTTTTTATTTAGTTAAAAAAATGTGATATTTTAATTTTGATTTGTATGAGGAATGTTGTATTTAATGAAAGTAAAGAAAAAGGAGGGAATATCAAAGTGATTGATTTGAGGATTCCCGCGTTTGAAAAGCACTTATTGGTCTTCCTCCTTTAAAAATAAAAAGACGTAGACATATTAGAATTCACTTTTTAGGGAACTTTACCACCAACCTAACATCATCAATTTTTTCATTTTTAATTTCTCAGCTCAGCCACACCATCCACAAATCCTGTTACGTGTTGAATGCTGCTGCATTTAACTGTTTTATACTCTCTTTAGATAATGATCGTTTCGAACGATTCTGTTAAACGTTCCAGAGTCTATGAGGTTATCAAATTATATAAAAAAATAATAATATATTGATACTTAAATCAAGTTTTATATCATATAAAGATACTTATTATTACATGCTTAGAATAATATTTTGTTGCATAATCTATCTATAAATAATATTTGAGATTGATTTAGCCATCATGCCAATGTTTGTGTTTGTGTGGTTTCTTCGGGAACACATCATGATATAAGATAACAATACCTACACACAACATCCTACATCAAACACTTACAACTTCTTTGTTTTTTATTTGTAAAACCTAAAAATAAAAACTAATAAAATATATTTTTCATTTTTTCTACTTTTTATTAATAATTTAACTATTATGCTATTCTTCTATTTTTTTTTTTTTTAACTTTATAATTTTTTATTCATATAAATATATTTATAATGTACAATGTAAAATAATACATATAACAATATTTATAATTTTTTTTCTTTCTTTCTTATTTTATCTCATACTCATTTATATGTATTTTCTCTATGTATTTAATTATGTAATATAAAATATTTATTTTTAGTTTTTTTTTTTTTTTTTTTGCGTTTCATTAGAATGTTTTTATGGTATAAGAATTCCTTTTTGTTGTGCACAATTTTTACAATTTGTTTTCTTCTTTTCTTAATTCTTTTCTTTATTTTCTTTTTCTGCTATCAAGGTATTGATGACAACTTCAATATACAAGCGCATATTATTAATTTTCATTATTTTTGTCTTTATAAAAAAAATCACATTCTAACTTGATCAAAATTTTTCGAATTTTCTCATCTCTTCAATTATCTAATATCTACATAAAATTTTTATCATTCACAATTTTCCAAAGCCTTCAATCAAATTTGAGAATTATCAATATCTATTCCCAACTCCAGAAAAACTCTTAATTATTCTCCTATTTTATTATTTTCTTTATTCTATTAACCAACACTATATCTGTAATATAGAGTGATACTAACACATGTAATAATACTTTTAATTTCTTTTCTTTCCTTTTTCTATTCCATACTTTTCTACATATATCATTTACTAAAAAAATTCATTCTTATATTCTCACTTTATCTTTCATCATATTATTAAACAAAATATAAATATATATATATATATATATATATATATTTCTTTAACGATTATATTTCTCATCATGATAAAGTTATTAAAGTTATCTTTCAACTTTTCTCGTATATATATATTTTTTTTCATTTTTATTAATACTGTACTCTTTTAAATAAAGTAATTTAAATTAGTTATCATAATATTAAATTTTAATTTATTTTAAAAACACTTTTTAAAATTTATAATTTCTAAAACAATTTTTAAAAACTGAAAATTTAAACTAAATCAAACGTATTCTTAATTTCTTTTTCAGAGTCATATATATACAGTAATAGTCCTGTCACTATTATTAATTAAATATATAAGGGCATGTTTTATATATATATATATATATATATATATAATTTTATTTTTCCTAATATTTTTTTATTATATTACTTATTATAACTATTTCTTATGTCATTTACTTTTATTTTTCTATATTTTTTTTACCTCTCAAATCTACCTAAAATGGAACATACATTCAGTAGTATCCTTCAACTAGAATCACTTGAAATATTTATAAATTGTTTATTGTTGTTTTTTATTAATTAAAAATTGTTTACATTATTTTTATTATTTTAGAACTTACCAATTTTTTTAAAGTATTTTTAAATTATATGATTTTATTTTTTGAGAAAATATTTAATATTATTATTTCGATTTTTATGAATGTAAAATTAATCTAGTGCAATTCAATTCAAACCTTAAAACGAATAATAAACAGCTAGTTCAGCCTATACATGATATAAGAAGAATATTTATTTTATGTAATCAAAATTATAATAAATAAATATCATTGAATATATATAATATTATTTTGAACTATTAACACTTTTTTAAAAGTTTCATAATTCAATTTAAAGAAAAAATAGAAGGGAATAAATTAAAGATAAAAAGTTCAAAACATTAAATATACAGACAAAAATAAGAAAGGATAATTTCTTAAAACATAATATATATATATTAAAAAATAATTCTTAAATAAAAGCTTATGAAAAGCAGTAAAATAATAAAACACATATTAGAAACTAAGTTAGTAAAAGAAAAATTAATATAATATTTTTTTATGAATATATATATTCTTATAAAGATCTGGAATATAAAATTTATAAATAAAACAATAAGTTCAGTGTTAAACAAAAAAAAATGAAATTAATTTTTTAAAATGCTATGTTTGGATAGGCATAAATCAATCTGAAATTCACTGGTTCTGGTTTTGAGAGGATTGTTCTAGTATTGAATAGAAAAGCAAAAACGTACTATATAAACTAAAAAATGAATGAATTGTAGAATAGTTTTGAAGAGATTGGATTGGATAAGTTGAATTTAGGTTTGAAGTCTGAGTCCCTTCAATTATTGATTCACCTAACAAATCAGACGACCAACCCGATTTCTGGCATGATAGTCCTATTTACCATTTTGACAAAATCATTTCACTTCGAATATATCCCAAATCATATAAAGTCGAGGCAGGAGAGAACTGTAATTTGCAAACAAGTAAATACCCCTATGGGAAGGGAATAATATGTAGTACAATTCCCACATAGTACTCTTTTGTAGTTTTCCTGTGACTTACTTTTCCTTCTTTAAGAACTTTGAACAACTCAAACATTGCCATTCCAAACACTTTCATCTTCTGTTACACCATTTAACTTGTTTAGGTTTCGTTATGAATAATTCTTGAGGTTGGAATGTTAGATTAATGAAACACAAAATATCTAATATTCGATCAAAGTAAGATGAAAAGTATGAAAACATGATATAAATCTGCAGTGTCTATACCCTAGTCCATTTGATGAGTTAGAGAGATTTTGGTTGTTGTTGTTGTTGGTAAGTGTCCCTCTCTACTAATCCTATTAGTGGTGGTAATATATGCAAATATTCATTGCACATGTTCCCTACTACTGGGTCCATGCACATAACAAGGTTCAGAACAAACACAAACATCAGAGCTTATTTGAATTGTCCTTGCTACCACCCATTATAAAGCAGACTGCAGAGCAACTTAATATGCTTTCCAGTCAAACAACATAGTGTGCAAATCTGAGACATGTTTTTTTTTTTTTTTTTTTTTTTTTCAAGGGGAAGAAAGAAGCATATATAAATATCTAGCAAAGCAAAGACACAAATCCTAATGTGGTCCCCCACTTAACACAATAACATCACACCTTTTGTAAAAGAAAATCACCCCAGCCACAAAAAACTGATCTTTATCAATGAGTCTCTCTCTCTTGGCCGTATCCCCCAGCTCATAATAACAATAGAAAAAACATCATTCATCTGCCAAGGATAAAGGATACTACATAAGTACAAATAATTTTATAGGTAAGCATGAAATGGAATATTAAAAAGGGTATGATAATGAGAGTAGGAAGCAGGAGGATCATTATTACCGGCTGGGATTCTGGAGTTGGAAGCAAGATCTAGCCAGGAATCTGTATTCTTTGGTGGCCACTCCCCAAAGAAACGGTGAAGGGGTCTCTGGCTTGTTGTCTCAGCTTCTTTCTCTTTGCTTGGTCTTGTTGATTTGAAGTCAGTCCCCAAAACAAAGCAGTGTTGTTGCTCTTGCTGTCTTGGGTTGGTGGCATCATTGATGTTCTGAAAGTTGGAGTTTGAATAGGACTTGTAGGAGCTCATTGATAGCTGCTGATACGAGTCAGTATAGCTCCTAGCTGATCCTGAAGCTTCTGGGAAGAAAGCTCTCTCATCCACATCTTCCCTTATTCCATGAACATGCCTGCTTGCATTAATCATCGAGTAGATTACATCATATCAATTAACAACAACAATAAATCTTATCCCACAGATGAGATCGGCTACATGAATCAATCACCAAATATCATTGGACTCATTTAAAGACCAAAATAACAAGATAAAAAACTAAGTAGTCTTTCTTTAAAAGCATACCTATAATCCTTTTCATCATGAGAATAAGACCCAGAGTCCATGAATAGCTGGTGGGTAGTAGCATCTTGAGGTGGAAAATCAGAATCTGGGGGTCTGGAGGAGGTCGATTGGGCGTAGAAGAAGGGATTGAGAGAAGGGTTTTGGTAGGATTGGGAAAAGGGTTGGGACTCACAGGGCATAGAAGAGGGCAAAGGAGAGAAGGGGAAAGAGGGTGAAGTTATGGTGGGGTTGGTCAAGGGAAGGTTTCTGCTATAAGATGCGATTGCTTGGGAGGTGTTTGTGGCGGTGCTTGTTGCTGAAGAAACTTCCACAGGCTTTCTTGAACGGTTTCTGCCTCTGTGCATGTGTCTTTCACAGTACTTGGAGTCTGGATATGCTTCCTTTGAGCATCTCCATTTCTTGCCATCTGTTCTTCTGCACCTTCCTGGCTCTGGGTCTACTTTTCTGCCAAATCCCATTTCAAAACATCCCCACCCAACTGCAGCCAGAGTTATGACAACAAACCAGGCTCTAAATTTTATTTGTCCCTCATAAAAAGTAGACATATAATAATAACCACTAACTAGTGTATGCTTTTTTTTAAAAAAAAATTATCCATGGGCTTAAAACAATAGCAAAACTGCAAAAAGACTTACTTGGATGGTGTGGAAAGAGTCTTGAAGAAATTGAAGAGTCTAGACTTCTTTTAATAGAGTAGATGAGATCTGGTGGGATAGGTGTTCCTGTGACCATGTATTTGAAGACAAGAGCCTGTTGCTCAAGTTCTTGCCACTGAGTTGGTGTGAAAAGAGACCTATTTCTTGCACTTGCACTTGCACTTGCACTCATCATTCTTAGACAAAAAGAAGGGAGAGTATGTGTTTAGCTGAATAGTGGTGAAGTGAGGAAGAGGCAGATATAGGATTTGAAAGAATGAAGTAAAGAGAGTTTAATTTTCTGTAGGTGGGGTGATAGTAATTTTTTTGTTGGGAGGGGGGGTAGGGGTTGAAGGGTAGCAGATTCTTCTCCTGTGCATGGATAATACTAATGGCTCTGATAGTCTGATGATGCTTCTGGCTTTCTGCCACCTCCTCTCTATTTCTCTAATGTGCTGGATGGGTGAGTGAGTGAGTCTGCTCTTATAATGACTGCACCTCTGTTGCTTCTGTTTTTTTCTCTGCAGCTGCCTTTGTCTCTGACATCTTTACAGAAATCCATAAACAAATGTACAAAGGAAAGAAGAAAAATTAAATTCAAATGCATGTTAGTCCATGCACCTTTGGTTTTGCTGTCTCCACATCATCACTCATGGAAAATAGTGCCTTCCATCCGATTATGTGAAGTGTAAGCTGCCGAGCAATAGTGGCTGTGCCTATATCAATCTCTTTTGTTTTGCAATCCGAGGGAGGTCATGGCATGGTAACTTTTTGAATAAGAGAAAGTCTCGTACGTGTCATTTTTAATCTTTTTTGGCTTCACCATGCGTGGCGTTATCTCATTGATAGATTTGGAGGCCAAGGCTAGAGCTGAATCCTGCTTTTTTTGGCCACGGATTGATGCTTTCTCCTTTTTCACATTTTCTTCCACCCCCTAACCCAAGCATCTCACTTTTCATCACTTGATTTTGTGTTACATTACACTCAATTTCCCATCTAACTATCACTTGCCCACCGTCTTCTAAATAACCCTTTACATTACATCCAACATCACCAAACTTTATGTTAATTAAAGAACACAACTTCACTACACTTTTTCATGTTAGTATGTCTAATTAGACTTAGAATCTTACTTTGTCAAGACAAACCTCTAACAATGTGCTTGAGGATGAGAAGCTCAAAATCAGAGTAACATCATAGAAAACTGAAGCTATTCTGTATTATCTTGTCTTCAATAAGAAAAAACCAGAACTAATAAGTAAAACTAAACTAAACACACCATAATTGTGATTGAAAAACAGCAGTAAAAACACTTAAAAGAAACTGTTTGTGAAATTAAAAATTCTGAGGAAATGATTAAGTGTAAAGATGAATCAGTAGTTTAAACTTGACACTCCCAACTTTGTGGTAACTACCATGTGAAAGTATGAGAGATACATGACAAATTTCCAATCTCAAAAAAACATGAAGATGGCAGGAAGGGAAAGGATCAAAGAGCTTTTTTTACTTTATGATATTTTGTTATTGAAAAATATATTAACTTTTTGAAGTTCACTGATGCTGGTTGGGACAGTGCAAGTAAAAGACTATCGGGTAGAAGGAGGTTCGGAGTTGTTTGCTTGCAATTGAAAGCACTTGTCTTTCTCTCTGCCTAGCGCGTTGGCACTTAGGAGGTGTCAGGAAAGTGCACTCTGAGGTTAAAACTGTTCACACTCTGTTGCTCTGCCCCAAAACACATGCTCCCCCCTCCTTTATTTTCACACACCTAACTGACCCTTTCATTCATTAACCCAAAAATTTCCTCAATTATATTTCCATTCAGCCCTCCTCTTTCCATTTTTGTGATTTCTGGGGTGTTTCCTGCCTGACTTGGTGCAGCCTTCAAAATATCACCTGGGATGGGAGCCTCTTTCCCTTTGACTGTATGGAATCATATCAGACTATACTAACCTATGCTATGCATTTCAACTTCACTTCCATCATTTATTTGCTCTATTATGTATCAACTTCTTCTGCACCTTCCCAACACCACTCTCATTCTTCATCATTATCTATATAACTCCTTCCTCTTTTCTTCAGCTACCTCAGATTTCAATGAAAAATATGGTGCATTTCATTTCTGTTCCAAAGTAAAATATTAGATCACAGATAAATTCTACCACATTCTAAAAATACCCAATGTTTTTAAAGGGTAGTGGCTACAATCAATGTAAACTAAAATTTGAAAAGTTAAAACATGTTTATATTTAGTTAGGAGAATTATAAGCTGCATTTGTTGCAACATCAATTTTTTGTGATCATTGTATACAATTACATTAGTTGCAGTTATTCACGGATTTTCACATTTTCAGAGATGGCGACATCACCATAATTTAATACACTGTTGGTTAATGTTCTATCAATAATGGATTCTTTTCAATGAAAAAAAAAAAACTATATAAATTTTTAGCACATCTCAAGCAAACCCTTTCAAACCGCCATTTGAGGAAAGAAAAATTATTTTCCATCCTTTGACCTTATCTCCTAAGATGAGGTTTTTCAGATTTGTCATGAAATTTATCTGAAACATAAGAATTTTTATATGTTTCACTCAAAATCAAATGGAAAATGTTTTGAAAATCCATCATCAATGAACTAATAATTGCAAAAAAATCCCTCATCAATGACAATCAGAAAAGGAAAAATATAAAAAAGATTATGTTGTACAAATTTGCACTTGTTTTCATTCCGCTGTATTTTCCCTTTAAATTCTATCTATATTCTATTTGGTATTTGTCATTTACTTGGAATTTTAATAAATATTTGACTCTTGAGAAGAATCACATGTCAATTTTCAAAATCGACTTAAATAACTTGTTGATTCTTGTAGATATATAATTACTTAAATAAATGTTTGTTTTCAGTTTTTTTTTTTTTTTTACTTCTTTTATTATTTTATTGTCTAATCTTACTGTTTCAATTTTTATAAAATTTTATAATAATTTTTTTTTATATTAAAAGATTTTTATTTTATAAATAAATAATCTACCTATTTTCATATTCTTTTTAAATATATTCACTTAACTTCAAGACGGAAAATAAAATAAATTATTAAATTAAACATTCAAATTTTAAGGAAAAATGTATTTTTGATACTGTATTTTTTTTTATTTTTTTACTGAAATTTTAATTTTTGAAAGTATGTGATTTTAATTTTTTTATATTTAAATTTAATAACAAAAAATTTAATCTTAATAAAATTGATAAATGTGATTTTAGTCAATCTTTTATATTTAAATATAATTTTAATAATACTCTTTTAGTGTCATAAAATTAATAAAAAGATTAGGTTTATATATTTTTTAAAGTTTGAAGATTGATGATTAATTTGTAAAATTTAGACGCAAAATCAAATTTAAAAAAATATATAAAAACTAAAAATATATTTAACTTGAAAAAATGAAATATATAATTATGATATGACTTATGTTTTAGTATATTAAAATAGATTGATAATTTAAGAAGTTGAACATAATTTATAAATATTCATGTTATTAAATATATGATTTTCTTTTTCAAAGTAATATCATGGGTTTAATATTTTCTTTTAATTCATTAATAATAAATTGAAGATATAAATGAAAAATATTGTAAATAATAAAATAAAAAACATTTGTAACTTAATTTTATAGTAACCATGATAAATAATTATTAATTTTATTTATTATATTTAATATTAATGAATATTTAATAAAGACACTTCGATACTTCTATTTTATACACAAATTAAAACATTTCTTAAAATAAAATTTCGATAAATTTAACTAAAAATTTCGTTTAATAAATGAATATAAATAATTATTTTACTCAAAATATATCTCTATATAAAGTAAAGAAAACTTAAAATTTAAAATTCGCTTGGAACTTAATAAAAATGATTCTAAGAAAGCTTATCTCATTTTATGAGAATGAAAATGGAAGTAATTTTTTTCAATACTTATACATATTTATTTACAACAGAAAATTAAAATAATTGTTAATAATAAATCTTTTATGCATGTAAAAAAATAAATATGATAATGATTTATCTCTCCAATTTTTAAAATCATTGGTATTAAAAAAACTTAAACTTGAAACAAGAACTTTTATTTAAAAGTCGTGGAAGATAAAGTTTCACTATAGAATTTTGAAGATGTTCAAGATGTCTGCATAAGTATTTCTCCAACTCATAAAACATCAAATTTATATATTTTAAAAATCTTAAATTTTTAAAACAATATTTGTTAATTTAAAAATGAACTATTCTCTTTAATTTTAATTTAATTATGTTTAATAAACTACTAAATCTAATACGTATATTTTAAAACTAAACTAAATCAAAAAAATAATCGGGCACAAGTTTAAAAAGAAAGATAAGAAGATAATATGATATGATACCAATATTAACACTTACTCAACTATCTATCTAATGTTATCAAATACTCTTTAATATTTCTCTTCTACTTACACAAACATATACGTTAAGAAAACAAAAAAGAAAAATTAAATTATTAAATGTATATTGCAGTATACGCATTATTAAAGGTATATAATATAAGAAACAAGAATAGGTTATTTAAATTTAATTTTTAATTTTTCTAATAAATATATACTTTGTAACAAATTTCATAACACAATCCTAAAAATATAATTTAAATATATATATATATATATATATATATAATATTAATTCTTCAAACAATAATATATCTTATATTTAAAATATAAACATAATAAATTTCTTTTTTATTTTATATTTATAATATATATTTATTTTTCTTCATTTTCATCAGGAAATTATAATTATTAATTTTATTAATTAGTATTTAAAATGTTTTTTACTTTTATATTTAGATATGATTATTGTAGTTAATACAATATAATAATATATTGGATAAATTAGTATAAATAAAAATATATTTAAATTTTAAAAAAACTCATCATCTTAATATATTATATTAATTATTAATAAAATTTAGTGATTTTATAATATTTTATTACTAGCACACATCACATATGTTTTTTAAGACTTAGATCTAATTATTATTATTAATTATAAAAAACTTAAAAAAAATTATTATATTAAATTTTAAATTTAAAAATTTATACATATTTCACTTCAACTCATGTAATATATTCTCGTTTATAGACTATTGTATTATTTTTTAAACAATGGTGTCAACCATGATAAACTCTTATATAACAATACTTTTCAATTATCCACACATACACACCTTAAAAGAAGTGATTTTATTTCGATCCATGACTTATATTTTCACTTACAAATTCTCATATTATTTATCAACAACGGTATAAAATAAATGATAAAATAAATTTTTCACAATTTTTTTTTAATACACACATCTTATTTAAATAAATTTCTACAAAATTTACTTGTAACTAAATCACATATCTCCCGTTTAAATCTTCTATCATATAATTTTATAATATTATTTAAATTATATAACTTCTCTTATTTTGTTTATTTGTTAACTTAATTATTAAACAATAAAATTAAACCAATTAACTTATTTTAAAGTAATTAATCTAAAAATTAAATACAATGAAGTTAAAATTCACATTCACATTTAAATAGAAAAATCTCAAAATTATAACAGAGAATAAAAAATTTATTTTATTTAAAATTCTAATAGGTTAAAAATAATATATTCTCTGTTAATTAAACTAGAATAGATTTAAATCTTGAAAAAATAAAATCTTAAAGAAAAATTAAAAGAGTTTAAAAAAATAATTTAAAAAAATAATAACTTTATAATAATAAAAAGTCAAATATTTAATTTTTTATTTAAATATTTTAAAAATATAATTAAATAAGTTTTTCTATTTTTCATTACTTTAAAATTTATCTATCTATAACTATTAAAACTCGATACTCGATGCTTACATACTGGTTAAATGTTTTTATTTTGTTTGCCATCGATAACCACAAGAAGGATTTAGAGAATCCATTTTACTACGGTCATTTGGATTTTGAATATAAGAATCCAAGAGTAACACACTTCTTCATAACACAATTTTTCTTTGTCTTAATAATTTCCTACTGTTATGTTATTACCCTTTATTTTAAAGATACCCATTTTTTAAAAAATCACATTAAAAATATTTTTCATCATATTTTATAAATAATTAAACTTGTTTAATTATACAAATTTTGAAAAATTATATATAAAAAAAATTTAAATATATTAATTGAATTGGTATAAAAATTTATTAATATCTTATATAAAATATCAATATTTATTAAATAAAATTCAAAAAATAAAAAAATAAATTTACGAGCAAAAATCATTTATCTTTAATATTAAAAAAATATTGAAAATTTTAAAATAATTCCGATATTTCTAAAATTATATTTTATTTATAATTAAAAATAAATGATATATTTGTGTATTTAGTAATTATTTATTATTTAATTATTTTTTCATTGAAAATTTTGACCACTTTATTATAATTTTATTCTAAAAAATATATAAATAAATAAAGAATGTTTATAAATAATATTTATTATTAAATTTTTAAGTAACGTGAAATTTTTATAAATATATTAAAACAATTCTAAAAATAAAATATGAAAAAAATAAAAAAATATTACTAGACCCACTTAGAAATAAAAAATCCTTTTTCAATAAAAAAAGTTTAAATTGTGAGTTTTCTTTCCCTGTTTTAACTCTTGAATCATCCTCCCACTTTTCTCTTCACTGCTCATTATATATATATATTCAAAAATACCAAATTAAAGTTCAGATAATTAAGATAGTAATTTATAAAAATATGAGTACAAATTTAACTTGGCACAATATTAAGGGTGTGTTTGGTATTAAAGGAATGTTTATTTAGTATACTAAACTTGACAATGATGTAATATATTTTTGTTGAAGAGAATACAAATAAAAACAAATTTTAATTTTGAATTTAAATTTGAAACTTTTTTCTTTCTCTGGGAGTCAAGAAGCCTAACCTGCAGACAGAAACAATGACTGAGTCTGTGGAGTACAGGGTACACTGGAATTTATAATTCACAAAAACTTAAACATATTTCAAAATGAGATAAGGGATGAAAAATAAAATAAAAAGATAAATAAAAAAAATAACAAAAATAGGTCTTTTAGTCTTTATTAGATATATTGCAGTAGTTGATTTTAGCACAAATTTGATATTAGTATTTACTTATTTATTTAATTTGTTTATCCAGAGTCAACTTTGATCTGTTTTGTAGTCTGAATGATAATGATTCTGGGTAGAAAAAGTGATGCTGGATTCCAAAAATATCATTACTTTAGATAACCATAATAATCTCGTTCGATTTCCTAACACTTTAAATTTGTAGTTTTCTGTTGCCCAGTCCTGTTATCATATTGTCAGAAATCATTCTCAAAATATCATTCTTTATATTACATCATCATAACATTTATTTTAGAGTACTTTAGTTTATTATTAATCTTTATACCATGCTAATATTTTTAGTCCATATATTAAAAATATTTTTTTTAGTTTTTATTAAAATATATATAAATATATTTTGTTATTTAAAATATAATAATAAAATATTTATGTATATATCTAAGATATATTATATATAAATATATTTTATTATCTAAAATATAATAACAAAATATTTATATATATCTTAATAGTTTTAGTGACTTTTCATATATAGATATTACTTTCTATAATTAGGTTTCTTGTAATATAAAATTGAGATATAAGGATTAAAATGTAAATTTGAGATATGAAATGATTTCTTTTTTATTTATAAAAAATTGATTTTTTGATTGTCTAATAATATTAACAGTATGTTGTGAAAAAATATTAATCATTATTTCACCTATTGTTTATATGGTTTTCTCAATCACATTATTTGGTTACCAAATAAATAAATAAATGTGAAACTTCATTTTTTTTATAAGTGACTTAAATATTTCCTTATATAAAAGTGACTTTAAAATGTATGAGTACCAATTATACATCATTTAGTATTTAAAAAAAAACATAAAATAAAAATAATATACATTTTATGAAAAGTGACATTTATTATTTTAAAGGTTTGATAATGAAAAAAAAAAATTAAGAGAAGAAGAAATGGAAAGATCTGAAAACACATAAGATGTAGAAAAACTGGAATTTTGATAATCATAGCATGCTTGGAATCTCGTTCAATAGGCATGGTTCGTGAAAAATTACGTCAAATTAGAGTTTTTCCCGCGCTAAAACTATAGTGTCTAACTTATACTCTGACACACATAATTTTTTTTTATATAAAAGCGGAAACAAATACACATTTAATCACATGATATGTTTAGATGACTTTTCTTTATCAACCAACCAGAAACAGTTTTATTAAAACATCTATAAATCAAATTTAAACTAGTTATGGACTCATTTCTATATTAAAACATGACTTTATATATAAAAAAGTTATGTTTTAAAATAAAATTTGTATTTTCTATATATATATATTAGCAAATGATTTCTTTAGTTAGTTATTTTCCTCATTTGGTTCTCCACATGAGTTTCTTATTTGGTAAATAAATTTCGAAGCTCCTGCCAAAAGGACCAAAAAGAAGAACGAGGGATTAAATGTGAAATAAAAAAATAGAAAGCAACTGTATCTAGTAAAAAAAAAAGAAGTGCTTTAAAATATGTCAAAAAATATCGATCAAACCAAAAATCGCTGGGAAAAATCCTAATTAAACAATGATTGATAAATAAACAGAAATGACATCTAACAAGAAGAACACGATAACTGCTGTGAAAATGAGAATATATATCATTTTAGAATTATTTGTATTCTGAACCTATAATTGTATGTTCAATCTAATAAAGATGTTAATTCATTAAATTTAGTTTTTTTTTTTTTTATATCTAAATCATTAGCACATTCAGATAATTTTTATTACTTTTATATAGAGTTTCAAAATATTAATGTTGTTGTACATTTCACGATTCATATCACAATAAAAGCTTACACGTGTTAAAAGTAATACATCGGAAAATCTCATATTAAAGTCACATGTTAAATCTATTTTGAGTAGAAAAATTCAAAATTAATTGTTAATATAGATTATGATTATGATCTCTTCATAATTTGAAAAGTTCTTATTGATAACTAGATTTCTACGTAATTTTATATGATTTGAGAAATTATGATTATTAATAAAATTGTTTAATGAGACGTTATATAAAATTTTAGTTGTTAATAAGATTGTTAATGGATAATTATATAGAGTTTTAATTGTTAGTAAGATTATTAAACCTAAATTGGGTTATCTATTAACGAGTCATGTTTGAATTAAGAAAGCTTCTTTAATATAAGGATGTTAAATCTAAATTAGGTCATCTGTTAACGGGTCACATTCGAATTAAAAAAAAATCATTTTTAATATAAGAAAAGATATATAATATATAAGTAATGTCCTCGACAAGGGAAAATATATAATATATAAAAGAGATATAAATCTTATTTTTTTTAATCGGTTTTGGAGAATTAGTTAAATTTCTAATATTTTCTAAAATAATTCTTAAACAAACACATACATCTTAAGAAGCAGTTGATTAATATATAAACAAAAAAAATACATAAATATATAATTTTTTGGATTCAAAATAAAATTATATTTTCTTATCTCACTTAAAAAAAATAATTAAATATCTACTAATTCTTTATCAAACGCTAAAACCTCACTTAAGAAAATTACCAGAAAAAAAATTAATGTATATGAATTATTGTACATTAACATGCTTTATATTTCCTTTCCACAATAATGCAACATGATAATATTCTCAGCAACTACAACTTTTTTTTCATATTCTAAATCTTGCGCACTTTATGTTGATCACTTCTTCCCTTTTTCTTTCCTATCCAGCTTTCTTTTTCCATCTAAAGTATATGCACATCTAGGAGTATCATTATTTCTATACTTTTATTTTGGAACTCATATAATAATAATACACCCTCCACTTCACTTAATGTGTTATTTAAGTTTTTTTTCTTTTAATTTGTTAACGTAATAATAATTATAACTTTATTCTATTATCTAATATAAATATTTATATTAATCTAAATTATTTCATCATCAATCATAGGCAATTATACAAGAGAATATTATTCAACAATCATAATTCATTACAAGCCACAAACTAATCATGTATGGGAGAAGAATTTAATATCTTTCATATGCATTTATAAAGACATGCAGCGTTAAATATGCTTATTAACTCAAACCAAAATCTTTCGGTCAAAGTTCTAAAAAAGTTCTGCGACATTTTGGCCAATCTGTCAGTTTTTAAAGTGTTTTAGACCATAATTATAAATACATCAACTGTATTTGTTTGCCATTTTTTACAACATCAATTGCAATTTAAAAACTTGATGTTAGGAATTGTTTCCACAAACATTACGGTTGTTCCATGCATCTATTAAAGCCAAGACTGACAAAAAGGACCAATCATTCGATATTCATGTAGTGGTATTTTTTTTTCTGTCCATATAGTTTTGGTTCATGTAGGAAGTTAACTTTTGTCCCTATTGTTTTAAGCAACATGAAACATTGTGTCATGGTAACTTGTTTGCGGTTTCATGAGTGTCTTCCAATTTTCACCAGAGGTTTTGTACTTTTATATGTGCTTTCCAGTGAATTGCCTCACTATTCTTTCCTCTTTGGTTTTCCTCTTGAAAGGAATTTGAGGGACAGCAAGGAAACTGTTAGAAACAGTGTAACTGCGGAATCTATTGGAAGACATATATACTATACGCTCCACTGTGAGGCTGATCCATCATTCATTTTGCATGGTTAGATTTATGGCCAAGTCGTTGTCCAATAAAAGTCCAAAGGAATCCAGGGAAAAAAAATCTCGTTCACAGTGGCAGGTTGGAGTGAATAGTGAAAAAGAAACTTCAGTAAACATCGATCTCAGATTCTGCTTTCCATGTATCAGAAGATCTTAATCTTGCAGTGATTTGTTCACTTCTACCTTGTCTTCAAGGAACCCTGCACATAAAATCTCACGTAAATAAATAACAATTTCTGGTCTTGAATAACAGTTGAAAATAAATAAAAGAAACTGAGATACTATAGTTCTATTGATTTTGATATGATACCAACGAATCATTGAGCATTTTAAAACATCAATCCTGTTTAATTTAGATTGTTTAATTCAGTATTCTCCATTCTTACTTTATAATTACCGACATGTTCAATAAATTTCTTCATAATCGGAAGAAAGAATTAAAAAATGTTGAAATTACTTTTATATAAATTAAAAATTAGATTTTGAAGAACGTAATGTAATAAGTTTCTAAAAATTAATTCTGGACTTTGAATTCTTCCTAAACTATTTATAAAAAAGTTTATGTAAATCAATCTTTTTCGGAATGTAAAACCTTACTCCATGCCAAAAGCTAACATCACAAAGAACAAACTGGCATTGCAGACTTACTTTGTGCCCTTTGGTTACGCATAAAGGTCTTCTATATCGGCCAAATTATAGTGATAAGAAATCTTAGCAGGAACGTGTTTTCTCTTTTCCACACATTTACTTGGTTCGTATTGAAAGAACAGCAAAGCTTTTAGCTGTCAAATGTCTGTGTTCATGGCCTTCCTATCCTTCCCACATGACATTGGACCACATTCTCTAAGTAGTTTCTTTTTCTGCTCCTTCTGTTATAGTTTTACATTAACATGCTCAAAATATCTTTGGATTCTCCAAAATTAGGAAAAATAAGATAATTACCAGCTTGACATGACACATTTGTGGCTCTTATTTCCACATGATGTAGATTGATTGATATGTTATAATTACTTACTAGCAAAGACTTGCAAAGTGGCCACAGAGCTTTACTTTTTCAGTATGATAGTAAGTTCGTAATAAGCATTATCCAACATAAACAAAACAGATGAAATTTTTCTTAAACATATTTTAGAAGAAAATGAAAATAAATAGTGTTTTTTTATTTTCCCTTTTAAGTTTTTACTCTTTCCTATTTGATTGGCATTACAACATCAGAACCAAAAAAGCCAATAATTAATTAGGGCCATCTTTACATAGCAAAAAGGTTTAATTATGAAAACAACTTTTCATTTTCTGGGTCTGATGCCACAGTGGGGGGACCTCATCAGTTGGAATGTTCTAAAGAATCCATAAAGTGTTACTCTGGCTCTAATTTTGCATTTGTCATTATTAGCTGCATGGTATATGTTCAGCATCCAACTTGCAACAGACTTCATATATGTAGCACCATCATGTAGCCTATCATTCTCACATTCCCACTCACAGTTTCACACCACCAAGCCAAGATGTTTCTCCACATTGGTTTCCTCCTTTCCCTTCTCTTATCCACTTCCCATGCTACTGTCCAAGATTTCTGTGTGGCTGACCTCAAAAGTGCAGATGGCCCTGCAGGGTTTCCCTGCAAAGCATCTGCCAATGTTACTTCAGATGACTTTGTGTATGATGGCTTATCTGAAGCTGGAAATGTCACAAACATAATCAATGCTGCTGTGACCCCAGCATTTGTTGGTCAATTCCCAGGTCTTAATGGTCTTGGCCTCTCTGCAGCAAGGTTAGACATTGGTCCTGCTGGAGTTATCCCACTGCACACTCATCCTGGTGCCAATGAACTTCTAATAGTGATTCAGGGTCACATCCTTGCTGGGTTCATATCATCAGGTAACGTTGTTTACCAGAAGATCGTGAAAAAGGGAGAGCTCATGCTCTTCCCACAAGGGTTGTTGCACTTTCAAATAGCAGTTGGTAAGAGAAAGGCCCTTGCTTATGCTGTTTTCAGCAGTGCAAACCCTGGCCTCCAAATCCTTGACTTTGCACTGTTTGCCAGCAACTTTTCTACACCTTTGATCACACAAACTACTTTCCTTGACCCTGACCTAGTCAAGAAGCTCAAGGGTGTTCTTGGGGGCAGTGGCTAGAGTAGACCAGTCTTATGGTTATGATTTATGAATTGTTTATTAGTTTGCTTAATTCATTTCTTGTGTTGTTTCAATTCTTAGACTTGTCCAGGTCTCCTGGTCATTGAATTGTTCGTGTCGACAATGTGGAGTTGCTAATAAAATCTCGTGCTTGACTTTTGTTTTCCATTTCTATTCCAAAGCTGAATGTATTGAGACTTTAGTATAGCTATGATTAGAAGGGTTTGCCACTGTTATTTGCTGAAGAATCTTATCCAAAGTTCCCTGGTGGATAAATGTTGTGCTATTTCTTTTTCAAAAAAGATGCTGCTTGTCCTTTACTATTACGCATGTTTTAATAACACTTCTCCACTCATCTCGTAATTGTGTTTTGTTCCCAGGTGGATAAATCGTTTTTGAGAACTTTTTCAGTTGTTATATTTATATAAAATAGTATTTTTTTTATTATACTCCTTCAAATTTGACGTACTAAAGATCTTATAAATACGATAAAAGTATATTAAATATGCAGATACCATTAAAGATATGATAAAATTATATTTAATAAATAGACATAATTTTATTTTATAAGATTGAATTAAATGTAAATCTATTTTTTAATATAATATTTTTTCGTGATTTGAATACAATGAAGACAAATGAGATAATTCAAAACAACATTTTCTCACCCTAGAAATAGATATCCAGAGAGTGTACATAATATGAGACAGCATGAGATGAAATATCTAAAATAGAATTTCATATTAAATTGAGATAAAATAAATAATTTCTCTTTATATATTATTCAACAATTTATACATACACCTGTTTGTATACTCAAAATCGGAGTCGTTTTCTAAAGTTTAAGGATTATGATGAAACTATATAATAAAACTAAATAATAGTAAGATAAAATAAACTAAGGAAAGTCGAGGAAGATAATAAGTACATTGATTCAGCAAGTGGTTTTTTATGCAATAAAATGATACAAAAAATTACACAATTGTAAAATATATAGGGGGAAAAGACAGATAAAGATATAAAATAGATGATATGATAATTTTTTTTTATAAAAAGTGATATAAAAATAACTTATATGAATATATAATTCTACAATTTTATTAAGTGATATGAAAAAAATCATATGAATATGGTAAATTTAAAGATTTCATAAAATATCTATATATTATAAACATCACAAGTTCGTAAGTATATTGAATTATAATATTATTTTTGTTACAGTATTAAGTATATATACTTTGAAGTACAAGAAAAACGGGCCTTGTTTAGGTGGGTTTTGAATGGCACTGAACAAAGTTTGGGCTAAATGTTACACAATTCAGATCCAAATTTCTACGTACGGTAAAATTCAAAGCACACACTCTTTTATTAGAAAGAAAGAGTACATATTAGTTTTTATAAAATGCAATTCATTGACCAAAAAAGAAATTTAGATGCATAATTCAATTTTTTTTTTCCTTTCTTTACCAAAATAAACCAATTTTTTTCCTTACTTTATACCAGGTGGAAAAATAGTACACAAACAATTAAAAAGTTATCTTATTCAAAATAATAAAAAATAACGAATAATTTATACTAATATTGCATGAATCAGTAATTTTAATAATAATAATATAATAATTCCTTTTATGATAAAATACTAATCATGCATGAATCACTCTTATTATTATTATTATTATATTCTTTTATAATGATAATGCATGATCCCAATGTCAACCATTCCTGCTTCTTTAAGCCACTTTTTGGGGTGCTTCGGATCTAGCACATATAATTAATGCTTCAAATGAGTAATTATTATATCTCTATAAGAAATCAATGGAAAATTCATATTTGAATTTATTATAATACTACCACATTATTTATGATTTTCTTTATATGCATGGAGTGTGTGGTAAGGGTTACTCTTGGGTACGTAAACAAAATTTTTAAGTATGTTTCACGTAAGCCTTTTATTCATTAATAGCAAAATTATTGTGTTAATAGTATACAATAAATTTAATTTTGATATACATCCATGCAAAACTAATTTACCTTTATTTCATTAAATTTTATATTTGAATATTAACTAAAATATATTGATGGTTGTAAAATATTTACGGAAGATTCCCTCAATCATCATCTAATTACAAACTACTATTAATTTCAATAATACTTTATAAATCATATAAAATTATTTTAATTGTTTACTCGATCTCATGTTTATTGAACTCTTTCTCTCATCAAAATTTACAACTCTTACAATATTGTTTATATTCTCAGTCAATGTTCAACATTTTCCATATATTATGAAATTAAACTTGCTTTGACTTGAGTTATTGCCATGTGGAACTTGAATTCTACGTTACTGCATGGTCATCTGTTAGTTTAGTCTCCAACTTGTAAAAATTGCGCTATAAATAGCTAGCTAATCACACACCACCTTCACACCAAATCCATTCATCGAAATTCTAAGATGAAGATGATTTACATTCTTTTCCTTTTGGCTCTTCTCTCATCCACTTCCCATGCTACTGTCAATGATTTCTGCGTAGCAGACCTAAAGGGTCCAGATAGCCCTTCAGGCTATCAGTGCAAGCCACCTAACACAGTGACTGTAGATGACTTTGTGCTCTCTGGCTTTGTAGCTGGAAACACCACAGGCATTTTCAATTCTGCAATAACCCCCGCATTTGTCAATGAACTTCCAGGTGTGAACGGTCTTGGTTTATCTGCAGCACGGTTAGACCTAGGCAAAGGTGGATCAGTTCCAATGCACTCACATGCTGGTGCCAGTGAAATACTCATAATGGTGAAGGGTCAAATCACTGCTGGCTTTATAACATCTTCTGCACTTTATCAGAAGACACTGACACCTGGAGATGTTATGGTTTTCCCACAAGGACTCATGCATTTCCAAGCAAATTCTGGTAAGGGAAAAGCCACTGCTTATCTTACTTTCAGTAGTCCAAACCCAGGAGCACAAGTACTTGACCTTCTTTTATTTGGCAACAACTTGCCTACTCAGTTGATTACACAAACTACTTTGCTTGATTATGCACAAGTGAAGAAGCTTAAGAGTAGTTTTGGTGGCAGAGGATAGGATTGCTCATGAATTTATCATTCCTATGTGTGTTTCTAATCACAGTCAATAATAATGTTGTGCGTGTATGACATTGTATTTTCCATTTTGATGTTTGAAGATCTCATAAAGGAGAGAGTGTGTTGGAAAGTAGAGTAATTAAGAATAGTAGAAGGTTGAGATCTACATAAACTTGATTAGTTTACTTATTTATATCTTTCATTTAGTACTATTACTTGTGTTTTTCAAGAATGATGTCTCGTACTTGTACCACAATGTGTCTTGTGTTGTTTATTTGCAACTGAGCCAAATAAAGAAGCCAAAATTTAAGGGCTTGCATGTTTGATTTACTTTTCATTTTTTGTTTTAAAAACTTTTCTCTAAAGTTTATTACATTTTATGTCTGCTGGTGGAGATAGAACAGTGTTTGCTAAACAATTTTCTTCTTGGAATGGAAAGAAGACGCTACTAAAAAGTAAATATATAGAACCAGCTTCTTGGATGTGAACATGTAATGGCATCAAGTAACTGTTAAAATGAAGAAAAAAGACAAAAATCGTTTTCACTCATCACACAGTTTTTATTTTATTTTATAGTTTTTGAATGCTAAAATTAAGTTTTTTTATCAAGAAAGTGTGACATTTAATTTACTACATGGTGTAAATAAATAGTGTTAACTCTATTTTAATTAGTATGGGTAATTATTGTTCAAATCAAATGTGACAGATTTAGTCAATTTTTTCCTGCTAATTTGTTTTATAATAATTGCGATACTTACGTCGTTTTTAAGCAACTTTCGGGGGGCTTCGGATCTAGCACACCCAATACTCAAGCTATTAATAAAAGTACCAAATGAAAAAAAAAAAAAAAATCTCTCAAAATTGTTTTTTAAATTAGTTTCGAAAATGGTTTCTAAAGCTGTCTATAATTTTTGGTCTCTAAGTCCGTTTGAATATTGCAGCATACAAAAAGGGAGAGTTAACTAACATTGCTTATTCATCAATTCTGCTTTTTGGTAAGATGGATATTGAATTAATTATTTTTTCATAGCCGAAGGACAAAGGTTATGGCTGTCTAGCATCTAATCCATTGGGCCAACGAGAACTAAGTAGTGGACCTACTGTGCTAGGCCCAAACCCAAAAAATCACATTAATGACACAAAATAAAATAAAACTATGAATAGAGTTGAAATAATAATAATAATAATAATAATAATAATAATAATAATAATAATAATAATAATAATAGAATAAAAAACATGAAAATCAAATATTGACAAAGAGGGATCTTCTTCAAGATATTAACAAAGACATAATTTAACAAATAATGAAAACTGATTTTTGTAAAAAAAATTATTTTTAAGTGATAATTTTTATCTGTGTTTGAATGTTTAATATTTTAAAATTATTAATAATATACGATTAGATTATTATTTATTATAAATATAAAATGAGTATATTTTTATTTTGTTAAAGAATTTAGTTAGAAAAAAATAATTATCAGTTCAAAATAATGTTTCTATTTAAAGAAAGTCAGTTAGTTAAATTGATATATAAATTATTAGAATTTAATTATATTTTTATTAAATATTATGATGAATATTTAAATTTTCTTTATTTCTTTATTTTTATTAAAAATTTATATCAATTATAAATATAATTAAATTATAATATATAAATAAAATATAAATATCACTTTTTATCCCGACATTATCCCTAATTTAATATAATATAAACATTACAAATCTCATAATTGCATATAATCTCTTTCTAACCCATGTTTTGAATTCGAATACGCAAAATAAATGCATATAATAGATCTGATCATTCTCTATATTATCTTTTTTATTGTTTTTTTCTAATAGAAAATCGCAAGTGATCATTGGCGTGTAAGGAACAATTATAGGAAAATGAGTTTGTTTAAAGACACAAGTAACCTTTTTTAAAGAGTGTATATACTAATGTTCTGTATTTTTTTTTTTTTTTTATCAAAATGTCTTTTATGTGAATTTACACTAATGATTCATCCTTAGGCATAAAATAATATTTTAATACACTTCAATTATTAGTATAAAAGCTTTTATATTACTAACTAATTAGGAGCTATATAGAGGAGGTTTTAGCTCTCTGTACTTTTTAAAAATATAAATAAAACAAAAGAGGAAGATAATGGATATATAATAATTTATACAAATTTTAATTTTAAACAAAAAAATAAAAAGTGAGTATTATTATCACCATCGTTTCTGATATTTTATGACAATACAATAAATAAGGATTTATACAAATTTTAATTTTAACATATAAATACATGATTTTTCTTTTAAATATCAAAACTAACTTAAAAAAAGAAGTAAAAATAATAATAAAGACTCTTATGTCTAAAAATTTTACTTTAACATAATAAAATAAAATTTCTTTAAAAAAATATTTTTTAATAATTAATATAAAATTAATATATCTTAATTAATAATCTTAAATTTGAATAGTAAATATAGAACTGGATTAAATACAATTTTTTGTGTGTAGCATGTTGCAAAAAATTTATACGAGCAAAATTGCTTTGGATAGAAGATACAGATATGGTCTCGTAGAAGAAAAACCATTCTTCATATTCTATCATTAATTTCTAACTGGATTAACACAAACGACTTAATAATATTATCTTAATATATATAAATAAGATGAACCTCATTTCAAAAATTTTTGCAAAGGCAGAATGAAGAAAATGTTTAGTAACAACTTATATATCAAATACATAAAAATTTCTGTCAACTGTTTTTTGAATATCGTCACTGGTTTTAATATGATAACTGGTTAACTTTGCTTGTGGCAATTCATGTTACATGTCATTCTCATATATATATAAAATGTAATTATACAGTTCATAACTTCATGTTGAAGTTTGATTAAAGGATTTAGGGCAGAGCTAGGCCACGTACCTTCGACGTGTGAGAATAGCTTATAAATAGCTAGCCAACCTCACATTATCTTCACACCAGAATCACTCATCAAAGTTCCAAGATGAAGAAGATAATTCACATTCTTTTCCTCTTTACTCTTCTCTCATTCACTTCCTATGCTGCTGTCAATGATTTCTGTGTAGCAGACCTAAAGGGTCCAGATAGCCCTTCAGGCTATCAGTGCAAGCCACCTAACACAGTCACGGTGGATGACTTTGTGTTCTCTGGCTTTGTAGCTGGAAACACCACAAACACTTTCAATGCTGCATTAACCTCTGCATTTGTTACTGATTTCCCTGGTGTGAATGGTCTTGGTGTATCTGTTGCACGATTAGACATAGAAAAAGGTGGATCAATCCCAATGCACACACACCCTGGTGCTACTGAACTTTTGATAATGGTGGAAGGTCAAATTACTGCTGGTTTCATGACACCATTTTCACTTTTTACGAAGACACTAAAACCAGGAGATGTTATGGTTTTTCCACAAGGACAATTGCATTTTCAAGTGAATTCTGGAAATGGAAAAGCCACTGCTTTTCTGGCTTTCAGTAGCGCAAACCCTGGAGCACAACTACTTGACCTTCTATTATTTGGTAATAGCTTACCTTCTGACTTGATTGCACAAACTACCTTCCTTGATGTAGCACAAGTGAAGAAGCTTAAGGCTCGTTTTGGTGGCAGAGACTAAGATTTCTCATGAATTGATCGTTCCTAACGTTTGTTGCTAATCATAGTCCATGATAATGTTGTGTATGTCCTTGTCTTTTGCATTTTGCATTTGAAAGTTTGGATAATGTACTTAAACTTGATTAATTTACTTATTGATGTATGTTAAGGTTAATAGCTGTATTTTTTATGCATCTATATTTAGATTTCAAGAATGATATCTCATTGTATCACATTTATCAAAATGTGTTATGGTTTAGGTAATATAAGTACAATTGTAATATTATCTCTTGTTCAAAATGATTGATGTTTTAACTTTTTTATTTTTGTTTCAAAATCATTTTGCTGTCTGCATAAATTTGTTCCTAACATTTTATTCCAAAAAGTGGTCATTCAAACCCATGAATAACGGAGTAACTTGATCTTGCTGTTGAAAAACACACATGCAACTCCACCAGTGAGAATTAGGTGGTATTGTTCAAGTTCTTCCAATAAGCTGATGAAATACTCTGAAACATTTAAGGAACCCTCCTTAAATCCTCAATTTTTCACTGCAATCAATTACTTCTATGACCTCACCTTGCCAAAATCACTCTTTCAAGTCCTTCCAAAAATCTACTAAATTTTCCATGTACTCGATGGTGACAAGGGATTCGTGATCCGCGAGTGTATTAGGTTATTACACACCTTTACAAAACTTCAAAACTTGAATCATTTTGAGGTTAAAAATGGTGAGTATTTATGAGTTCAAATTTTAGTATTACAAGTACTTATTATTCTTTCACTTTTCTTTCTTTTTCATCTATTAACTGTCTAAAACTAATGTTATGTTTTAAAGACATATAATTATCTCAGTACACCACATCCATCCTTCTATTCAAGGATGATTCTGCAGAAAGATCTTAAAATAACACATTTTATTAACATTTATCATTTTCTATCACATTATACGATTTATAACTTTTCTTTTTCTTTTTCTCTCCTCATTAGGTTTCACTTGCATACATCATCTTTCACTATTTATACTTAATCATAACTTTGATAGACTTACCAAAACAACGAAAAGGCAAATAAAAATCATGCGTAATGGCAAATGGGCCATATTGTAAAGAGAATGGCAGCACAGCACGTGAAGCACAATGGAGGGAAAAGCTCAATCATTGCTTGTTGTGAAGATATCTCAATCTTCTGCATATATTTCCAACTGTGAAAAAGGAGGAAGATAAACAGCATATTTTGGATTCCAATTGGAAAATCTAAACTATTATTTTAACCAAAACTACAGAAGATTAAACTTTGCCAAAATGGTCACGTATGTTTATTTCTTTTTTAACAAAAATCCAAAGAAATAGGAAATAAGTTTAATGAGGTGGCGTGCCAGGTTGTGTGTGTGGTCATGAAGGTTCAATAATGGAGAGGGTTGATGTGGTAGCTACTCAGATTGTTGCTGTCCATAATCCAGATAAAATATCCGTTAATTATATCATGTAAAAAGGATGTAACTTCACTTTGATATTATGTAAAAAAATAGTTACAATATCTACTGAATAAAACTTCTTTTTATTATATATAAATATAAATAACATAAACAACGCAACTAAAATCAACACTCGCTGTAGGCGTGCAACCTTAAACTAAAGGGAAATTGAAAATGATTGTATCTGTTTCAGAGAAAAAGACAACATGCAACATCCTCTTTCTTTTTTAGAAGATATATGTTATTTGCTGGGGTATAAGAAGTTCCCAATCCTTAAAGAAAAATAACAGTAAATATATAAACTATTCTGCAGTTCTGCTAACTGCTAGTACTCAAACAAAAGCTACTATTATTTCTACTCTACATAATTTTAACCATGATGTAGTAGTATTCCTGCATCACTTATACTTTTTAACCTATTCCATAAAATTCATTGCCCATTCAATATCCCCCATTTTCAAAAAATCAGGTTTGTAGACATCTACTGATCATGTCGGTTATCTTATTACGGTAGCACCTAAATAGTTTGCATGTCGTGCACGTAGATGTTTCACGTGCTTATCATATATCTCGACAGAAACATATAATTGCGTAAATATATATTTTTAATTAAAAGGTGTCTTGATATCATATTTTATTATCAGAAAAAGAAGTAACACTGATACATAATAGACAACTCATGCAGAAGCAGAAATACAAATAAAATATATATATATATATAAAATTAAACTCGCTCTTACTTACTGCACATTAAGTTGGTCATCTAACGTATAGTAATTGCCCTATAAATAGCTAACCTTTCCTACACTACCTTCACACCAAATCCCTTATAATTTGAAGATAAAGATGATTTACATTATTTTCCTCTTCGCTCTTCTATCATTCACTTCCAATGCGGCTGTCAATGATTTCTGTGTAGCAGACCTAAAGGGTCCAGATAGCCCTTCAGGCTATCAGTGCAAGCCTCCTAACACAGTCACGGTGGATGACTTTGTGTTCTCTGGCTTTGTAGCTGGAAACACCACAAACACTTTCAATGCTGCATTAACCTCTGCATTTGTCACTGATTTTCCAGGTGTGAATGGTCTTGGTGTATCCGCAGCACGGTTAGACATAGCAAAAGGTGGATCAATCCCGATGCACACACACCCTGGTGCCACTGAACTTTTGATAATGGTAGAAGGTCAAATTACTGCTGGTTTTATGACACCGTTTGCACTTTATACGAAGACACTGAAACCAGGAGATGTTATGGTTTTTCCACAAGGACAATTGCATTTTCAAGTGAATTCTGGAAACGGAAAAGCCACTGCTTTTCTGGCTTTCAGTAGCGCAAACCCTGGAGCACAACTACTTGACCTTCTATTATTTGGTAATAGCTTACCTTCTGACTTGATTGCACAAACTACCTTCCTTGACGTTGCCCAAGTGAAGAAGGTTAAGGCACGTTTTGGTGGCAGAGGCTAGGAATGCTTATAAATCATCCAAATACAATAAATTTGTGCATATGATTGTTTTGTTTTAATATTAATGTTGGATCCGAAACTTTATGATTTGAGGTTTGAAGTTTGATCATGTATAAATAATTCCAGAGGGTCGTATAATTTTATCAACTTTTTACGTTTCTTCTTTTAATTCCTTACTTCTTACAATTTTACTTTGCATGTTAAGATAATAGCTGGCTGCATTTCAATTTAAAGTAATTCTTTGATTAAGCATATCAATACGTTGGAGCATTATATGAAAAGTGGAAGCACTATAGCGATCACGTAAATTTTAAGTTATTTAAATAAAAAGTTGGCAAATATTTAGATTGATTAGGATTGAAAACAGACTATAGAGTCTTGATCAAAGCATTCTTCTATGGAACATTGCAACAGATCTATGTTATAATCGTGTCTTGGCTGAAGATGCGGATAGTGGCACAGGTAAAACTTTAGAGAAGCAAGGAAATTGTTATCAGAGTACATATTGAAATTGAGTTTGTTATGGACAGAAATCCATAAAACACATGGAGGAAGCATGTCAAAAGCTATCCAAAGTGAGTAGTAAGAGTGAGAGTGATAATGTTCTTCCTTCACAGTGAAAGTAGTAAGTGTATATTATTTGAAGTAATGGTATATAGATAAGATATATAACCACTTGATTGCTGCTGTGATTATGCTGCATGTAAAGCTCAACACTCCTATGGCCCAGAAGGTGATAGAGGGATGATTTTTAATCTTTGAGGAATGCATAGAGGATTAGAAATAGTAAGATTACATAAGCATGTTAAAGAAAAGAAGATAGTTGAAAATCTTATATACAGCATAAAATTAAATTAAAATATATTAAATGAGTTTAAATTTTATTTTATAAATTAATTTTATAAAAATAAATTAAATTTAAAATCTGATATTAAAATTTATTTAATAAAATTATTAAACATATGAAATCACGTATCTTCTTATTATTATTTAATCAAATAATTTTTCAAAATTTACAAAAAAAAAATAAACATACTTATTATTACATCAAATTTTATTCTAATAAAAAATTAAATAATTCATTATTTTATATTTTTTAATTAAAATTTAATTATAATATATACTAATATTTATTAATATAAATTTTTTTAAAAAGTTACTGATAAAAAAACTTTAAATATGTTTTTTAAGCAATTTATTCTATAAATTAGAAGTCCTGTAATAATAAATTATTTCAAATATATAAGTATCTCCCATTACAAACATCTTTATCTATACCATGTGCTCTGTGGTTGGAAATAAACCTTAACAATTCAAAATTTACCTTGAAAAGATTTTATTGAGTAAACAAAAATTCTGAAGTCTAAGCACCATAATCGTATCTTTATTTTTTTCTATTTCAATTGCATTTTCATCACATACATTAGTTTTTTCTTATTTCTAGTTTTTCCCTCTATATATCCCTCTTCCTTCTACTAATAAACTCTAAAAATAGGATATGTATTAATAATTATCCATATTTGATTTATGATCTGATCTCGATCTAATAAACTCAAAAATTAAAGGTAGGATCCTTTCCGGAATCAAACTTTTTAAGGTTGTTTATGCAAGTCAATGGAAAGTATATATATAATATTCAGGTAAACAATAAATCTTAAGATAAGTCCAAATTTGTGTTCGTTCACCTTAAAATTTGGATCTGTAATTATTGGGCATGTTTATTATCTTATAAAGGATGAAATATATATAAGTAGTTTACGGAACCTGAACAAAAACAATGTCAAACAAGAACATCCACAGTTGAACATAGCTAGCAAAAACATGTCAAAACGTTACATATTATTAAAATAACATGAACAAGATTTGTATTACCATGAATTGAATATAGACTGTAGAAGTTAACACTACCAGAATACCAGAATCAATCTTTATTCAAAATATAAAATTGAGGAGACATTTAAAGCCGACAATTACTTCCTGCATTACCCATTAATGACTCTCTGGAAACACATGCATTCACTTGCGTATCAACTTTTTCCTTGCATGCCCCTTTGAGATTTGAAATTGATCTGTTATTCCAAGATGTGCCATGAGTAGACTGACATGAGTGAGGAGTTCTCCACCATGTCTTAGGTGCTGAGCATGATGAATCCCTTGACAGTGGCTAGCAGCATAACCTAGCATTTCAACCCACACTTGAGTGATTAACTTCCACATCTTTTTAGTCTCCCACTCATCCTCATTGCTTCTTAGCTTTCTTATATGTATGGCCAACCTGCATCCATCAAATAATATGGACTTGCTTCTATCTCCTTTCACCTGTGAAGGAAGAACATTCTCACTCTCACTGCTTACTTTGAGTAGCATTTCGCATGCTTCCTTCTTGCGTTTTATGGATTTTCTGTCCATAACGAATTCAGTTGCCTCAGCACATGTGTCTTGGAACCTGATCTCACCAATCCCATTAGGCAACATGGATGGTCTCATCACAAGAAGATACAACATGTACTCCGATAGCATTTTGCTTGCTTCTCTAAAATTTGGACCCGTACTATCCTCATCTTCACCTGAAACACAATTATAACATAGATCTGTTGCAATGTGCCATAGAATAATGCTTTGATCAAATTCTTCCTGGACACTCCACCCTAGTTGCGTGGAACATTTGAATATTTCCAGCACTTTGTTGCCCCTGTGATAGCAAAATTTCTTGATTTCATCTGCCACCTTCTCCTCATCCTTATCTTCTCTCTCGCTGACCTTTTCTATTTTTTTTATGAAGTGCTTAAAGATAATTTCCTTCAGATCACCTTTAACAATTTTAATATTACTACACTTGTACTTCTCACAGGAGTCATAAACTCCTGTAATCAGTCGAACGAGACAACACTTGGCTACTTTCTTTTTAAAACCTTTTCTATACTTGAAGCACAAAATCTTGTGAATGATACTGTATCTTCGTTCTTTAGCATTCAAGCAAAAATTTATGAGGTTGAACTGACCAATGCTGCTTGACCACCTCTTGTTTTTCACCTTTTTCAAGGCGCGCATCATATGACTAGTGACCTTGTTTCTGTGCCTACTCAGCCACAGCATTGTCCGGTCTGGGGACAATATATATAGTGAAATTACTGAACATATCTCCAGGGTGATAGCTCCAAGCAGCAACACGTATGTGACAAACACGTCCACTTTTGGATACTGATCCTTCTGTATGACAAAGAAGGAACATAGCACACTAACATTGCAAGCTAGTGTGACCAAACGGAGAAAACTACCCATGAAAGAATAAGTCAAAGCTGCTTTGGTGTAGAACAGATCATACATAAATCCAAGCTCTACTTCCATAACTTGAAACACTTTCTTGCCATTCCCATTCTGCAAAGACAACCTGCTTTCCAAAACATCATGGAAGCTCAGGATGAGATCCGCAAAAAGAGACTTGAAAGTCTTGAAGAATTTGTCTGCAAGCTTTACAATTTCAGGTCCATATGAGTCGGTTTCTGGCAGTAGTATGATGTTAGTTTCTGCAGGTGCACGTGTATGATTATCACCAACTGAGGGAGTTTCAAGGCCTTTTACATCAACCATGAACCCCTCATGAGATGCTGCAATGTACGTTTCCATGTACCTAGCATAATTAGGCCCTGGATCAGGATCAGGAAACAAGGACTCTTTGAATTGCTGGCTGCTTGCAGACCACAAAACCCAAATCCTCTCCCCAATTTTGATAAAACCAGAAATGAATATTGGTATTGCCAAAATGTTGAGATCAGTGTCTGTCCAGGAACTCAGGAAGATATAGAGTGCCAGCACAAACTGGCCACAAAAACTAAGAAAACGCCTACTCCAAAGTTCATTGTCTTCCATTGAGTAAGCAGTGATGGTATCTGAGCCACCAAGGTGAATGAGAAGAATTGGGGCCCAAAGAGATATAATGACATACTTTGGCTCCACAACATCACGTCCATGGTTTCCTACTTTATTAGAAAGAACACCTAGTGAGACTGTTGCAAGCCAATCTGCTAACAAGTAGGAAAACCACAGAATGATTCTCAGCCAGGTTCTGGTGCAGTGCTTCCTCTTGTTCCCAAGAAGGACGAGGATGCATTGGAAGATGAGGCTTAGCAGAACCATGAAACGGAGCTCCCACTTGTCCCAAAGGTTCCGCACACTAGGTGGAAAAATCTCAACCATCCTTCTCTTCTTTGTGAAGGCCAAACCACTAAAAACTGGACCACAAAAAAGAATAGTTGAAACTTGCAATTCGTTGTTAGTGTATACACATGCTGAATGAAAACACTGTAAGGAAGACAAAAGGTAGTCTTACCTGTAACCAGCGTCCTAGATTTCTGTGTCTTCTATAGTTCTGGTTTGTACTAGCACTGATTTAAGTACTCAACAGTTACCAAGAGAAAGTTATTTTCAGGGAATTGACATAATTAAGCAGCTTAAGAGTGGTCTTTGTATGATGGTAGATGAAGGATAGAGGATGATGTTTTAGAAAATAAAATAGTCTTGACAAAAATGTGAAGACCTTAAGAGGTATTTCTTATATATATTACTATAGATTTTTTTTAAATATATTATTATGTAATTTTACTCAAGTTCTATAATTATTTTTCTATGATTTAACTATATATAAAGTATATATTATCTTAATAAATTGGATTAATTTTATTTTGCCTTATATATTATCAAGTCTTGCATCGAATTATATTGTAGTTCAAACAAATTATCGTGTCAAAATTTCAAATTCATTAAAAATAAAGATAAAATTTCATCCAACTTGTCCATCTCATCCACATCCCTAGTTTGCATGATATCACTTGAGGTATATTTAAATTATATTTCTCTTCTTATTTTAAAGTATAAACTATTTCTTGTGAGAGATGTGCATAATTTATATTTTACTCTTTTTTCACAGAAAAAATAAATAATTTTGAATGCAATTTTCAATTATATTATGAGTGTTAAAATGAAGTTTATAGTATATATTTCGTCTTATAAAATCGCAAAATAGATGGTAAATGGTCGAAAATAACTATTAATCATGCTGAGAATTACAATAGAGGAAAGATATTAAAAAAACAACTCACACTTATATTAAAATGAATTCAAATGTAATACACTTATTTGGAACTCGAGAAAAATGCAGTTTAATCGTTTTTTAATGAAAAAGCCTTTAATTTAAGTGTTAACAAGGTAAAACAATCAAACTTAGCCAGAGGTTCACATATAAGACTTGTATTTCTACAAGAACACTTTAAAATATATGACACTAAGGTATACCATTAAACTTAAACATGACTTTTATTAACAAAATCATTCTATTTTCTTGTCAGTCATTAACAATGTCATTATAAGTGTAGATTGTTTTATCTTATCTTCTTTTTTTCTAATAAGCCATTAACAAAGTAATTTTATAGTATTTTAGTCTTTAAACTTGAACAATGAGTTGTATTAAAGCTGGAGTTTACCATAAATTACTTGAAAATTTAATGCCACCGGAGAAAAAAGAATCATGACAAGTCCTCAGCCATTTAGTTATTATGAAATATGCCTAGAAGCTAAAGAGGAAATCTAAAATAAGACTTCAGAGGAAGCCAACTAGAAGCCAAGTTAACAAATAAAGATTGGCTAAAGTCAATGCTTAGTGCATGAATGACAAAAATAAAACAATCGCTACAAATCTATTCACACGCTACGGGAACATCCTTGGTCACCCATGAAGTATCTTGATCCGCAAATTACTCAAGTCAAATGATCATGGTGTAAAAAGAATCAGTTGGAATCCTCTCATTTGATGCATAAGGTTCATATTCATATTGTAACTTGCAGACTGAACTAATTAACAATAAAAGCATTATCATTTCAAATATAAATTTAGTTGTGTAATTGCATAAGCAAAAGGCAAAAAAAAATTCACCAAAGGCTAATCCTCCCTGCAGTAGAGATAAAACTACAAACATACTGCTAACCCCAAACTTTTTTTCCAGACTATATACTTAGCTGACTTAACCCCTTGAATAGTACTGTCCAATAATTTCTTCAAAAATGTACTTTCAAACATACTAATGGCAGTAAGTCAGTTTCCTCACAAGAGGGGAGGTACACAACATCAGAAGCAACTTGTCAGAAATACTTTTTGAAAGTGATCAGTCACTAAAACAACGATATGACAAACAGTGAGCTTGTTCTCTGGTTAGCAACACTCATTGTGTTGGGAGTTTCACTGACCCTCGATTGTTTACTCATCTACTACGAAGATAAAGTTGAGTGGATAAAGAGGGAAATGAAGTCACTAGAAGCTCTGCTAGAGGATTATAAACAACTTGAGGACAAAGGGGATAAAGTAGTTTATCTAGCTCGTCGTTTCTGGGATTCAGAAGATCTATCTGGAATTCATTTGCAGCTAAGTGACCCTGAGCAGAAGTGGGTAAAATCAACAAAAGATGTAATTGGTGAAGCAAAAGAATGTGTCACCAACTACTACAAACATAGCCGAGGATTGGTTCGTGGTTGTACTACGGCTATCATGAGATTGTTTCCCATCAAAGATGTTATCTTTCAAATCAATAGCGTCAAAATTAAGATGATAGATCATATTCAAAAGAAAGATGAAGATGCCAAGAACATTTATAAATCTATGGAGAGGTCAAGATCCCAGATTAGAAGTCTGTTGGATCAATATACAATGGAAGAGGCCGACAAATCTTTAGCATCTCAAAATCAAAAGCAGAAGAAGCCTCCCATAAGTATTGATGAATTGATGAAGAGAAAAGAGCTATTTTCTGGCATGGAAGAGGGATGGTCCATATATCTGCTGCTTCCACTAAGCGCTTTCATCAAGGAGTTGAGTCAGCTTCAGCTAGAAACTGAAACAGAAAAGCTGTGGAAAACAGAAGCAGAAGAATTAATTGCAGAGGCAGAGGTCTGCATTAGTAACTTCTCATGGTGGGTTTCAAAAATCGGTATATTAAAGAATAACATTCCCATAGTAACGTCTCTTTTCAGAGAGGACATGAAGCGGATTGTCGCCAACTTTGACTCCCTGCTCGTAAGGAAGGAGAGGTATAACTTTGCTTTTAATGACACAGCTGCAGAGAAGTCAGTCTTCCCATATATTATAGATTACAATGCAATCACATCAGCCATTAGAAGCATCCAAAGCAAACTGAGAAATGAAGACAGAAGCTCAAAGAAGGTAGCTGAAATCAATTCACTGGTTCATGATTTGGAAGAAATGCATAAAAAGCTTCAGAAGGCAGAAGAAACAGCAGGGAGAAATGCTTGTTTAGACCAACTAAAGTCCATTGCAAACGGGGTGGACAGTTTTGTAGATAAGTATATGAATGAAGCTGAGCTCAGTTGTCATGAGATCAAAAAAGCTATTGATCGTCTTCATAACATAATAAAAAATTGCAGCATAGAAAGACAGAAGTCAACCGAAGCAGTTGGTTTGAAAAATGAAATACGAGATTTAGCCTCGAAATTGACCATAAGCAGTGATAGTTCATCAAATTCAATACTTTCCATTGTGGGGATGATAGGTGTAGGGAAGACAACTCTCGCAAAGGCAATTTATTACAGCAAAGCTGTGGTTGAGCACTTCCCAGTCCGTGTCTGGGTGACAGTAACTGAAAGAGCTGCCCTCAAAGCACAAGTTCTGCTGATGAAAAAGGATGGGACTAAAGACCAGACATTGTACGTCACTCAGGTACGTGATCACTTGAAAGAGAAGCTATGTCTTGTTGTTCTAGATAATGTCTCAAACGTGGGAGATTTTGATAAACTACATGAAATATTATCTGGATCTGAAATGACAAATGGGAGCAGAATAGTGCTGACAACACGGTTTAAGAATGTGGCTTTACATGCAAACAGAAATAGCACCCCTCACCAGATTCGACTGCTAACAAAGGAAGAGAGTTGGGAGCTGTTTAAGAAGGTGACAGGCACCGAGAAGACCAAATTAGAACCAAGTGTGGAAAAACTTGCATATCAGGTACTGGGAAGATGTGGGGGGTTGCCACTTGCTATCACGTCTATTGGGTGTGTCGTGCAAGCCAAAGGCATGACCGATGAGATCTTATCTTGGGTGCTTAAACAAATCAACAATGGCCGTTACAAAGCACAATGGCTTCAAGCTTGGGAGAAGAACAAACAAGAACTAAGTGACTCTATGACTAACTGTCTGTATTACTTCACACTCTTCCCTGTAGACTTTGAAATTCCAGCAAGGAGGTTAGTTAATCTATGGGTTGCAGAAGAATTGGTGAAACAAAACAAGCACCAAACAGCGGAAGACATTGCAGAAAGATGTATAGAAGATTTGAGAGACTGCAACATGATTCAAGTTGTGGCACTAAAGTCCAATAGCAAGATTAAGACATGTTGCTTGCCAAGTATGCTCAGAGAAATCATCTTGGGAAATAGCGACACAACAATCCGCAGCAAGTACTCAGGTACATTTTTAGAGAGGCGATATGCCTATGATCGTGGTCTTGAAATGTTCAGCAAGAAAGGAATTCCCCTATCTATTTTTTTCTTTGACAAGCGAGAGGGAAAGAAACCAGGAGAACATGTAGAGAAGATCCTTTCAAGAGGCATTGCAAGAGAGCAGTTCAGGGATGTTAGAGTCCTTGATCTTGAACGCATATTCAGACCTCAGTTGCCTCAGACTTTATGTAAGTTAATCCATATCACCTATCTTAGTTTAAGGTGGACTTATTTGGAGGAATTCCCACCATTCATAGGCAATCTGGTGAACCTGGAGACATTGGATTTAAAGCATACATGTATCCGTGTTCTCCCTAGCTCCATCTGGAAATTGAAGAAGCTGAGGAACTTGTACCTGAACCAAAAATATCGAAGTAGAGTAGAGGGAAAACTAAGAGGAAACTATCAGGAAAATCTTCACACACTATGGGGTGTGTTCATGTATGGGGATTCCCCTCTTCTCCGTGACCTTCACAAGCTGAAGAACCTTAAAAATTTAAAATTAGCTTTCCAATTGACAAAAACAGAGAAAGACACACTTGCTAAGATGATTGCGCAGCTGAACCAGCTTCATTCACTGAGACTTAAATCAGTCAATGAAATTGGTGGTCCTAAAAAACTAATATTGCCCAATATGTCAAAGCTGGAGAGTCTCTCGTCCCTCCAGTTGTTTGGGAGATTACTGGATGAACTACATATGAGCCGTCTCCCACAAAATCTTACTGATCTCACCTTGTCAGAATCAAAACTGTCAGATGATCCTATGCCAGAGTTGCAGAGCCTGCCCAAACTTAAATCGTTGTGTTTTTATGCTGACTCTTATACAGGGAGAAGCATGGTTTGTGCCACAGGCAGTTTTCCACAACTTCAAGTGCTAAGATTCTGGAATTTAAGGGAGCTTCAAGAATGGGATGTGAAGGAAGGAGCAATGCCAAGCCTCATGGAATTTGAAGTCCGGTCCTGTGGATATCTGGCATTTCCCACTGGGTTGAAGCATTTGAAGACTCTTCGCTTGATTAAGTTACATAACATGCCAAAGCCATTCACCAGAGACATCTTAAATCGTAAGAAGACATTGTTGGATGATGTTGAGATCGATTACGATTGATGGATACTATATCTGGATTTCGTCCTTTAATATCAAACAGGTATGCTTTTCTTTTCCCAACACCTATTTGACTCCCCCATATTTCATAATGATAATTTGCTTCTTTTCATTGCAATTTATTACAGGTTTGCGCTCATATTTGCTATGTGCATCATAACAAAGTAGATGAAAAATGCTGATGGTATTGGTGAATTAATATTTTAGTTATCCTTGTTGCTTGATGTCTTTCCCAAGCATTCCAAACTTCAAAGTTTCAGAATAAGTTAAGGCTTTTATTTGCCACATTATGAAGGATGTCCATACACTTCCCAAACTACCTCATTTAGATTTCTGTGTTCTCAAATTAATTGCATTGTTATTCTGGATCAGTGTTAGTACACATGACTAGTTCATTATAAACAATTCATGGAACAATTTACGTGCATTACTGAATAATTGCATTGTTACTTTTGAAGTGTTAATTTACATGATTACTACCTTATCGAAAACTAATCGTAGAACAAAATATGAATATTTGTTTCTAAGAAACAAGTAAAGGTGTATCCGCTCTTTATTTGGAGTCGTAATCATCTACTCTGTTAAAATTCAGACATAGATGATAAATATACTCTTACTTTCTCACACCAAGGACAATCTCGCTTTAGTAGATTTTTTTTTCAATTATTTCTCACATTAAGGACAATCTCACTTTAGTAGATCTTCTATCCAAAAATAGTTTAGAGGTCGTTTCCTAGTCTTAATTTACATATTGATGAAGTTATTAGAGAAACGGAGAATAATCTTGGATTGCACTTATTGGAGTGTCTTCAAGGGAAATGATGGAAAGTACATGAGATAATTAGTAGCAACTCGAGATTAAATGAAAGGGAGAGAGGGAAATTTAACTATTCAGCCACGCCTGTCACTGTGACATCCGTCTGTGATTAAAAATACGGCATACCTTTGTCATCATTTTGGATGAGATCCAAAATATCTAAAAGAGTCTAATTTAAAATTGAAGAGTGGAGAGAATTTATAGGGGCAAACAGGGCAGCGGAAGTGATAAGGACTTGGGTATTATGAGTTGTCTAAGCCTCACATCGAGATAATATAGGATACTAAGTAGAATATTCAAATACTCAGTTCTCTTCTTTTAATAGCTAACTTTTAAGAGTAGATTTGCCAAATACTTGAATGTTTATCCATCGGTATCAGAGAGGTAGCCCTCAGTGTCTTAGAAAGAGACCTATGAAGCATTCTGACCAGTGGAGCCGAGACATCGACCCTGAAGTGCAGTGATTTGATAGGGATTTTGCTAAGTAGTTTGGTTCTCCTCCCTTAAAAGCTAGAGAGTAAAAGCCAAAAAGGACATGTTACAGTGGTTAAATTAATTAGATTTTATTATTCATATAAAATTTCTTATGCACCTTTTCATCATTTGAAAATTACTTTAACTTCTTTTATTTTAACATTTAAACATAACTAAAGGAGGGACTAGTTTAAAATTTGGGTACTTTGCATATAAATATATTTTCTACGAACAGAAAGGGGATTTCTTTTAAAGGTGTCCAGTTGATATAGAAAGATGCAAGCATTTGAGTGCATTCCCAAAACGTTGTAGAAAAGAAATTGAATTTTTTATGATATAAAAGCAAGTACACAACATGAAGCGTCTTGAGGAATTGGTATATGCTGTTACTTTTCTAATCAGGCAACACTAATACAAATTCAAAAAGAATTTAACACAACCTTCTCCAAGTAGTTGACCGAACGAGAGTCCAACTTTTCCCTTAAAGCCTGGATTTGGGACTTTGAGATTCCTTTGACCATTTTGGAGGAAGTATTTCATATTCTAGGACTTGCCCCAACTCATTGCTTTCTTCTTCACCTACAATGTCCTTAGAGAATGCATCTGGATTGGCCTTGATGCAGCTCTGCAAAGCAACAAACGGATGTACACAGTCCGAGCCCTACATATTTGGAGAAAATTTCACATTTCAACCCTTACAAGAATACAGAAATCAAGATTTCAAAAATAAAATAATTTAAATTTACCCATATTGGTTGCTAATTGCTATTGCAGAGTTTACGCCATGATTCAGTAATACAGACTTGCACATTACCACTGAACTCCTAATCACAAAAACATTATGTTGAAAGGGCACATATAATCTTTGTACCCAGGCTTATGAATTTTAATTTTAACTCAATTTTACAAAATTGATTTATAAATTCAGATTTAAATTCATTTCTCTCGTCCACCACTATTTTTAATATGTTGATAATATGGTAAGTGATCCTTTTAGTATATCTAAGATAGGATTTGACAACAACTTAGATAGTAAATTCTAACCCTTATTCAACCTCCCAAAGCTGGATTGTAAGTGAATTTTACACCTAATAATAAAACCACAAAACTGAATTAAACCAAATCGAAACACATTTTATTTAGTTTGGATGATTATTTTATGAAAAACTGATAGGTTATCAAACAACAAATAGTTGAAAAAACACTATGTTGCAGTTCACTAAGCGGTTATGTGGAAAGGCTGATCTAGGTAGATATAGGCTGCAGTTGTGACCTACAAACAGCTAAACCGGTTCACATAACACTTGTAATTGTAGCTACACCTTGTTTCACGAAACGAAGCTACGCTATGTAATCACTAATGAAAGCAAAGTATAAAGTAAGATATACCTTTTCTTCAGAGGTACTCTTGAGAAAACACAGAAATGCCTCTGAGAACTGAGAGCCACAGAGACCAGTTCGCAAATCAGCAATGCAGGGGCATTCGAGAGCTTTCTGAGCCATTGCCTCAACAGACTGAAAATTCCACAATATCAACTTTTTTTCATTCATTCACTCAATTGCCAAGTTGAAAGCAAAAGACGAAAGCAATTCAGTGCAAACCTCAGTGTGTTGGCTTCCATATTCTGCAGCTTCTGCAATAATAATAATAATAATAATAATAAAGAAAACATGACACAAACTGAGATTTCGTTTCAGCCACACATGTACAAACACGTGAAGTGCATAAGAAATGAAACACGGAAAAACAACCTGCGAGCGCAGACTCCAAGGAAGTGGGTTTGGAGGTGTCGTTGGTGGTGGTTTGAGTCTCCGCCGCAGCTTCTGCGCTTTCAATTTGACCCATCGTGAATCCTGATTTCTGAGTCCTCAATTCTGAACCTCTTTGGTTTTGTGGTGCGCTGAAAATTCAAATTCTGAATGTAATCTTCTCTCGCACGGAAAGGAGTGTTTCTCGTCCAATTATTCCCTAAAACCCACTTACTTAACCATTTTAGTTTTACAAATTTTGTTACTTTACCATTTTTTCAAAGTCAATTTTGTAACAGATATCGACTTTCGGTATCAAAATATTATGACTCAAATTCGAATAACCTAAAATACTCTGTTTAATAGGGTTACTAAATATTTTTAAATTACTCTTTTTTATTAGTTTTTCATTTTGAATAAAGAAAATTATGAACAACTCAAAGAAAAAAAAAATACTAAACATATATAAAAATGTTTTCAATCTATAAGTTCAAATACAAAACATATTTAAAGAATCCATAATTAATTAATTGTATATTTAAATTTACACGATTTTAATACTTTTGTCTTGTATATTAATCTTATAATAATAATTCTTATGGATCTTAATGTATTCGTTAAATTGTCCCATTGACACAAGGTCTTGAATCTAGCATTGTGTATGTGAATATTTACATAATTATTAACTTTCTTGTTAATTATTCATCGCATTAGTGTAAAGGATTTGTCTTGTTTGTAATATTTTAAAATGAATACTTTGTTTTGATTTAGGATGTTACTTATAACACGGCATCATGTTCTTGTTATTTACGCCAAATCGTCTTTTTAGGGAATAATTAATATTTTTATGTTCATATTCAAAACTTTTTAGTGACCAAACTACATTCAGAGATGGACAGCTACATGTATGATCAATGCTTTATTTTATTTTTGGTGTATATGTGCCATGAATTCATATTTAATATACGTGATTAATATAAAGTAATTTATACTTTCAACTTTCAACATTGCATATAATCATTAAATTTATTATACAAATTTTCAATTCAAAATTAGATAATACTATAAAAAAAAAAAAAATACACTAGCTAGAAGTATATCCAATTTAGTGATTCTTATCCAAATGCAACTTAAAAAAATGTAATTAGTAATATTAGTATTGATAATAATCTGAAAACAATAATGTTCTATTTAATCAACCAGAACCAGAATTGGAGAAAATTGGAGTTGGGTTGACATGCTCTATGCAGAGTTTTATTTTAACAAAATGCAACTAAACATTTTCCTTTGCATCTTATCAACAGAGACAGTCATTGAATCAAGATTAAAAATATTTGAAACATGGAAAAGTAGAAACTTTAATAAATTTCAGATAATATATATATACCCGTTTCCTTACTCTTGGAGAAAATGACTAAAAAAATGAAAACAAATAACAACAAAATACAGCACAAAAAGTTGCTAAGGCCTTGCCAGATACAAACTTTTCACCAAGTTTCAATTAGTCAAAGTGTGTGCCGGCCATAGTTTTGAATGAACCTATCACAATCCTCAAACTCTCATTGAAATTCCTATTAAATCTTGAAAAGTAAGCAGATTTCAATCGCCAATATAATACAAAGGAACAAGTTAACCACCCAACATAAAGAAGAGACATTATCGTCTCCTAGTTGCCTATGCAACCAATATTAAACTTCAATAAAACATCACATCCTCCAAACGAACAGCACACAAACAATTAGAAAATTCCCTCATTTGTCACTACTAGTAGGAAGCATCACTACACCATGCCTTATTTTAAAATTCTTTAGGAAAAACTAATGAAACTTTATGGTTGATATGTCCTATACTCTCCTCCTCCCGTTTGGTCAATGATCCAACACTACTAATCCCTCTAAACCCTTTTCAATCTTTGCTCTATCTCACAACACCCCCTTCCATTACAATGATCATGGAACCAAATCCAACATCAGATCATAGTCTGGACTGGTTTGAAGGTTCTGTTTCTTTCTTTCCACTTCCACCATTCTTGGATGATCCATATAACTCTAGTGACATCCAAGAGTATCAGCTGTGGGATCAAGACATAAGCAGCCAGTATCAAACTGATGTTAATACCATTTCCCCTAGTGCCACCAACATTGCTAGCATAGCACCCCCTGAGCCTTGTGGTTCTAACAACCTTCCACTTTCTGATTTGCCCAAGAAAAGAAGTGCCACTGATGAGTCAAGTCTCAGATCACCACAAAACCACAAGCACAAGAAAATCAAGAGCAAACCCATGAACAGTGATGCAGATAATGGATATGCAGAAGTGACAACTACAGTTAAAAAACCTGGTGAAAAAAAGAAAGGTGCTGCTAAGGGTGTAGGAAATAACTGCAACAACAAGGAAGGTAGGTGGGCTGAACAGTTGCTCAACCCCTGTGCTGCAGCCATAACTGGTGGAAACCTGAACCGTGTGCAACACCTCTTATATGTTCTCCATGAGTTAGCATCACCTACTGGTGATGCTAACCACAGGCTTGCAGCACATGGTCTTAAAGCACTCACACACCACTTATCATCTTCTCCAGCATCTACCTCTTCAGGGTCCATAACTTTTGCATCTACCGAACCACGGTTCTTCCAAAAGACACTACTCAAGTTCTATGAGGTTAGCCCTTGGTTTTCTTTTCCAAACAACATAGCAAATGCTTCCATCCTTCAAGTTCTTGGGGAAGATAATGACAATTCACGCACCCTTCACATCCTTGACATTGGAGCCTCTCATGGTATGCAATGGCCAACGTTTCTAGAGGCCTTGAGTCGCAGACCTGGCGGACCTCCTCCACTGGTTCGCCTCACTGTGGTCACTGCTTCTTCCACTGAAAATGACACCCCGTTTTCTATTGGTCCTCCTGGTGATAACTTCTCATCTAGACTCCTTGGTTTTGCTCAGTCAATGAACGTTAATTTTCAGATTAAAAGGCTAGATAATTGTCCATTACATACACTGAGTGCTCAAAGTGTTGACACCTCCCCGGATGAAATCTTTTTTGTGTGTGCACAGTTTAGGCTGCATCAGTTAAGTCACAATACCACTGACGAAAGGAGTGAGTTTCTGAAAGTACTGAGGAACATGGAGCCCAAAGGGGTGATACTAAGTGACAACAACATGGAATGCTGTTGCAATTGTTGTGGGGATTTTGCCACCGGGTTCTCTCGAAGGGTGGAGTATTTGTGGAGGTTTTTGGACTCAACAAGCTCAGCTTTCAAGGGTCGTGAGAGTGATGAAAGGAGAGTGATGGAAGGTGAGGCGGCGAAGGCATTGACAAACCAGCGAGAGATGAATGAAGGGAAGGAAAAATGGTGTGAGAGAATGAAAGAAGCAGGGTTTGTGGGGGAAGTATTTGGAGAGGATGCAATAGATGGAGGTAGAGCTTTGCTGAGAAAGTATGATAGTAATTGGGAGATGAAAGTTGAAGATGACAATATAAGTGTTGGACTATGGTGGAAGGGGCAACCTGTTTCTTTCTGTTCCTTGTGGAAGCTGGATGGAAACGATCAGAGCTCAACATTCACATCATGATGAACCATGACTTAGAATTCAGTACAAGCTTATATCAAACAGGTTCTAATGAGGGAAAGGTTTTCCACTGCTGGTTAACAGTAAACAAGTATGAGGGGAAAAGGTACCATAGGTATTCATAGTTGTTAAAATTCTTCCACTGCCAATTTTCTCTACCTTGTCAAATTCTTGATTATAAAACTTTTTTGTAACATAAGAGGGATGCAAACTATTTCGTCAGTTGTGTACTTTGTAATGACTGGTAACTGTTAAGCAGATAGTGCTGTTTTAGCGTGTTGTTCTTCAGTTACAAATCTGAAGAACATCACAAGCCAACAAACATTGCACATGGGGTATGCGAAAAACTTCAGAGTTCATTTGAGCTTAATAGTTTTTTTAATAGACTTTTTTACTTTTCACCAGTTTTCAAAAGTTTATTTCGCAATTAACTAAAATGAAAAATATAAGTTTCGTAATCAAATTTATAACATAAACTACTAAACAATTCATTGCTCTGTTTATCTAATTACACTTTGTTAATCAACATAGAGGAGGATACACGTCAATCCACTGCTATTTCTGTATCTGCTTTAAATTCAAAAACATTTTATTTTCATTTTTATTAAAATTTGCTAATGAAAAGAGTATGAGCCTCAGCAAACAAACCACCTGGTTATTGCCTACCAGCATCAGTTTTAACGTAGATTTACAATTTTACTCGTGAGCTTACCTTTAGTGTAGAAGTAACATCACATGCTCAGAACATATCACAGTTCATTCTATAGGAATTATGCAAAACTAATATTTATGTACACGATTGGAAAATCCTACAAGGTTTCCCCAAAAAGACCTGACGGGGTGATAAGATGAGGAAGCTACGAATTAACCACGACCAGCCTATTTAAGCCATTGTCCAACTACCCCAGATAAAGTAATACGTTAACAGGTAAAAAGAGCAACGCAAGTTTTCCCAAAAACTCCATATTCCAGATCTTATCCAAATAAAAAGCAGACGTTCGTCTCATTGCCAGGTGTTAAAGTTTTCTGCCGCAGAGTGAACAAAATATTCAGGCTGTGTCTGTTCATGATTCAAAAATCCGCACTGAATTTCGAATCTCCTGACGACAAACTGGACATTTAGGTGCCACTTCACGTTCAACTGATATGGCACACCCTTGGCAACACACAAGATGCCCACAGGGGATGAAGACAGAACGCCTTCTCCTCATCAAACATATAACACATAATTGTCCATCTGGAACATCTTCAATCTCATCATCCACCTGAGGTTCAACATCACTCACTGCTTGCCTTTGTTGCCGGAGCTGCCTCTGTAGCTTCCACTGTTTCCACTTATTCCAGTTCCTGAAAACCAACAGAGTTTAATTGCCTTCAATTCAACTCTAAGTCTCTCTAACCACCCAAAATTACCAATAATATTATTTCAAATCATTTCCACTCTTCGGATTATTATCACAATTAAGGGTATCAAAGTGTGTCCATTAAAAACTAGTCTATACACATAATAAGGAAGACAAAGTTTATCAATCAGGAAAATCCATTTGTTTCCAAACAATTTAAAGCCAGCTATAATTAACAAAATCCAGAACATCACAGAAACAACATAATAAATGGACAGATAAGTCAAACCGACGTACCTCACAACTGCATAGCCAAGGATCCCAACTGACATTGAACCGAGAGCAATACCACCCCAAAACAGTATTTTTGTTTTTACGGAAAGATCCACTATCATCTGATCTTTACTCAAGTCAGATCTGCAAAAGAGATGACAATTACGATAAGCAGCACTTCCAAAGGCGGAATCATTAATTAATTTTTACTGAGATATAGGCACTCAAATATTCAACATGAAGGGAAAAATAAAAAATTCAGTATCACTCATATTGATGTACCACCAACACAAAATCTTAGGTTCGTCATGTGATCCTTTTTTAAAAGTAATTTTATACTTCACAAATGGCACCTGCACCTCTACTTGTTGGCATGAAAATTTAAGCAAGTTTGATCAAAAACCACATTCATGGATCACAACTTGCCATTCAAGATCACCAATGTAAATTAATTAATTAATTAATTTATAAAATGACAATAGCCATAACTTTCTACCAGTAAAGTGACATTTCCCCTAGAATGTATCCTACTGGATACTGAAGGTACAAAGAAAGGAATAATGTTATGCTGCCTTCAAATGAAACAATCCCCTCTACTATACTAAATTTATAACTAACAATACCAATGGTAGGGATATTTTCATTATCAACAATAGTTTATTGCAACTAAAAGAAACTTACAGAAAATATGGTAGATCTTTGCATGACTTAATTTCAGCAATTCCATTATTTAAACTGCAAAGGCCGACTGCAGTGATATCCTTCCCCAATGGGAGTATTTTTTCTTCATCTAGCAGTCCGACCTGCAGAAGAGAAACATATGACAACATTTCAGCAAATGTGATATACCAAAGATCAACAATTTCACAAGAGACAGCCAAAGATGCAAAAAACGAAAATAGATTAATTGAAGAGTGAAATAGTATAAGTATTGAGCTTTAAAATAGCTCAACATTATGCTATCCGCAAATAAGCAATTAGAATATAACTCACCGGATATTCATGCCCAAAGAGTGCTTGCAAGAAAGTATAAGGAGAAGCATTTATTGGTTGCAATTTATGATAAACTGTTGTCAGAGGTAACGGATGTCTTGAGCCATCCATGTTGACAACGACATATTCAGTAGATGATCGCCGTCCAACATCAAGTAGAACAAAAGGCACCTACAACAAATATAGTTAGAATATCTACAAAACATTATTTACTATCACTATTGTATCTAAAATTATTTTAAAGTATCTTAAATAATCCTTTCTTAGTGGGATAGGACTTTTGTTGTTATTGTTGTCGTTACATGATCCTTAAGGAATGATTATCATATTTCAATATATTTATTTCATAATTTGTTTCCTCATTTTGTTAAGATTAGGAGTGTAGTACCGGTGTAAATAACACGTACTGCTTTTTCTTTAGTAAAACACCATTACAATACATACAATAAATCAATATTCTATTTTTTAGTTCTGAGCTTGATCTCTTTTTTCATCCTTCTCTGCATTCTGCTATAATTTGAAGATATAATGGCCCGGTTTGTTTAAACTTAAAATAAGTGTTTTTGAAATAATTAATTATTTGAGAAGCAGATAGAATTTTCTTACTAAAAAAAGTAGATAACTGCTTATTTCTTAAATAAGCAGATTAGACAAATACATAAAAGAGAGCATAAATCTGCTTATTTTATTAAAAAACAAAAACTTATTTTAGAAAATAAGTACAAACAAACTCACGCATTATATGTCCTAGCTATTAAAACAAATTAAGATCAAAGGTGAACAAGGAAAAGAGAAACCAAAAGACACATCATAATCCTTTCATACACAATAGCGAGTCAAAGTCATGGCAACTGGCGCCACAAGAAACTCATAGCACTGTTTTTCTGTGTCACATGAATACTAGCCAAAATCACAGCTCCATAGGATCCGAATTGCAGATCAATGCCCTACTATTATACCACCAAGTGTGGCAATTGTTCAAACCTCAGCCCCTCCGTTTTCCAGTCAAATCCTAGTAGCCCACACATGTTTCAACCAACCTTGCTCCTTTGCAGCTTCCTCTGTAATATAACTTTCTGTCAATCTATCTTATTTTCTTCTGTTTATTTTTGTCTTCTGTTTCTATGTTCTACTTCAACTATCTATCAGTTTTTATTTTCCTTTTTATTCTTTTTGTATCTTTCCATCTTTTTTCTATTATCTAATAAAATCCATATACAGAAAGATTCTATTCATCTTTCTATTTTTGTAATTGTTGACTTTAGTTTTTTAATGTAAACCACTTGGATGACTTATAGCATGTTTGAGACATGTTAAACCACACAAGAAGCAAATAGTTTAAACTTTCCTGTCTATGAGGAGAATTGACATGACTTTTCTCATTAAAATCAACACACATTAAATGCAATTTAAAAAGCATTCATATCCTCTTTTTATGGGGGCAGACTAGCAGGAAATTGACATTACTGTCTCTCTACACCTCCAACCTCCCTGCATTGCAGCTCAAAAAACAGGGGAGCAGTAACTGTCTTTGTTAACTGCTGTACTTTAACTATGATCAAACTTCTCAATTACTATTAATTAGCTCATGTTCTAGCCATTGCAACTGAAAGTACATCCTGTTTGAATTGGTGGGCGTTTTTACTAACCTAGGCCAAGATCAGCTGAAGCATGCCCATGGTGCACAATCTTATGCAGCAAGAGATTGCATTATGTAATATGTATTATGTATTATGTATTATTAAAACAATAAAACCACTAATTAATTATGGATACAAAATAACCTACTAGGATATATTTACTGCATAAGCTAGAAAAGAGTCTTCTTTGTTGTCAATACTACTCAATTATATACACCAACCAGTATCAAATTTGACATCATAAAATACAAATCAGTTGACAAGATTATACCGGAACTTTTTTTATACATTAAGAACCTCAATAAGTAACAAAGTTACGCATCCATTACCTTCCTTAAAGATGTAGACTCTTGCTGTCTCCAAGATCTTGCAAATATGGCTCGAAGATCAGAAGTCCATCCAAATAAGCCTTTCCATTCATTGTATATACACTTCATGATAATCAACACAAAATAAATAAATAAGTTAGACTCCAATTCACAACTAACTTACTACTAAGTTGCAAGACATTTAAGCTGAAATTAAATTTATATTTTCTACAGAAATGAAAAAGATATTACTCCTTTTGGACATGAAAGCCGTTCAACTAGATGCCAAATGGGTAGCCAAATATCATTAGGAAAAATTTATAAATGTAACGGTTACATTTTAACAACTTTGTAGTTTAGCATACATTCGCATATATTGTATCACAATTTCAACCTTGAATTTATCCTCTAAAGTGTATCTTTTTGTATATGGAGAAGGCAAATCCCTGGAAATTAGTGCCTCGACAAAAATAAATCGACTGAAATAGGTGAAGGTTCATTAAAATATGCCCCGCTGAATGGTGTGTTTGAAAAGTCACTGAGTCACACTAAACACCAACAATCCATGAGAGATGGACTTAGGTTTTGGAAAAGAAGGAAACAATTGATAATGTGTTTGATAAACCCTTTTATCGTGCCGAATGCCAATCCAATATGAGAGGAGGATTGCATTCGACCTGCAATGAAAAGCGGGATTTGCCTTTTCCAAACATGCTCAAATACTTTGCAACTGATAGTTGAAGAAAATGTTCGATTGGCATTCAACCAACCACCGTTGAAGGTACAAAAACAAACAAACTAAGATCCGTTTTACTTTCCACTATCACGTTCTTTTGTTCTTAATCAAGTGTGAAGTGATTGCACTCCAGAATTTCAACACTTCCTAAATTAAACCATACAGACCTAAATTCAAATTACACGCTGACCGATCTTCTAAAAACATTAATAGCTACTTAACATACACCCCAAGATTTCGAATAAAACCCTTTACGATAGCGAATTTTAATCAAACAAGCAAAATCCCTCTACTCAATCGAACATTAATCTCAAGTAATTCGAAGAAAAAAAGGTTACCGTTTGAGTTCTTTGAAGGATGACGCCTTTATCACCGGACTCGCGAGAAACCAAGACCCCGGGTCTGAGGGTTTTCCAGGAGCCATCGACAGCGGACTTGGCATCGACGGTGCCGCGGACAATTACGATTGTTCCACCGTCGGAGTTAGAATCGGCGTCGGAGGGAGTATCAGAAAGAAGGGAACGGAGGTCGGAAACGGAGAGGGAAGGGGCGCGGCGGAGCTTGCGGAGGGCGGCGGAAGTGGCGGAGAATTTGAAGAGGGTGCGGAGGGCGGCGTAGGCCAAGGCGAAGCCCAAAACAGCGCCGTCGAAGGAAAGGGCGAGCTGGGAGAGAAGGGATACTAAGGCTTGATCCTGATGGGACATTGATCATTCATTCATTCACTCGTTCATTCATTCATCCCTCACCATCACACACACTCTCTGCCTTTCCGCAATATCGCCAATTCCTCGTCGTTTAGTCCCTTCTAGAACATCCACCATTCAAGAACTGCCACGTGAAATTCTATAACGTCAAAAATACTAATTTTACCTTGAAATTTTAAAATGATGTTTTGAAATCAAGAAATTGTTATAGCCCAAAATAATGAAAAAGGAATTTCTTGGATTGCACCCAATTTAAAAAGGGTTAAGTTAAATCAAAGTTATTTTATTTTTAACTTTATCACGTTCAGATGAAAACAATTTGTTGTATTTTTTAATTGGGGGTTTTCAAAAATTCTATATTTATAAATGTTCAAGAGAGTTGAGTACATTTAATCTTCTTTCGTATCATTTGTTTTTCGTACCAAAAAGAGGTCTAGTGAAAATTTTGCTCAACTTCACCGTTTTTTGGGGGAGTGACGAGCCTACTTTCTTCCTTTCTTTCAATTATGATGGATTCAGTTTGAAAAACTTTGATCTAATGAAAAACACAAAACCAAAGTTTCTCTTTCTGACAACACTGTCAAAAAGCAACCCAAATTGTTGCTGTTAATGATGTTATGTTTGTCTCTGTGATTACAGCTACTCTCCAGTCTCCAATTCTAAAATCATTGCTTACAGCTATATAGTTCCTTCCTCAACAATGTGAACACTGAAAAAAGCTAGGAAAAATACCTTACTTCCATACCCCTGAATCTCCTTTCTCTACCATCCTTTTCACCTTTTTATTCTTTTTATCTTTTCTCTCCATTCTTTAATCCTCCTCACTTTTTGGCCGGCTGTTTTTCCATCATCCAATCTCACATGCATTCATACATACATTCCTTAGCCTACCACCTTTTCCTCCCACTATAAATATTCTCCTCTTCACTTCAAATTTTCATCATTCACAAAACTAACTCACTCTTACTTGCTTCACCTCCAAATTATGGCCACCACCACCTATGCTTCTTCTTCTTCTTCTTCATCACAAAGATCATTGGCCATGGTCTTGGCTTTGGCCTCAGCAGTGGTGCTCTCTCCCTTATATGTGAATTCAAAGAGTGATAGGAGGTACTATGAGTCAAAATGGAGCTCTTCTGGTTTTGTTCTGCCCATGCTTCTTGCTGGACTCATAATTGCCATCAGAACAACCTCTTCATCTGTGTCATCAACAACAACAACAAGAGCTTCCTTTCTACCATCTCCTGAGCCTTCATGGGTGCTCAGAATTGGAAGCACTTCTTGGGGGTTGGGGGGGATTTTGGTTATGCTCATGCTTGTTCTTCACTGGCAAGCCTCACTTCAAGAATTCTTTTGGAGATAGAAGCAAGAAATGATGATACTCTCTCCTTTTTTGTTTCTATGTCTTGCATTTATATATGTATTATATTTTTAACGTAATAATATGAGAAACTGAGATTTAAGCATGGCAACTTTGAGTTTCTGATTTCGGTATTTTGATATCTTAAAAGCTTAAACTGATGGTAGAAAAAAAAAAGAAGCTGCATCACATACTTAATTTTAAAGGTTATATTATTAGGTTAAAAGTCAAATATATGATAAATAATTAAAATAAAATATAGAAAAGATTGTTCAACATTTTTATTACAAAAAATATTTAAAAATATGAAAGGAAAAAGAATTTTGAATAGAAATAATAAAGGAACAGACCAACTTCAGCAATTGTATTATTGTAGTACCAATATTAATCATTCAACATTGAATCTGCAGGCCCAACCAAGGCCCTTATCCTAGAATTCAAATAATCTGGGCCGACACATAGCTAAAGGACATAGTCCATGAAAGTGGATAACAATTTAATCATGATTCAACCCATCAAGCCCAAACATTGAAATTTATGTTTAACTTGTGAAAATTATTCAAAATTGACTCATTCATTTATAAATCTAGTTAAAAAGTTTAGTTTGGCCTGTTAGAAAAAAATATATCTTTTGCACTTAGCTTCTCTTAATTATTCTTGGTTTTATGATATTTTAAAAATTACTTTAATTTTATCGATTTAGTATTTGATAAGTATTTTAATAACAACAAAAACTTGAAAATTAAACTTTGATGCTCTCAATAAAATTTTACATATTTCTATAATAATAAAAATATGAATAAAAAAACTAATAAAATCATAATTATTAATTTACACAAACAAATTATTTACGAACCGTTAAATCAAATTTGTAAAGCGTACTAAACTTTGTTTTAATAAATAAGCAACTAGAGTAAATCAACCATTTAATGAATCTAACGAAAGAAGAAAAACATCATTAAATGAATCAAAGTCAAGTAGTGAAGCTGAATTCATTTGGATGCACAGATCAAATGCTACTGGTTTTCCTAAAGAATCAAACTCATAGTAGATAGGAAAAGATGTGGTGTTGGAGCAAAGAATATCCAAGGGATGAAAAGATTGTGATGTCACTTTTGAAATGTGAAGGCGTGGAAGACTATGAACCTGGAGTTAGATTAGATTATTCAGTTTCTAGAGCTTTGGAATCTCTTCGTCATTCATTGATGAGAAAAAATACTCCAAGTCCACAATTTGTTCATCATGCTATGGTTACTTTTCAATGCAGAGTTAAGTATATTAAAGATTCATAATGTTCTAGTTACAGATGTTGAATTTTATTTCATGCCACTAGCAGAATGTTCTGATATTGCATGTGTTCCTGGACCATGTAATATTAATTAGTACTACTACTACACCGTGATTTGCACGGCTTTAGTTTTGAAATTTCAGCTATTTATCTTTCGTTTATGAAGTTTTATCATGATTTGTCCTATAAGTATGTAATAGTTGAACATAAAACACTAATATTGTAGGTATTTTATAGTTTGAATAACTCTGGTTTTTTATGACATTGTATTTTTTTGGGAATTTGTAACTCTTTTAACTTCTCTTTTCTTTTTACATGTCTTAATAATTAAAAATAAAAGTAAAATGAAGACAGTAATTCTTGAAGTGTCATGTTTTCACAGATGAAAAATATATTTTAAAAAAATAATATATAGGGCATTATTTAGTGATGGAAATGAAACAAAATGAAGCGGATGCTCTTTATGTTTTTTATTTTTTACTTAAAAAGAAAATAACACTTTTTAATGCATAATATTTCTAATGATGATAAAAAAATAGTTTTTTATGTATTTTTGTTTTTATTATATTTGAATATAATACTACAACCTTTTAGTTTGATTTACTAAATAAAATTAAAGTATGCAGAGTCCTACCATTGTTCAAAACTATAGACGGGCCTAGCTATTAGCCTAAAATGACAAAAGGATTAGTTTTGAGATAAGAGTTAGATATATAGTTGCATACTAATCTTCTGTTAAAGTTTTGTCTTTATGATGTACGATAAAGTTTGGCACTTTATTCTGCTCTGATTTCTGAAGTATTAAATTGATAAAAGCTTATACTGTTGTCCAACATATCTTTTTTATCTTCACAGGATTCTCTCCCACTTCAGGATTTAAATTACTGGTATTGCAAATAAAGTTTATCTGAGGTCACAATTTACTATACCTTAATCATTAAACTTGTATTAATGTTATACTAGTGGTAAAAAGATATAAAGTTGTTTATGTTAGTTGGTTGATTCATGATGTTATTACACGTGTCAACAGGGAAGGTAACAATTTTCAAGGCATTAAAGAATGGGTTACACCAAGTCATATTCTCCATGTACATGACACTATTATTAACTAGAATCTGCTTAATAAACTTCACAAACAGAATTCAACTCGTTTAAAAAATCTCTCAAGTTTTATTTATTTCTCTTGCTAACAAGTTCCTTGGAAGTACAGGTGACGAACCATAAAACACAATTTATGGAAGAAACGCCTAGTGTTGATAATTCGTCCCTCTGGGATCATCCCATATGATACATGAGTTCAAGACAATAAAACTAGAACTCTAGAATCGAAGTGGTGAGATGTAATAAATTTGAGGCCCAACTTCATATAATTAATCATTTCAGCACATAATTGAATCAAGTTAGCAAGTTCATAGTAGTAACACATAGCTGATCTGTACAAATATTTCTATACATAGCTGTCACTAAATTTTATGTTGGAATAGAAAGGAAATCCAAGGTCGGGTCAACTTCTTGAGCCAACCATGGTGCTTGCGGAAGTTCCCATGCTTGATACGGTTAGCCCTCGATTATACATACGCTGGATTTCTTCCCTGTATTCTGTAAGATACTTGGCAGGTATGGCTGGCGTAAGTTCAATAACATCTCCCATCTTCAACTTGCAATTGGGATCACTCACAGGCTTGTGATTCAGCCTTGGCCTCAACTCTTCCTTCAATGGGAACCTATATGTTGTCAACCTAGAGCTTGCACGCCCAGCTCTTTCCAACAAATCCAATATGGTTGAGTTTGCACTGAACTCTTGAACAGACATCTGCACATCCATTCAAACACAGACACAATTAATCCAGATGTTGATGCTAAGGCACTATCCAACTTTAGTTGCACAAAATGACGAAGTATGTTCTACTTTCAACCTTTTTAGCACTATTATTAAATCATTGCACACCACAATCAATAAAAGCATCAATTCCAAAGTATGTATATATACAGATTACCATTTGAGGATCAGACATTACAACACAAAAGCATTTGGGAAACAGCCTTATCCAGTAAGTTCATGAAATAGAGCTATGAACTTATTTAGATATTTTTTTTCATAATCACTTGGAAGAGAAGAAAATATTTAAGATAACATGAATTAGCTTCTCATCCAACTTCTCCAATAACTGAGACGCATTGGTTGATTTTAACTTGTGAAAGAAGTTTAATTCATTTTCCCTTCATAATTTATTGTCTTATAAATGCATATGGAGAAGTTTATCCAAAACAAGGCTTCTAGTAATGACTGTAGTGAGTATTTGAATTAATTTTTTGTGCGAGTTTTAAGACTCGGGGTATGGATTGAAGACTTCAAAACATAAATTTGAATATTACATATATTACTAGAACAAACCTTGTCATTCTCGATCATAATAACAAAGACGGGCCCATTCTGACCACAATCAGGCCTATAAGAATATGGGCAATCAGCAGCATGGGAAGGGAACTTGCATGGGGGCTTGACTGAATCAGCATATCCAACAGATGAACAATCTCTACTCATTGCTTCGCACTGCCAGGTGACAACCCATCGAGCCCACTCCACCATCTGAAGCACAAATGAAGAATGCTGACAATCATCTTCCTTGTATCTCCAGTGAGCAGCAAATCCAAATTCTGCTTGCAAATGCATATCTTTTGTTCGAATTTGTACTTCAAGGGGTACCTTGCCTTCACCCATCACCACAGTATGCAGAGATTGATATCTGAGAATTAAAAAATCAAAATCAGACGATATAAAGATTGCAAATTGAAAATATGCATCCCAACTACAGAGCCCCAACATACCCATTGAACTTGGGGCGACCTATGTAATCTTTCAGCTTTCCAGGTACCTCAGACCATAACCGATGAACAGTTGTTAAGGCTTTATAACAGTCTTCTTCCTTGTCAACAATCAAGCGCAGCCCATAAATGTCATGGATATCATCTATAGTAAGTTTCTTCCTACATAACAAATAAAGAATTGTGAGAAATTGAAGTGTGGAAACAGTACAATTCAGCATGCCAGATAAAACTAATGCTATGTTATGCTTTATTTATTTAGTAGTTTAAAACATGTTTCATTAGTAGTTGCACAGCAATATCACCATAAAAATAGCCACGATTGTCTGACACTCTAATCTAAAACAACTCAAAACAGCTATTCTGATGTTTACGTGTGTTTATGCAGCAGCAACTGCAACTGCCTTTGACACCCATTTTTGTGTAATTAGTACTCTCTTCAAACAATCTTACCTCCCCTACTTGCAAAGGAAATTTCAAGTACTATACTTAAATTTAAGAAAAAAAATAACCCCAAATACCCAATGGAAGAAAAGAAACAGAAGTTAAAAAATTCAGCAACTATATAAAAAGCAAGGGAAGGTAAAGCATACTTCAACATTTTGCAATAAACGCTATACAAGCTCTTATGCCGCCCAGAAATGACATTATAAGATATGCCTTCATCTTTAAGGGCTTGCTCTAATCTCTCTATTGCAGAAGTAATCATTGCATCATCGTACGACTCCACAAGCTTTGATGAAAGCTCCTCGTGCTGGCTTGGGTTGAGATGCTTAAAACACAAATTTTCTAATTGTTCTTTCCAACTAGAAATTCCTAAGCGATTGGCCAATGGTGCAAAAATCTCCAAAGTCTCCTTTGCAAACCTCTGTCGCTTGGTCACTGGCAATGCATCCAGTGTCATCATATTATGCAACCGATCTGCCAATTTAATGAGGACAGCTCTTGCATCTGCCATGGCAAGAAACATAGTATGCAAGCGGTCTGCTTCAACTGACTTGCAAGCTGTATTATTTTCTCGAGCCAGCTTGCTCAAGTGGCTCAGTTTAGATACCTAAAATGCCATAAAAATTAGTTAGAATCTTGACAGGAAAAACCTTTAAAATTTTTCAGAAATGCCTATATATGAATCACATTAGTTCATTCATGGCCTGTATATCGAAACACAAACACCTATATTAACTCGAAGATCAACGTTCATTAAGTTTTGAAAAAGTCCCACCAGCCAAACTACACTAGGCCATAGCATCTACACTAGATTTGAAGTATAAATTTTATTAATAACTTCAATATTAGGGGTTGATTCAAATGATCTTGCAGATCACAAGCATCAATTTCCAAAATCCTAAACCACACGCATTCATCAATCAACAGGAGACAAGTTCCTCACCCCTTCAACTAAATCAGCAACTCCAGCGCCAAACGTTCCAAATATATAATCATAAGTCAGAAAAGCATCATCCAGAGTGTCATGCAAGAGCCCCGCAGCCACAACAGTGGAATTGGCACCGATCAAAGCCAGCAACACGGCAGTCTCCAAACAATGCTGCAAATAAGGATCCCCACTAGCCCGCATCTACAAAAAACACAAACAAACAAATCAATTCACCGTAAGTCCAAAACCACATATCACACCTCCCAACTCTAAAACACCACAAAATAAAGTTCCATTCCATGATTCTGTGTACCTGCCCTCTGTGGGCCTTCTCAGCTTCACAAAAGGCCTTGATGACAAACTCCTCACAAAAGATCTTGTGCCTTAACTGCGCCCCCTGCAGCAACTTTTTAGCATAGGGCTCGAAATGAAACCCGCCCTCCACGAAATTATCCTCTAAATTAAAGGTCAACTCATCCACAAGCGCTGCAGAAGAATCACCCGCATCTAAGTCATAATCCAAACAAGACCCCAACGCATTCCTCACAAACCCATGAAACAACCCACTAGTCCCACCCCTGATACTTCTCCCAGAGGTAGAACTAATAGAACTTCTGCCGCTGCTACTACACGAAACAGGGCCATGAAAAACCGACACAGGACTCTGATCCCTCTTCCACGAAGACCCTCCAAACTTGCTCGGAGAATACGAAAAGGAACTCCCCAACTCCTTCAAGTCGTCCTCCTCCCCGGTAAAGTTCGACGACAACGGCGCGTGTTTCAACGCCGGCGCCGGAGACGAGAATAGGCAGGAGAGGCCGCCCATCACCGGTTTCTGCGACGTCGACGGCGGCGCCGTCGACGCCGCCGGCGACGAAGATCGTGACCCCAATTCGAAGTCGTAGGAAGCGTGAGCGTTGATCTGGCAAGGGTGCGGCGTGGAACACACGCTGCTGGGCGGACTCGCGTACAAGGCTATCGTAGAAACCGCCATGATAAAGAGGTCACGAAATCACAATTAGGGTTTTCAGATTTTCAATCAAACACGGAAACAAATGGTGAAGTCACAATTTTTTTAATACCCTTTGGGAAATCTAAGAAGAAAAGAATAACCGGATAATTAGATTTTTTTTTGGGGTGCCAATTTAAGAAAAGAGAGACCCAAAGGATTCAAACAGAGGAAAAGCTTTCCCTATGTCTGTACAGGAGAAAAAAAGAATTGGAAATGGAAATTGTTCGATTAAAGAATTCAGGAATTTAGAAACTATTTTCTATGTACTGGGATGGATGTGGTGGTTTATATACAGAACTTTTTTATAGAGGGGTGGAGAAAAGAACCCTAAACAGATAAGAATTTACAAGAGATAACCCTGGCACAGCAGGTGAGAGAGTCAAATACGTTTGGAAATGGAAGCAGGAGAGAGAAAAGGAAGTAGCGAGAAATAGAGAGAGAGACAGAGTGTGAGAGAGAGACAGAGTGTGAGAGAGAGGTTGGTTCGTTCGTGGAAGATTTTCACAGAATCTGCCTCTGAATTTGTTAATGTGAGGGTGAATGGCTCAGACCAGGTATGGGAGAGGGTGAAATGACAGTTGTATCCTCATAAGATTATGGGAATGGCAACTGTGTTTTAGATAAGTTTGTGTTTTTTAATGTTGTCAAGGATTTGGTTTTGGTTCATTTTAACGTAAAGTAGAGAGAGAAAGAGATTTTGTTAGAAATGAAGATATTTGTTTTTGTAATGCCGAATTTGGCATTGATGCGGCCCCCATTGAATCTAGACGGCTATTGTGTTCAGAGAAATCCACGCCATAAATAACGTCAAAACTCTATATTTATCACAATAAAATCTCCACCAAATTTTCTACTCATTTTACTTCTGCCACATTTTTTATTTCATCATTTTTTTCAATTATAGAATTTAACATTATTAATTACATTAAAATAATGTGACTATTAATACACAACTTTATGTTTCACTACATTAATTTTTAAAGTATTTAGTAATTGCTTTCCACTTAAATTTACTATCACTTTAATTTTTCAAATATTTATTGCTAAATCCTTTCCTCAACAAAATTTAATTTGTATTCATACTCTACCTTTTTTTCTAAACCAAATCTCTCTCACCCTGAAAATTCTTCACCAAGCTAAAATGTGTGTTGACTTAGAATTGATAGGATGAAACATTTTTCTATTCAAAGTACTGAATTATTTTACTGAAACTTTACTAAAATACATAAACCACTGTCAAATTATTAGTTTGACTAGAATTATGTTCACAAATTTTAAATAAAATTTTATGTTCAAATTTATTTTAAAAACATTGTCAGAATCTTAAATAATATTATTGTATTTGTTAAATAATATAATTAATATATAATTAAAACTAATGATGTTCTTATTACATATAATTTAATATAAAAAATAATAAATACAAATAACATAGGTTTATATATTAAAAATGTTTTATTAAATAAAATTTCATTACTGCAAAATCATGCCAGGCGTGTATTTAATAATAAATAATATGATTTATTGATAATATTAAATAATTAATATTATACATGTGTATTTATTTAATACATTAGACAACATTAATATTAATTATTTAATAATTAACATTTTCACAAGATTTTGTGCATAAATACTTCTTCAATATTTTTAAGTTAAGTATTTATTAAAAGATTAATTACATCTTTGAAAGAATCAAAATAAATCATATAAGTATGTATAGTACAAATAACTAAAGGAAATTATTTATAAAAATTATATATAGACACGTAATTCTTAAGTTCTTAATAAAATTTTATTAATATAATAATCAAAATGAATTATAATATAGTTAATACGATAATTAAAATAAATTATAATATATTTATTTTATTTTTAAGATTTTCAGTGTAACTTTAAATATCAAATATAATTTAAAAAATATAGTTTGAATAAAATATTTTCTATTTATTTATTGTAAAATATTGGATGATTTTTTAAGTGCTATGTATTATATGGTATAAATTTTTTCTTATCATAAAATAAAAAAATAATATATATATATATATATAATTGGGTATAAAATACAACTTATAACCAAGTATTATATATAAAAAAAAAATTGTCAAGTATTAAATATAGAAAATATCTTAATCTCACATCTATTAAATTAAATATAAAATAAGGAAAATATTTAAATTATTATTAATCATCTAAAACTCACTAATAAAACTAAAACATTCAAAGATTTATGAGAATAACTTTTTTATATTTTTTACTTAGATTATTTAAAAAAAAAAAATTCATGAATTTTTATTTATGATACATATCCTTAAAAGTATTAATTTATGCATAAAGGTATGATTGACATCTTTTCATTTATATCAGAAAAATGTTATGTATGAGATAACTTTTTCACATTTTTAAGTCACAAATAATAGATTTTATAGTATCTAACAAGTCATATAAGTCATATATGAATCTTTACTAGATTCTACTTATCATTTCTCTTTCATGCTCTTTTTATATTATTTAAGGTTTCATTTTTTTTTTTTAACTTATTACCTTACTTATTTTCACATCATGTTTCATTATTTGTAATATTATTTTCTATCAAGTAATATAATTACTTTAATTAATAAATTTATATTTTTTTATTAATATAGTTTTGAATTATAATTAATGACTAAAAAGACGTTTATTTTTCCTAAAAACACTCATAGAGTTTATTATTTTTATTCTTAAATATTTTACAATTCAATTATTTTCTTAAAATAAATATATCAATAAAATATTTATTTATTCATACACTTAAAATATTTAAAAAAGATAATAATTAAGAAACTAAAAAAATAAAAATATTTGTATTACATTTATTTGTCTGTATAAACTCATAATAAATAATTATTAATTTTTAAAATAATAATATTAAATTATTTAAAAAATATTAGTTAGAAGATTTTTTTAATTATTTTATTTTTTAAAATAATCAATTATATTTCATAATAATTGATAATTGATTATTTTGTATAATTTTTTTGTTCTTTTGCTTTAATCCATTTAATTAGAGATATATAACAAAATTAATTATATCTAGAAAAATTTACTAGATATATTCAATGTAGTCAATTATTTATATATTTATAATCTCAAATTAAATTTAGAGGTTCAAAATAATCACTTATTTTATAACATAATCAATTATTTTATAATATAATCAATTATTTTATTTTTTAAACTATATTTCTCACTCATATTTAAGTTGACATGCATATTACAAATTTATCTATAAAAAAAATTCAAGCACATGTATTTATACATTCTAATACATTTAACACATATTTATATCATTTAAACAACATCAAATTACAAATCTAACACTTTAACATTTGAAAGAATAATTTTTAACATGAATATGAAACCAAACTAAATACATCAATAATGAAATGTTTGGAACTAGAAATAAGTTCTATCAACATACATGACTCCAAAATCTATACATTAATATTTTTTTTTTTCCAGAGGGAGAAAAATGAGACTTATCTAAGCAATTAAGTTGTCTAATAGTTAATGACATTACTAATTCATCGGGGTACAGTTAAGATGAGTTTGTTTAGTTAAACAAGAACGTTCCATTTATGTAACTTAACTCTTATATTTCTATGTTAAAAGTGCTTAATCTTCATTAAACTAAAAATGGTTAGTTTGTTTTTATTATAACCAATAAATCTATGGTTGATTAAGATAATCATTGATACTAATCACCTATAAATTGAAATAACCTAATCACTTATTTTATTAGATTTTTTAAATATAATAAAATAATCTAATTAATTCAAATAAATAATTATATTATAACTTTTTTATTGTAAAAAAAAGGACGTGTCAGTCTATAATTAAAAGCTATAAATTAAACATGCACTTGTTGAGTGTTTTCTAGAATCAAAATGTGAAACTACTTTAAAGTGAATTGAATTAAATATGTTTATATAAAATGGTGCTATGATGGATTGATTCTAGCTTTTATATGAGAAATGAAATAATGGTTGTGATTGTAATGAATGAGAGAGAATAGTGAAAAGAAAAGATGAAAAAATATAAAAAATAATATTATTGGGATTGGGAATAAAAAAATGTGAAGAGGGTTGGTAATCTCATAAATGTGGAGGGGCAAGTGGGGACAATCATCAGTCAATAGAATGCATTACGCAATTGATACGTACATCCAATCACTTCCCACTTTCTTATCTTCTACCACCAATTTAATATTTTTAAATCTTCATACTTATCTATATCTTCTAATCTTTAATTAATATCATTTTATTTTATTTTATCACATATTTTTCTCTTCAATCATAAACGAATTTCAGGATAAAAGAAATTCAATACGTAATGGGACCCATATTATATATTCTTCCATATGTTCTATAAATTTTTTTTTTAAAAATTATATTAATAAATTTAATTTTTATATATTATATGTATGAATGTAAAATTCTTTTAACATTCTTTATTTTTAATTAATTTTTTTCAATATTTTTTTTTATCATATTAGAAAAAAATAATTAACGAATCATCTAATTTAAATTTAATAATTAGAATTTTAATATCAATTTTAATAATTTTGTCAATAATTAGTGTTTTAAAAATTATGCATAATGGATAATAATCTATTAACAGATAATATATTGACAAGTGATCCAATTTAAATCTAACAATTTTATTAATCAGACTTTAATATTATGTAAAAGATTATTATGAAATTTAACTTATCTTTAAAATTGATTTAGAAAATAAAGTTTATTTTTCACTTATATATTATTGGAGATCCCACATAAATTAGAGATAAGGCCAAAATAAGATTTATATAGTGGTGTAAACCTCACTTCATTGAATTGATTTTATGAAGATGAGTTAGGTTTAAATTCATTACTAATATGGTATCAGAACTAATTCTAATGAGATTCTCAAACCATTATATTTCTCAGACCGATATCAGACTATTTCTGAATCGATTTTATAAAAATGAATTAAACTTAAATTTACTATTAATATAATACTAATATATATTATAATTAAATTTCATTTTTAATTAATATAATTTTTTCAATAAAATGAGATGGTAAAAACTATTGTGGAGGTTATTTATATTAAAATTAGTAAAAATATTTTTCACATGAGTATTACCTAAAATATATAAAAAGAGAGAGATAACTTGCATAATTGAATCTCCATGTTTTGACTTGTGGAGAGAGTGAATCCGTCGAAATATCAGCAACAGAAGAGACGAGCATTAGGAGACAATAATCAACAAACATCTCACGCATGCTACTATACAATTCTCTACGATCATGATTCAGACATAAGACCTTAAAATATAGATGTCCCAGAATTAAATTGCACTACCAATTATCAGGTTTAAACCATTTCTTTGTCTCTTCTACACAATTATTTTTCAACTTTCTTGGATATATCACACACGTATGTTTTATTTTATTCATTAAAACTTAACGAATCTTTATCTATAAGCTTAGACGAATTAAGAATTCTTATAATAATAAAATAATGTTTCCACAATGCATATCAGTGTATTTTCTGCTACACACCACATCTAAAAACATAAAATATATTATTCTCAATGTAATATATAATTGTGTTGTGCATGTATAATTATAATAATATGTACATGGAAGATCAAATTCGATAACTTTATGCTTGAAACTTTTTGGGTGTGATTTAAAGGACATATCTATTCCTCACAATGTGTGCATTAACACAACATTTGCATTTGGCATCATTTCAACTAGATATGGACATCTTAAAATTTCATACGATGTTCCAGACATCATCATTAAACTTCTACGCACATAGACAAGTAATTTTGACAAATTCAATTTTGTTTTCTCTTTTTCCAAAAATTGTTTGATCTTATGCTGTTAATAATTTAAAATAATGACTTGTTTATCACGTGGGAAAATAACTAGTTGTCTGCAATAATAAACAGTGATTTTATATTAATACATGCACTAGTTGTCTGCAATAAATATTGATTTTGATAAAATTTAAAAATAACATTAAAAGGTTCAAAATTAAAAATCTTCATTCTGGAAAAAGGTTATACGTAACAATCACTACGAAAGTCAGTGATTTAGTCTGATTATTTTACTTGCAAAATATAAAAAATTATTTAAAATAATTATTATTCACCACCGACGCACCACTTTACTTGTACAATACACATTAGAAACGTATAATACAAACAACAAGATTGATTGTCCTGTGCAACAAAGTCTAGTACTAAACACAAATTCAAAAAGTTCACCAGTTTTTCAATTTTTTTTTTCTTTGTATAAATTCAGAATCTAAAAGTCATTTTGAATTTCAATTAATTGAAGATGAATATAGATTTATAAAGAAAAATAAATTTGTCTGGATATTAAAAAAAAAGTCTAACATTAAAAGAGGGGCAATTACGGAAATTAAAAATAGGAGGGTTGGTTGGTTGGTCATCATAGTGATCCTGGTGTAGATGTAGAAGGTGTTGCGTCCAGAACATGTTTGTGATGAGAGAGAAAGAGAGAAAGAGAGAAAGAGAGAAAGAGAGAAAGAGAGAAAGAGAGAGAGTGTGGGTTCCAACGTTGGATGGTTTGAGATCGAGAGAGAAGAGTCAGGACCACTGGGTTTGTTTTTTGTTTAGCTTCACCCAAACTCAAAGGAAGGTTTGGGTGGCATGTTTGTGTTTTTTTGTGTTGGATTCAGTTTCGTGGTGAGCGAGGTTAGTGGACACGTGGTCTTCATTGACGGCTATTACCACTGCATTGGCTCCATGAGTTGAATAATGATGAATCTTCTACACCTTTCTCTCTTCCTTCTTCTCCACACAGTCACACTCGAGCGTGTCACACTCCTTCCACGTGCCAATCCCATTACCCACTCACTTCCCCCACCCTTTTCGTACGCTTCTTTCCTTCTCTTACCATTCTCTTCTCATTTCATCTAATTTCCTCAAACCCACCTGTTCCTGGTCAAACACTAAAAGACAAATTTTTACATTTTTTTTTTTTTACAAAAATTAAGACTTTTTCCTCAAATATTAACTAATTTACCAAAAAAAATTATATTTAATTATTCATTATGGTTCGATTTTGACATATTTACAAGTTTAGCCTTGAAAAAGAGGAGGTTACGAATCTAATTTTGTCAACGATTTTGTCAAAATCACGTATTTCAAGACTTTAATAATACTTGATGAATAAATTTGGAAAGTGAGAAAATAGAAATATATTTATGAAATTAATATAAATAAATTGAAATTGTTAATTAGATGTGGATGTGTGTGTTTGGTTCAGAAGGAGATTTAAGTTAACAAAAACGTGCAAGGCAGACATAAGCGTGTGTGTATGAATGTTTGACACGGTGGAGATTGCAGTTTTTGCACTCTGCTCTACGTATGGTGTTTTGTTAAATTATTAGTATAATTATTAAGTAGAACGTGTTTTTGTTAGTTTTAAGATGGTGACTGTTGAGTGTTCTGTTCCACCACTCTTTGTGCCAAGAAAAACTAACTTCTGTAAAAGACAAAGTGATCGACAACTCTTTGCTTCAAACTTCGACACTTCATGTTCCTATTTGCTTTCACTTACAACTACCTTTTTAGTCTCAATGGGTTAAGCACCTTCATTTTTGGCCTTTGCCTCAACTTTCTAAGAACTTCGTTCAAACTTGTCTGCAAAATTATATTATTAATGTAAATTTATTTGTACAATACACTAGTAACAATCTTAATACTTCAATTTTAGTAATTTAAGATGATATGAGTTGATAATATAGTTAAATTATAGGTAATTTTTTATGAATCGATTCATGTTTTTTTTTTTTTTTAATATGTACGAAATAATTAAGTTGTCTTAATTATCATTAAAAGTGTATTATCTGTAACTAATTTTGTAATCTTTTTGTTGGAACAATGAAAGGATGTGATACCAGAATTTGAAATTATGACATATTTTCTCATGCTTCTACTTCACTCTTCTAGAATATCCATTTATATTATTAAAATATAAAAATAATAATAATAATAATTATTATTATTATTACTTTCCGCACCTTTCGAAAACGAAAATAATCTTTTAAATTTTTTCTGTAACTGGGGAGTGCAGGGAGTAATTATGGAGTGCAAAAAGCAAAAGCCTACAATTTTAAGAAGTTGCCCAACAAGACTACAATTAAAATCAAGTAAGCCCACTACAGTATCTAACAGAAGATTTGAAAAAAAATCCAGTAGTGACTAAAGGTGTTAAAAAGCAAATAAAAAAAACTATATATTCTTTTTATGTTTTGTTTGGTTTTTCATTTCTCTTTTTGTTGATTCATACTTTATAGTATTGATTTATTTAATGGATGTTTGATATTATGTAGCATCATTTTATTTTATTTTAGTAGTTATAATATGTGGTTTGTAAAGTTTGTAATATGTGATTTTTGTTACAGTAACTGTAACAAGCATTAAATCATTTTTATTTATTTTTTTCTTTTAATCAAGGAGAACATTCTAATTTTATGTTTTAAAAATATTTTTTAATAATTATAAATAAAAAAGTAACTAAATATTTTATAAAATTACTAAAAAAATTATTTTCCAAAACAATGTTGCATAATAATTATTTAAGTTTAGTTATTAAATTCTTTAGTGTACTAATAAATTTAATATAACGAAAAAACCGTTAAACTGAACCCAATTAAACTGTCAAAAATTGATTTGAATTGAATTAGATTTTACATTCTAATTCAAACAAACTAAAATGCAAAAAAAAAATAAAAATTGATTTGAATTAGATATTAAATTAAAAAAAAACAAAATTGTATGTTTATTTTGTGTTTAATTCCAATGTATTTTTTTTTTTAAATTCAATCAAATCTCATCAAAACTTGGGCCGAAGCCCACCCTCTTTTTTGGGTGGAATGTCTAAAAGGTAAAGGCGTAAATTTTGATTTTATTTAAACGGTATTTTTTTTTTAAAAAGAGAAAAAAAGAAAAACGTTTTCGAAAATTGAAAAAATGTGTATATATAGAAGCGTGTTTTTTAGTGGGTTGGTCATATTTGGACCCAATCTGCAATCATAGCCCATTCAAAACATGGTTTCACACTTTTCACATCACTTTATTTTACTCCACAAAAACATTAGTGGAATGCTTTCTTTAAATCCTAATCAAACTTGTATTTTCAAAGTTTTATCATGATTCAATAATTTTTTAAATATTAAAAAATTATCTTAATCAATGATATAGACAATATTATATATATATATATATATATATATATATATAGACTATCAAATATTTTTTTTTTATTAATGCACGATTGTTAAAAAATTATATATAATTTTAAGGGAATTAATATATAACATGTGATTTGGACCATTTGAATAATAATATTTTGAATTCATTTTTTGAAAGTAATTTTTAAAAGTAAAAACTAATATGTTTAGACCATAATAGTGGAGTGAAACGAGTTGTACACACTCCAATGACGAACAAACATCTAAATTTTTAAAAAATAAAAATCTACGAATAAAATTCAAACTCAATATTTGCTGCCACACAATCTTGGAGAAATCAAAAAATTCAAATCAAACTCGAACAATATTTTTATTGTTAAAAAGTTTTCTCTCATAAAATGGCTTAGACAAAAAAGATACACTTCATCATTACCAGTTAGAATTTAAATTAATCTGACAAAATCAAAGTATTATTTCAACACACCCTTATGGTATTATTTTATGTACACTATAATTATTTAAATTTCTAAAAAAATTAAATGTCTTTTATTTTTATTATTATTATTATTATTATTATTATTATTGAAATTTATGTATGTTTTAATGGCTCCTTTTGATTAAAAATATGTATTTTTTTTATGTATGTTTATGTTTAGAAAATTTTATATTAACTAAAAATAGACTAAATTATAGTATATAAATAAAATATAAATTTTACTTTGTGAACCGATTTTGAAGGTGAGTTAAGCACTGTTAATCATTTTTACATGGTATCAGAGTCATCTTAACAAAATTGATGAGCCTAGATTCGACTACTTATTAATATACTAAATCTTGGGCTTAGATTGAGTTTAGATAAATTATAATATCTTTTACATGATTTTGAAAAGTTCTAATTATTAACAAAGTTGTTAAAAGATTTTATGTATATTTTTTATATAATTTTTTTAGATTAAAAATATTCTCAATTAAAGAATAAAAATCTATTAGTACAAAACAAATTAGCTATTTTCTTCAATTCCAATACAATAATACATCAGGCAACTAAATCTAATAAATTTGTATTCATTGATTTTTATAATAGAAAATGTAGTCATGATTGAGTAAAATTTAGGATGAAATGAAGATTTTTTTTTTTGAAAAAGAGAAAAGAAAAGAAAGGGTATTTTAAGTGGATCCATAGAAATGAAATACCATGGTTTAAAGTGGGATAAACTTGTGATGTTAGTTTTTTAAGTTAATGTTAATTTAAATTTTGCTATGAGTAAATAAATACTTAAACATTTCCACTCCACCGAACCCACTCATGTGCTATTTTGTTTGATTTTTGTTGTTTTTTCTTCTTTGTTTTAGAAATTAATAAAAATATACTACAAGTTGGTGCAAGATTATGATAAACTCATGAACATAAACCACCATGGATGCCGCCATCTTCAACAATAATTTTCATCCACTTTAGAATTCAATAACAGTGTTTGACATATTATATTTTCACGTCATTCTCTTTATATAGTGTTTTCAACTTCATTACATTTCCAAAACTGCCTAAATTCTGCACATTTTTTATTACATTTTTGTCCAAAATTATCCACTTTTTTTAATATAAAATCGTGCCAAAACCCACGTATTATCATCCCTGAAAAGTCTGGGATCCTTCATAATCTTGACTAATACTGTAATTAATTATGAATAATATAGAATGTTGTCCAAAACGACGACGCCGTAGAGAGGTTGGAATGGTTTAATTTGCCACCATTTAAGAACCTTGGAAAACCTACTCCATTTCAAAGAACCAGCCATCATCCACAGTTTCAGCTCATGCTTGGTAACTTACCAAGTGGAACTTTAGAAGACTTAGAAAATAATAAGAAATGGAAGATATACTCAAACTATGATACTATATTCAATACTTTATAATAACATTACCAAACGTTATACCATGTTGTAGAACAAGTGACGTAACTAACCTAATATCAAATATATGAGTCTAACCTAGATATTATAAGAACAATATGGACTTTGAAAATAGAAAATCAAATCATTGACTTGGTAGAAAGGGTGGGTGGGTTGAAAAGAAAAGTTAAGAATGAGTAAAAAAAAAAGGGAAAAGAAGAATGAACAATATTGCAGCAATTTCACACACCAAACAAAAGTGTAATGGGAACCTTTTAATTCATTTTATTTAAGTTCAGTCAAGTTCTTGAGAGAATAACTTTAAGGTCAGTTTATGTGCCTTTTAACAATGAGTCTAAAAGTTATAACATGATTTTTTTTGCTTCTCTCTTTTGTCATTGTTTTCCCAGAAAAACATAATACTACTGTATGAAAACAGAGTAATAAAATTTGTGAGAAATACATAAGACTTGGTCGTTCTCATAATGCTTTCCAGTTCATAACTCAAAGCAATTCAACCAACAATTATTGACCAAAACAAAAAGTACTAAAAACAACTGGTTGACCCTTCTCAGCAGAAACTTTATGGACTCCAAGTGTGTGTGCCACACAAATCCCATATTATTCTTAATTAAGAAAATAACAAAACTGCAATTTATATTGCATAAAAATGTAAATGTTTCGAAAGAGAGAAATGTTGTATTTAATTTTTTGAGTGTTGTGTTTTTGTTGATATTCAAGTAAAAGTTTAATGTGAAAAATTATGCAGTGTTAAATTTTGACAGTCTCAAACTGATACAAACTTTTGTTATTGAAAGTTCTTTGCGTGTATATGTATCAGTTGTTTTCCATTTTTGTTACAGATGGATACAAAGTTCTCTTTTGTTTATTTACACTGAATTCAACAATGTTTAATGCTTTATACTATCATCATTGTTGAAGAAAATAACAAGGTAGATGTTAGAGGACTCGTTCTTGTATAACTTCATGGTTCAAGTTTTCAGTTCAAAGAAACTATAAAGCTTGACCAATTTGGAATCCTATTTTGTTTTTTCAAACATTATTGCTAAATGTTAGAAAAATATGTTTGTAAGTAAATTATAATTTTAATTTATATATATATGGTAAGTAATTTAAAAAGTTATTTATCACACTATTACTGAAAATAACCCATTTAAAAGTACATGAAATATATTTTGGGATAAAATAGTATATTTTATTTAACTATATAAAAATAAGATATTATTTCAAAATAAAAAAAGTAAGTAGATGAAAATTTTCATCTAATTCAAATAAAAATTTGATCATAAATTATTAATAAAATGAATAATAATTTGAAAATTTTTACTCAATAATAAATAAATATTTTATTTTATATAAAATAAACTAACTAATTATTTTTGAATAATAATAAAAGAAATAATTATCTTATTAATTATTTAAATTTTAGCATATTTTTATATAATTCTGTATTATATATTAAAGCTAAAAAAACAAATTTATATATAAAATTAGTATTAAATACTTAAAAAAATTGTTGCTTTTGTTTGTGACTTTAATAAAAAACACTAAATCTTATGTCGATCGTTGAATATATTGTTTTATTATTTAATTATAAATATTTATTGCTTTATTGTTGAATATATTTACTATTTATTTCTAATATTTCTCTAATTAGAATAAACCAACTAATGGGTTAGGTTTAATAAAAGAAGTCAATTTCACAAAAAGTGAGAATAGTTGCCTCGTTCCATTATTTCTTCTATAACTTTGAAAACAGAAAGTAAAATAAAATATAATGATATATATATATATATATATATATATTTAAATTATATTTATAGAATAAGATATATCTCAGAACAAACAGGTTTAAACTAAACTAAACCCTCTCAAATAACTCGATAAAACATGTTAAATAGGAAGAAAACAGAAAGAGAAATATTTGAGTGAATTTTTTCATTCCCATCTTTTATAAGTATGTGACATTTTTTTCTTAACTATCATCCATGGAGTTGTGAATTAGAATGTAAATGGTTTTCACTTTGCCGACGTGATATGTGTATTAATTCAAACAAATAATTTATAATATACAGTGCAGTCAGCAGATTCATAATTAGTGTAATCCTGAAGGAAGTGACGTACTTTTTATGCATCATGGTTCATGGTTCATGATTCATGATTCGTGAATTTTCTTTTTCTTCTTTGACCTTATGAAATATGAAGCAAATGCTATAGTAAAACAAAAATTAGGTGTTCGGTGCATGGAACCTCTTAAAACTGTAGAACCCTAGAACCTGCATTTGGAATTTAATCCCATCATTATCAGATATGACTCATTTCTTCTTCACACAACCTATACATAATAAATTACAAAAAAAAAATAATATTTTGAAAATTTTCTACATTTTTTTTTTCATCTATAAAAACTTGTTAAACAAATTATATTTATCAATATTTATTATTTGAGGGAGGTTTGATTAAAGTTAAAAGCAGTGAGAAATTGAAGCATATTAGGGAATATAATTGTAAACCACCCTTAAAAAATTTACACTAATCATGTTATGGGCTTTTAGGGAACATAGAAAGAGTATGCAAACTTTTTAATGAAGAACATTTCAAGCAACTTACAACAAGTGCCATTTTCTGAAACATGTTCCCTAGTATTTGGTAAATGCTAATAAAGTGAAATATGTAGATTTTTATTGGGTTTCTTTCTTAAAGTTTCAGGTCCTTCAAGTCACATTCACTTTTTTTTGTTCATCTCATAAACCAGAAAAAGGAAAGGTTCTTAGACCCCATCAATTTTGTTCATATTTCTTTCAAAATGAAAACAGACATAATAACATAACCTAGGAAATTGCGAAGAACCGCGACACGAGTGAAGCACCTACCTTATCCCCAGAAGAGCAGCATAGGATGAAGCTGCAAAGAAAGAGGTGTGTTGAATGAGGTCAGTGATGGGCAACATGGGAAGGAATAGTGACATAACTTTCTCTAACAACTTCGTTTTCTGGTCTGAACGTTCTCAAAAACTTGTGCTGTCAACATTCAAAGTCAATGAAAATAGAAGGTGCTTCTATTCATACTTCGAATTGAACAAGTGCTACGTGATTTCCATATCTTTCATTCTCTATTAACAATTTTTATTGGGATCAAATCTTCTGCTGCCACCTTCTTCTCGTTCATTCCAAATTTCTCTTCAAAATTTATAGCATCGGGTATATGATAAAAGATAACGTTACGGTATATACAATAAAATAAAATAAGTATAAATTTAATTTTATAAATATAACAATGATTATAAATTTAATTTATCTTTAAAACAATTAAAGAAATAAATGGTTGAGGAGACGAAGTTTATATTTCATTTATATATTATAATTTAAATTTAATTTTAGTTAATATAAAATTTTTCTAACAATAAATAATTTTATAAAAATGAATTAAGATTAGAAGTTCACTCTTAATATCAGAATTTATATTAATAAAATTATATATATATATATATATACGAACATATCCTATTAAATTATTTATAAATATTAACTTCTTCTTTAAATTAACTTCTTTAAATTAAAATGTGTTGAAAATTTCATATAAAAATACTGTATTTATAAAAAATAATAAATAATTAATTTACTCTACCAATAATAATAACAAGTATCATTTTTATTTTCTATAGTAATTAAGTATGTATGAAATTTTTAATAAAATGGTATATTTTAAAAACAAATATTTGCACATTTGAATAATACGTTCAAATAAAATCAGAATGATTTTGATTGAGTGAAAAAAAATTGAACCAACACAAATCAATAAAATTGATTAATTTATATTTTATTTTTCTAAATTTGATTAAAATCAACACATAACTAACTTTACTTAAATATTGAATTTGTTTGAAAATTGTCTCTCGATGTTAGTAAACTAGATGAATTCAGAAATTAACTTGATAGATAGTTAATACTCTAAAAATTATTTATAAGTTGAATAAGTATTTAAAAATTAAATATATAGTATAGTATTGAAGTTATGTATACGTATATGTGTTTTGAATTTTGAAGTAGGTAGTTTGAAATTGGAGGCTCAAGCACGGTAGCAACTTTGGTCTCTATATACTCTTCTTCACTGCAACTGTGTATTCTTAATTTTCAGTCAAACACTAGTAATTAATTAATGCATTTCATGAATTTTAAAAGGTAGCATGGAACTTTCCAAAATAAAAACAAAAGAACAAGTAGAAAATAAATATATTCTTTTAAGTGCAAATGTAAAAATAAAAATTTACTCTATAAAAATAAATAAGTGTACTTTTATTCTTATATTATAGCAGAATGATGAAAATATATATAATTAATATATCGTCATAGGATTTTTGACAGATGGAGAATACTATATTTAAAAATAGAGGACTTGTCTTCTAGATTTTAATCACGTCATATATGAACACCACCTTCATAAGTTAAATTTTCATTTTTTTCTTCATCTTTTATGGACTTTTAAAGCATGAAAGGCTCATTTTTCTTGTCCAATTTTCGTGCCGTTCACAACTTTTTCTTCAATTTTCAAATAAAAAACAAACCAAAACTTAGGAAATATATAGTTCTTTATCAATTATTCATAAATATTTTTTATCATCTAAGAGTTTATAAATTTTAGAATGAAATTAACAGAATATATTTATTCTTTCAAGTGTTAAAAATAAAACTATTAATAATTAAAATATATTTAAAATTTAATTTTATTTAAATTTATATTTTACACTATAACTTATTTAAATTATATTGAAATGGATATGTTAAAATATATGATTTTGATCAGAAAGAATGTGTCAGAACACTCCTTATATTACTACAAGATCTGCACATATGTGATACCTTAAAAGTGAGATTCTTGGTAGCTGCTGATATACTGCAACAAACAATGAATCAAGGATAACAAGTAACTGGTTTGGCTTGGCATCTTTGGAAGTACATGTTCCACAGTATCTAGAATTTGGTTTGTTTTTTAGCTTTTGATTTGATGAGAAACATGCCATCAGGATTATTGCAGAAGAAGCTTCTTCGGAGGTGTTATTTTCATCAATGGAGTTAAATCAATTAACTATATCTAATTTGAATCACATGGAGTCACTTAATATATACTTTTTGGGAGAGAAAAAACATTGAAATCAAAATCAAGTCCCTTAACACCGTTTACATTACTTTAGAAAGGTAGCAAATGCTATAACTAATAGTTCAGCTATTATTTTTTAATAATAGAAGCCAAAGTCCTGCATCAAATGACATAGGATGGATTATATCGATTACCCTGGCCTACACGGGAGGAAAAAAATATACAAGGATAATGAAATGAAATGTGTTGGATTACTTTAGCAAAGTCTTTCAGAAAATTACCTCAAAACCTTTATGCCTTGGTCTTATGCCACCTATAAAAGCAGAACCATGTAACATAATTTAGCAGTTATTGAAAAGGCTAAGAAACTCACTTTAGCCGGCAAACATAGCTTTATAGAATATGCCTTCAAAGAGGCTTCAATGGAGATCCTTAGTACTTGGTTGTTTCAAGGCCAAGAACCAGGAGCCCTTGGAAGCTCCAAACATAGTTTCAAAGAAGTCTTCATCAAGTAGAATCTTCCTCTCTGATTTAAGCCTAAGCGATTATTCATCACTCTCCATCATGAGTGATTTATCCAATTCTCTAGTGGGATCAAATCTTCGTATTTTCACCTACCAGGAGCTCAAAGAGATCACACACAGCTTTAGCAAATCCAACATTCTTGGGGAAGGTGGGTTTGGGAAGGTGTATAAAGGGTTCATTGATGACACCCTTAAGCGTGGATTGAAAGCTCAGGCTGTCGCAGTTAAGGCCTTAAACTTGGATGGAAAACAAGGCCACAGAGAGTGGTTGGTAAGAATTTGCTAAACCCCTCCAAATTTTCAATATTACCATCCATATCAATTCCTCTGCTTTTCAAGTGATGAATTTGACTAATTCTTTTTTTGTACTGCATAGGCTGAAGTAATCTTTCTGGGGCAGTTGAAGCATCGCCATCTGGTTAACTTAATTGGCTATTGCTGTGAAGATGAGCATAGGCTTCTTGTGTATGAATACATGGAAAGGGGCAATCTAGAGGAAAAACTTTTCAAAGGTACATGAATGTTTTGGTCTCATTATGAAAAAAAAGAGCAAAAAGTGAAACAAAACAAAATTTAAAGCATTTTCTCTATACAATTTGCTGCTTTTATGATTTCTTACAAAACGGTTACCCTTCTAAAATGCAGGTTACGTAGCAGCCTTGCCTTGGCTAACAAGAATCAAAATAGCAATTGGGGCAGCTAAGGGTCTTATGTTTCTTCATGAAGAAGAAAAACCAGTCATATATAGAGATTTTAAGTCCTCAAACATTCTATTGGACGCTGTAAGTCCTCACTGGCCCTTTTCTACACTCAGTATAAGAACATCACAATCTGTTAACTCAAATTGACATTTATATACCCATTTTCTTCAGGATTACAATGCCAAGCTCTCAGATTTTGGTTTAGCAATAGATGGACCAGAAAAAGATCAAACACACATCACGACTCGTGTGATGGGCACACAAGGTTATGCAGCCCCTGAGTACATCATGACAGGTATTGTGTTCCATTCAAAACCAATCTCAACCCTAAACCCCTTAAATTTTATCCATCAAAGCAAAGGTTTAAATTACGGTCATGATCACGATTTTGATTTCATTACAGTCCTTGATGGAAGATGCAGCCTAATTGTGGTCGCATTGACTTCAAAAACTTTGATGTTGCGACCGAAATCACAATCACAATCAGAGACTGTTTTGCAAAATCTTGATCAAAACCTTCATTTATTGATTATAGTAATACCTCATTTATGATTATACTTATACCATTTTTCTTTTTCTTCATTAGGCCATTTGACAACCATGAGTGATGTATATAGCTTTGGAGTTGTTCTCTTAGAGCTCCTCACAGGAAAGAAATCCGTGGACAAAAAACGACCCACCAGAGAGCAGGATTTGGTGGAATGGGCTAGGCCTTTGTTGAAGGATTCCTACAAGCTAGAGAGAATAATGGACCCAAGACTTGAGGATCAGTACTCACCTGAAGGGGCTAGAAAATTTGCAGCCTTGGCTTACCAATGTTTGAGCCACCATGCAAAGGGTAGGCCTACCATGAGAACAGTGGTTCGGACCTTAGAGCCTCTCTTGAAATTAAAAGACATCCCAGTTGGTCCTTTTGTCTATGTGGTGCCCAGTGAGGAAGACAAAGACTTACCCAAAGTGAATGAAGAAGTAACAGAAAATGACCATGTTGTTAAGATCAACCAAGTTGATGAGTTAAAACCCAAAGAAGAAGAACAGGGAGAGAAAAAAGAAAAGGGTCACCACCGGCAACGAAAAAGTCGTCGCCATAAACGTCGTGTTAAGCCCTTGAAGTCTCGAGCTGTTTACTCTGACACTGCTCTGTACAAAACTCTTGGCACAAATCTGTACTCTCCCAATCAAGCACCATGAAGAGATGGTCATGGACCAGTTTTGCATGATTCATCTTCAATTCTTCGTGATGCAATCATAGCTATAGATAGGGAGATTAAAAATTTAGGTCAATTTCCTTGTATTAATTACCATAAAGTTCTCATGTTGAACAACAACGTGTAGATAATTTTTCCAATTAAATAGCTCCGTTAAAAATATAATGCTTAAGAAAAATCTTGTGACAGTATTTAATGTGAGAGCCTGATGTAAAAATCTAAGGAATTTGATGTTTTGTTTTTTGTGTAGTTTGATTTTGATGTTTTCTTTTCAGAAATTCCAACATGTTTTATTGAGAACTGATCACTGATGTTACATGCACCTAAATTCGTTCACGTACTTCTTTAAATTATTCTAATTATACGTACATACACTTTTGGCAGCCTATATAAATTTAACACATATTTCACATTCACATAAATTAAATTGGGCATAGTTTAGCCTTTTGGTGGGTGGAGTTGTGAGATTTTTCCAAATTTTCTACCTTATTGTGACAAATTTGGCCTTTCTTGTTGAGCATTAGGTGTGAAACAAGTTAAAATTGAAGTGTTGTTTTGAATTTTCCGCCTTGTAATCGAAAAATGTGGCCTTTCTAATGGTGCCTTACTCTTGAAGCAAAATGAAGATTAAAGAACATAGTTGAACTCTATTCTCTGTTTCTGTTTCTGGGATTTCTTTCTTCTCACCCTACAAAGTTATAAACGTGCATTTGAAAAACTAGTGATTTTGAAAGTGAAATGGGCCAAATTATTTTTAGACTTGATCCGTTGACTTCTACCGCGTGTTGACAGATGGTTGTTTTTTAACAAAACTTGTGTGTTGTGGATTAGATTTTGCCAAAACTGTGGCACCCAGGTTGTAATGGATATAGATTCATTCTGCTAAGCAGATGGTTTTGTATTTCCTTGTATTTTTTAAGCCACGTTCATTTTGCGTGTGGAGAATAAAGTAAAGAAGATAAATGACTAAAAGCTTGTCCTGAAGTAGGTTGCAGATAGCCATGAAGTTAACTAACCCTAACCAGTTAAGGACAAGGTTTCTGCTGACAGATAGGGTCCATTTTAGTGACTTTATCTTCCAATTTATTAGAATTCCAATAGATGGTTATTCAGGGACGTGATTAAGAGTAATTGTTTTCCATTTTTGCAACTTGAGCATAAATTTCAAGTTTATGAGCTTGAAACTTAGAAAAATGATTAACAAGAATACAAGACAACAAATTTCTTGGAACAAGGTTGGTGTCTGCAAGCATAGTTAATCTGTTAAATATATCTTTCTTACCTTTATTTGATATAAGAATAATGAGTCTATCTTTAACTTGGATAATTCAGTAATTGACTTATCCATATCCAATGTTCTAGAATTGCAATAAAACATGACAGCAATTTCATATCAAATCAATCAGAGTTAACTTTCGTTTGGGCTTATTATTCATATCACCTTCCTTCACCAACCCCAACCAGCAAATAGTGGGGTTAATGAAAATCACTTGTGGTAAAGCTAAAATCACAAAATAAGAATCTCCAACTGTCTTTTGGTGACATGTCAACAATCAAAACAAAGACTAATACTCGTCAAAGCATATACCACTAGAAAAATATTGGAGCTCAAATTTCTGGAATGTTGCCATTTAGAATCCTCCTAATACACCATTAGAAAAATCAGAAATTCTTTACTCTGCTTTAAATAAGCTTGAAATTGGAGAACACATTCTAGAGCTAAACTGTATATACTAGGATGTACAAGCAGACACAAACTTGGTGGTCCAGCAGCCATAAAATCTAGCTAGCTAAAGATAAAACAGGTTTGAAAATTAAACAAGTAGTTTGTATTGTTTATAAATATCAATCCCCACTAACATTTTTGAGATAATAAGTCATTTTCAAATTCTTAACTTTCCTAAAACCAAATATTGATCACAGAATAAACAAAAATCTGAAGTCATATCAAATGACATAATTGTTTTACTTTGTTTGTAAACTAAATGTGTGTGGAAAATTAGTACAGAGAAATGGGGTGTGGTTTCATATATGAATATGTTGAAGCTGCATTGTTCAACGCAGCAGAACAGGGTTAGGCATCAAGCCACTTAGAAGATTCAAAATTCTTTAGATATAATTATCTAGCCAAGACTGAGTGTAGTCTATTCAAAAGTTTCAAAGAAAGGAAGGCCACATATCTGATTCAACATAGAGAAAGAAAGATTTTGTTTAACCGGTAGCAATAGCAGATGGACTGAAAATGAAACTGAGACTTGAATATTTGTTGCCAACAAGTTGGACTAGAATGTGATCAATTCAAGCATCCACCAATCTAGTGTGTTCTTAATGCTAATCAAAATTTTATTTCATTCTTCAATTTTTTCGTCTTTCTCCCTGGTGGTGGTAGCTGAACAACACATCCACAATGGGAACAAATCTTGCAGTTTATGGCATGTTATCATTGCAATGCATAAGCTTTCTCCCATTTGAGGTACAATTCACATTAATTTGATACTTTGACAGAGCAAGTATAGTGTATGAGTTAGGTAGAGCCCGCAATTTTGTATCCACAATCCATTCATATGACAAACCCCAAGAAACATTTGGCTAAGACTGGCTTCTCAATTTATTATTATAATTTAACAGGAGTATCAGTTTCAATATTTTACCTGCTTTTCCTCATTATAACTCAAGTTTTTCTTTCACATTCATTTCTTTTACCATCATTCTCTTTCATTTTTCTCTTCACCCCACTATCATTCTGATCCAAGACTCTGTCGGTATGTAATACTCGTTTATCATATGTCACTCCAATCAACCTAAACAACGTTCACATTGTTTAAGATTAGAGTAACGTTATTTGGCACAAAATCATTGGAAACCATTCCCAAGTGGTTAATCTTTGGTGTAACTGTCAAAATAGAGAAATAAAAGTACGATTTCTTTGTTACTTACGTTTGTTGAAAGTAATTTTAATTATTTTGAAAAATACTTTGTCAAAAAGGAAACTAAAAAAACTTGAAACTTGATGAAGATGGAAGCTTTAGTCAAGGGATAAAATAATATTTTATGTTAGCGTGACAGAATGCACAACTTCTTAATGGGGAACTTGCTTAGGGTTATCACTGCATGATCATTTTCTAAAGTTGAATATCGAGTTTTACATTTTTCATATGAAGAAAACTATAGCCATATTTTAATGACAAGAATAAATTTTAGACTACATTGCTTAATATTTTTCAAGTTATCTTACACAATTAAGTTGTTAGCACGTCCATGTCATATGTAAATTATGCATAATTAATTTTCTTGGTGTTAGATTTTAGCATTAGAAACTAATGCTGATTTTTACAAATAAAATAAAATTTGACAACGATAGAGTAAACAATTGCTAATTTTCTTCACACCCCTATCTCATCTTTTACAATCACGTCATCAAATTTTCCATTCAAAGCACCAATACATTGGAGAAGAACCCTCCATTCCCCAGCCACCATATAAAAACTACTAATTGCAGCAACTAAACATGAAGAAAAAAAGCTAATAACATTGTATCACGTGTTTATATTTTTGATGATGAAAATCTAAATTTATTATTAGAGAAAAAATCGTGTTGAATTTGAATAAAATTATCATATATGCATATAAGATGATAGAGTTTTTCTGAGTATTTAAAACATAAACCTCGAAATCTCAAGTTAAATTGAACATTTTGTATTAATTAATTCACTCGTAAAGTTAAGTGATAATCACGTGTTTATATATTATATTATTGAATAAGTATTAGATTAAGAAATAATAAACAAGAAGTTTGACGCAAATCAGAAGCAGACACCTTGGTGTGACACGAATTCGTACTTTTAAGCATTTTCCCGAAGACTAAGTTTTCTGATATAAACTTATTTCTATAAGAGAATTTTTTGTCAAAAACATTAAAACAAATGGACTAACGGTGCGAATGACAAAATGTTGTGTGTGAATAGCATGGCCTTGCTAATGAATCTTATTTACAAGCAAGAGCTGGGTTAACAAAAACTACACAATAGTTAATTGAACTAAACCAAAAAAGCCTTCAACTGTTTGTATCTGATTTCATCTTGGTATCTTCTATATACATACCAATATAAATATATATCATGATTTAGCAATTTAATGAGTATAACTTATATATTATGCGATAATAATGTTGATTATTTTTAAATAAATTGTGTCCACTTATCAATATTTTTGCATGTCTAAAAAATAGAAATAAAGATGACAGATAAAATGAAAATGTTAAATTAAAACCTGTATTTAAGCACATTGTCTGTTTAAAGAACTGTATTTTGTTTAAAGAAAGTTGCAAAGGAGAGAAACATTACTTTGACTGATACTGAATTACGTAGGCAAAAGCAAAACTAGTTTTCTGGGCAGCCAAAAATCAAGAAAGCTGTTTTAATGCATTGCCTAACTTTGCAGATACTTATAGGATGGAAAGGTTCATAGAGAGTTCTGAAAATTTAAATGAAGTGAAATGGTTAAACTTGACTAATATTATTATACATGATGTAGAAATTGAGGAAATGGGCATCTATTATATATGTCTATGCATATGCTTCTGCTAAAGTCTGGAAGTAGAGGAAAATGATGGATATTTTTGCTGATACTTACCTTGTATGTGGTGGTAGTATGAACCAATCTACGTATGAAGCAACCTAAAATAGTCTTGCTTATATTTGTTTAAGGAAAAATTGTTCTAACAGCAGCGAAGGTAACATTTTGGCTTATAATTTCCCTCAATATCTTGCTTGTATCTGTTTTTATTTCCATTTTTATGTCAGATATGTGACATACACTGTCTTTCAGAACATATATTCTGTGCATACTGAATTCAGGAAAAACCAGCAATGGTATGAATGTGTATTTATATATTAAACCTTTTCAGTACACACAGATGTAATTTCGTCTATTTCCATAATCTGGTTACCTTTGTTTAGCCATCAGAATTATAAATGCAGTAGATTTATGTCCTGGACTGTGTCCAATGCAGATACATTTCTAGACTTTTTGTTTTATGAGTTGATATAGTTACAGATGATGTATTTATTCATTAAATGAATTGAATTTTAGCTACTTCTGAAGTTTTGCATTTGATTAGCACTATTTATGGGCATAAATTAATAATTTTTAAAGGATTTTATTAGCTTAATGAACAGAATTATTATTTTTTTCAGTATTTTACTTTTCCTGACCCACACACCCCACTCCTTGACTGTGATTTTTTGTCTTTTCCTCTCATTGTATTATTGGAGCCAAAGTGGCTTTTAATGGAACTGATGAAAAAATGCTGTTATACTTTTTCTTTTCAGAAATTCTGACATATTGAGTGGCATAACTTTGACACTACATTTATAATTCAGCTATGCTTTATAGTAAGATCACTTTCTTAAAACTTTGGATTCAAAGTAATATCATTACATTCTTTTTTACCAAATTCAAAGTTTGGATTAGATGGGCTGATTCCATTATTACTGGTATTTTAATTTTGTAATTTAATCATTAGATTGTATAAGTCCAAATATTAATTATAAATGCAGCATAAATTGTACAAATATAACAAATTACTATTGTTAAAATTAAACATGAATTCTTAAATTTTAATTATCTACAAGTACGTGTTTAAAGATTAGAATTGAGTAATAGTATAAAATCAATTCGAACTTATCTGTTCTAAAAAAATCCAATAAAATATTGAGCATATAATGGATTTTGGCATCTTAGATTCAATTTTTAGAGAACACATATTTAGAAAGTTGGAAGAGTTTTTTTTAAGTGTTTTGGATAAAGGATTAGTTTTATAATTAGTATAAAGGGATGTGATCTTGAGTTTGATTAAAGAGTCAAATATTCAAATTAGAGTAATTAAAAAAAATAAAAAGAGAAAGTCTATTTGACTGAGAGAGAAAAGGGTTACATACTATCAGTTACACAAGTGGTATTGTATTACACTCGTTCTACCATTTTTCTTTCAAATTGTTTTTAAAAGAGAAAACTTTTTTGTCATCCACTGTGACAACATTAGGCTAACACACACACAAGACCCTTTATTCCTATGATCTTAATAGAGAGAAAAGCTTTAGGCAGATACAGTGCTCAGAGAGAATAAAGATGGCGTGGAAGCCTAGGCTCAGGAACTGTTTCCAGAGGTATTTTCTTAGGTGTAGACAATCCAAAAATCTCATCCATGTTCAAATCCTCTTTCTTCACATTCTCAGGCAATCTCCAGTTGAATCCATGCAAGATGTTGGCCAAACTTGTTTGAATCACTTTAAGGCCAAGAGGGTACCCAGGGCACATCCTTCTCCCAGCACCAAATGGCAACAACTCATAATCATGCCCTTTCACATCAATATCCTTACCTAGAAACCTCTCAGGTTGGAATTCATTTGGGTTGTCCCAAATTGCAGGATCTCTTCCAATAGTCCATACATTCACAAGCACTTGAGTTCCTTTGGGGATGTCATACTCTCCAATACGGCAATCCTCTCTGGCCATTCTTGGCACCAACATTGGTGCCACAGGGTGCAACCTCATTGCTTCCTTCGCAATGGCATTAACATAAGGTAAATTCACAATGTCCTTCTCATCAACCCATCTTTCTCTTCCTATTACCCTGTCTAGCTCCTCTGTTGCCTTCTTGAAAATCTCCGGTCTTCTCAATAGCTCAGAGATTGCCCATTCTACTGTTACAGCAGAACTCTCAGTCCCACCTGCTATTAGGTCCTGATTCATACACACCAGTTAGTAGGTCAGAAAATGTTTCTAACAGTAAAAAACCAATTTTGCATATAACAGAAATTCAAATGATTGGTGATGGCAGAAGTAATAGTGAAGTATCAGTAGTACCTGTGTGAAAGCCTTGACTCCATGTCTTTCAAGCTTGACCTCAAGAGTAGGATCTTCAGCAAGTTGCAAAAGAACATCAACCATGTCCTTTGCGACATAATCCTTAACACCTTTTTTCCTCTCAATATGTTCGTCCAACACGTGCTCCATAAACCTATCAAACTTCTTGCTCAAAGCCTTCATCCTCTTTACGTAACCCTGCAAGTCCAAGAAATGAATCCAAGGTATAAAGTCTCCAATATTCAACACCCCATTAAGCAAAAACAACTCATCAAGCATCTTTTTAAACTCCTCAGGCGAAACGATCGCGTTTTCGGACTCTTCCAGATACTTCTTCCCCAACACCATGCGACTTATAACATTGAGGCTCAAATTGGTAAGGTGGTCTTTTAATAAAACTGTTTTGTTTTCGGAATTGAAGAGTTCGTGTAGAAGAGCACGTAACTCTTGTTTTCTAATGTATTCATATTCTTCAAGGCGTTTGGCACTGAATAGTTCCATTAAGCACATTCTCCGGGCCTGCCGCCAGTACGGGCCGTACTGGGACCACGTTATGTCGGAGTAGTTGTAGGTTGTGTATTTGCCGGCGGAGAATTTGGGCCTGCCGGCGAGGGTGGCGTCGTGGGTTTTGAGAAAGGCCTTTGCCATGTCCACAGACGAGCCCACCACCACAGGATTTGATCCGAACCAAACGTGTATGATGGGCCCGTATTTTTCACTGAGCGCGTGGAGCGACCGGTGTGGGAGAGAGCCAATTAGATTGAGATTGCCTATGACGGGCCAGGGCTTTGGGCCTGGGGGGAGGTTGTATCGGTGGCGGCGGAGACGGCGGAGGAAGAGGAGGAGCACAAGAAAGGCTGCCACACATGCGGGTGTCGTAGAAGCCCAATTGAGAGACGTGAATTCTAGTGCCATTATTGGGGTTGGGTTTGTTTAGGAGAGTTGTGAATTGAAGGAAAGTGAGGGTTTTGATTGTGATGAAGTTTGTGGGAGTGAGTGGGTATTTATTTAGAAAGCATGGCAATGGCAGAGAAGTAATAGTTGCAGAGGAGATCATAAGAAAGTGAATTTAATAGTCCATGTTTGGGAAGTTTTCTTGGAAGGGAACGCGATAAAGTGCGGTTGGTAGACAAAAATTTGAGCTTTTTAAAAAGTAATGGAGGTACAAATAATTGAGCAGTAATTTTCTCATTTTGGCTAAAAGAAATTCTTAAAATATTTGAATCTTCTGGGATTTAGAGTCTGCTGTCAGACGATAAGTTTGTGAAGATTCATGATTGACTTGAAACTATAAACTTAGTAGTAAGCCTTTGTAAGAAAAATCAAGTTGCATAAATATATAAATAAATTTAGTTTAGTTTTAATTTAAATAAATTTACTTTTGATTCGTTTCTGTGATATTTCATGATTGACTTGAAAAGTTAAGTTGATAGGAAGTCTCTGTCTCCCGCGTCAACTAATGAAGCTGCGCGGATGGTGTGTTTTCGTGTTACACATCTCCAGTACACAGTAATAAATACGACAACCTACTTTTGTGTTTTAACACTGTTTTTAATGAAACTAATGAAAAATGTCGTTATGTTTCCTTTTTTATTATGTGTTGTGCTTATTCAACTTTCTCTTCATGTATATAAAAAAAAGGCACTTTCTTCGATTCACACTATCAATTATTTAGTTAAAAAGTTATTCGTATTTTTTAATGAATAAAAATAAATATATTAATAAAAATTTGTATAATATTATACAATACATCTGGACGAAAGATTCATACATTATTTTGTAATATTTTATTATTTTTATACTTTTCACAAATTCTACATCACTTAAAAAATATTATTATTTTATTTAAAGAAATAAATGAAAAAAAACATAAAAAAAGATTTTTTTATTAAAAAAAGTAAAAGATAAATAAAATAAAATAAGTTTATTTTTAAAAATTTATTATTATTATTTATTAATGTTATTTAAAAAATTATTAATAATTTTTTATTATAATTAATATTTAATTTTAGTATTATTAATACTATTTTTATTTATTTAGCTTTTATTGTTATAACAAAAAAATGAAATTTCGCAAAAAAAAATTCCAACTTATAAATTTGCCTCAATTCCAATTAATCCAAGAATGTAAATCACACCAATATAATTTATTTAAAATTTAATTTAATTGGATTTACCTAAATGAAACTCTATAATAACAATAATTAAATCCAAATCAAACTAATTACGTATTTCTTTATAATAACTTGTGATTGTAAATTAAATAACTTTAAACTGAATTAATTACGTATTTTTATTATTAATTATAAATTATTATGATATAATTATACAAATTTGGTTAAAATTGACCTATTTCAATTTAAAAATATTAAATTAAATTATTCAATTATTTATCGTTATATGATAAATATTTTTTTATCTTTAATATTTTTCTAATTTCAATTTTTAGATCAAATACATACTATAAGGAAAGAATTTTAAGAGATTTAAATAATATAACTTATGTAAATGAGAAATAAAAATTTTATCAAATTTAAAAGTTCATGAATAGAAAAAAAGATAGATATTTTATTTATATAAAATTATTATCTTTTAAAAATTTATTTCTTTAATATTTTTATAGAACTTTATATTTTTATTGTGATTTTATGTTTATTTTTTTATATTTTTTTAATATATACATAATGTAGAAGGTTGTAAACCAGATCCGAATCTTAAATGAAATAAGTGTCTTTTTTTTCTTGTATGTGAGAGATGTGCACGAATGATTTGTTTAGTAAAGTTGAATCTTTACTAGATTTTCAAATTCTACTTATTATAATTAGATTTTTTTTTTTTTTTTATGAGCAAATTAGAACATTATGTATTAAAGTTTCTTGTTGGAAGTTTTACACCTGGGGATGGATGTAAGTGAAACTAGTTAAAGTTAAAATTTGAATTTATGATAGAAAATTTGGAATTGTGTAAGTAGAGAAAGTAAAAAATATTGTTATTAGACCCCTTAAATTTTGGATTGTAAATTGGATTGAGATTCAATCATGTAAAATAACATACGTTATAGTTAAAAATTATGAATAATTGAATCAATATCTCTTAATAGAGTATATACTACAGAAATTAATCTTGGTAATTGATAAAAACAAATTAAATTGGTGATACGTTATAATAATAAATTTTATATATTTTTTAAGTATAAAATACTGAAAATTTTGATTCAAATTGAGCGAATAAATTTGAATTAAAGTTATTTTATACGGGTATCTTTTGAAACTGAATTGACAAAATTATTAAAATTATTGAGAATTAATAAATATAGTTTCATTCTGAAAGTTTTTCATTCAACAATTAGTTGATGAACTATTAACTTACTTCAAAATGGAAAAAGTTATGATGAATTTAATTTAAATCTTTTAAATTGATTTATATGTTTCATTAATTATATAATTTATATTGGATGAATATACGTGAATTGTAAAGTGATATGAATCATGATGTGATGTGAGTACTATATTTATTAAGGAATAATTATTATATAAAGATGTGGTGTGTATTGAGTTAAAATATTTAATGAGATATATAAATTTTATTGAAAGGTAGAATCATATAGAAAAAAATATTTGATGGTGAGAGATAACACATGTTTCTTTCAATTTGGTTGTTATGTGTCAATAATATATTAAAGTATTAAAAATTTACCAATTGAGAGTTTATCCTATTTAATACTATTATTAACTATGGTTTTGGTAGGTAAGATGTATACGAGAAGTTGTTGAATTTAAAATTCTAACATATTTAAAAATTGTCAAATGTCAAATTTCTAATATAAATAAGATTAACATAAAGAGAGATGATTATAATGCATGTATGTAGTGATATAGTGTCAAATCAATGAACTTAAACGATATTAAACCTAATAAATTATTCTATTAAAATAACAAACTAATTTATATAATTTAAAAATATTTTTAATGTATTAAATTTTCTTAGATATTATTATATCATTTATAATTATATTAAGTATGTATTTATTATGATTTTACAAGGGTTAAATAGAAAGAAACAATAGTCTAATAAGAAAATATTTAATTTGTATATATATATATATATATATAATATTTCTTTATTGTTATAAAGTTAATAAAAGAAATAAAATTATATATTTTTAAAAAGTTATAAAACTTCTAAAATAAAACTATAAATAATATACAAAAAAAAATGTAAAAATTAAAAAAATATTTCACTTTTATAAAATACAAGACAACTTTAATATTTCTATTATTAGTTTGGCAGTTTGAGGAAAATAAATATAGTACCCGACGAATACAACTTTAATATTTCTATTTATTTCTTATATTCTTTTTCTCGCACATTTTCCATCTTCTAATTCAATAAAATTTCCTTTAAAATAAAAAAATGAAATCTTAAAATAATATAAATAATAAATTTGGACTGAGATATTTAGTAGTTAAAATAAAATAAAAATGAAAATATTGGTATATTAGAGACGCCGTCTTAGAATCCAATAAAGAAAAAATTTCATGGAAGACTTTGAAATTCAAAAGTCTGACGGAATAAGAGTAATTAATATTTAAAAATGTCATTCAGTCTGTAGAAAATATTAATATTTTGGTCACCTATCACATCATTAACATAAGATTCTATCACCAAACAAAATAAATTAATGCACATCCATACACTCTAGTTCGATATTTTGGTAGAAAAAAAATAAAGATATTATAATTAATTCAAATATTAATTTTATATCTAAAAAAAATTATTTCACAAAAAATAATATGAATTAACTAAAAAATAAAATAAACATATATAAACAATTTACACATCAAATATTTATATTATTTAAATATATTTATTATAATAATTATAGACTTAATTATAGTAGATAATTTTCAATATTTTACCATTAAAGTGATTTTTTATATATTATTATTTACTACTTCTACGTATTTACTTATGTTGTTTTTTGTTTTGTAAGACATCATTATTGTTATAATATAATTATACATAAAATATAATAAACAAGAATAAACTAATATAAATAAAATTCAACTTGTTTTTATCATCATATTATTTATTCAATTATATATAAAATAATAGTTATCATATTATTTATTCAATCATATATAAAATAATAGTTATGATAAAATATTCAGTCATACATGATTATTATTTCATTTTTTTTATATCTAAAATACTAAAAAGTCCGTTAAAAAAATTATATAAAATTCTTAACTTAAAGGACTATCGTATGATCATCCATCCTAATTTCTCTTTATAATATTTTTTTACCTTAGGACCACCACTCTATCTTCATTCTAGTAACTGTATGTTAAGCTCATTCCCACACATATCAATCCACCTAGTAATAAATGCAGTTGAAACCTTCATCGACTTCTCATTACATGGTACTCTGTCTACATGACTAGAATACCATTGAAATCTAAATATTTTCTTTTAATATCTCTAAAATTTCATATGCACATTAAAGTTATATCAAGTAGTACATTGTGGTAACTACTTGAATCACACACAAACAACACATAATCATTTCATATATCACAATTCACACAAAATCAATTTTATTACACCATTTTCATTTCAAACTCATTGGTACCTTTATTATCTCAAACTCGTTAACATCAGTCATCTCAAAGTCATTGACACTATTGTCATCTCAAACTCATTGATATCACTCTCATATAATTTCCACAATGTTCCATGTACTAATCACATCTCACAAATAATCTTCATCATTTATAATAAAGTCAACCTCACATTAAGTTTCAACACAATTTACATACATAATCTTAATAATTCATCATATTATAATTCTCATATCATGTATTACCAAATCTCGTAACACATAACTCAACAATGTAATCATATAATAAATATCTTATCATATTTTACATTCATATACTTATTTAATTTATTTTAAAATATAAATAATCATATAAAAAAAATGTATTTTCACTCGAGTAAAATAGTTGCGCTCAAGCAAAAGATACTCTTTAGAGTAGTCTTTCTAATATGACATTTTCGCTTAAGCAGAAAAATTATTGCACGAGTAAAAGAGCTCATCGCTTAAGCGAAAGTTCTTCAATCAAGCAAATAGTTCTGAAAACAAATGGTGTTTTTCGCTCAAGCGAAATTGTTGTTACTCAGATGAAAATTACACTAGGAGCACACATAGGGGTTGTCACTCAAGTGAAAATTGATTGCTCAAGTAATAGTCTCTTGCGTACTAGACAAGAAACCACAAAAAAGACACTTTCAACACTTAACTTCATCTCATACATGAAATTATGGCACAACATATACAAACAATGCAATAATATCAAGTTTTCTCATCATTTAACTCATAAAAATCAAAGATCTCACACAATCATACTTTCAAATATACAAGAACATTTTTATCAAACACTTGGAATTTAAAAAAATATAATTAACTTACCTTACCTTTAATACAAATTTTTCCCTTAATTCAAGATGAATAAAGATATTTTATCTTATTTTACAAAATCTTAAACATACAATTGTCTAAATTATTATAGATTCATACCAAAATTTTTAAAATATAATAAAATATTTAAATTCCTAAATAGTTTGAATAAAGTAGTTTAAAAAATTATAAAAACTTAGAACTTATTTCATTTAAAATTCTAATGGGATAAAGTTGTTATTTATTTCACAAGTTTTTTTTCGATATTCTTAAACCTTTAAACGAATAAAAATTGAGTAAAAAATATTCGAAAAAAAAAATTCAAAGAATTAAAAGAGATTAGAGAAAATTTAAGAGAAAAATTTCTAAATTTTTTATAAAATAAAATAATTAAGAAATTTTACTTAATTATAAATTTTCTTGGTTTTCAAATAATTAGGTTAAAAACCCACTCAATTATTCTACTCTCACATATAAAATTTTAAAACTCTATATACCTATTAACATCTATTTTTTAATATATTTTTTTTAATTTGTTATATGATACAATTTTATATTCTTTCTTCTATTCATATACCCTCAAAATGAAGGGACATTCAATATGAAAATTACTTATCATACATTTATTTTCCGTCTCAGTTCTTTTTATTTTTTTAATCACAATAATTTTCTTTCTCTATTTTTATTTTTCTTGTCTTCTTGACTCTCTAATTTCTACCCTATTCACACCCATCCAAATGGGTGAATGAATATCACTGCTCTTTCCATAATTAAATGCTTGAAGATTTGAAGACTTGGAATTGAATAAATGCTTGAAGACTTGGAATTGAATATCACTGAATGGATATCACTCATTTAATGTTTGTTGCCAAATGGAGACTTTGAATTGACCCAAAATCGTCACAGTTGAAAGGTTCATTATAGGCAATTACAAGCAAATTTCCCCCATTAAGAGTCACAACTTTGCTTCACTTTCTCTAACTTATAATCAATTTTATTTTGTCCAGTCACATAAAAATATAATCTTTATATTATAAATTAAGCTCATATCCATTTTTTACTATTGAAGAAGAAAAACTTACACTATATCATACTTAAATTCTTTAACTAAAGTTTAGGATTTGACACTTGAACATAAAATTGGAAAAAAAAAAAAACTTACACTTTTATATTGGGAAAGTTGAAAAAGAAAAGCAATTTTAAGAATTATGGAAAAACTATAAATGGGAAATAAAGATTAGAAAGTTGAATACTTCTATTTGTTTTACTCTCCCTAAAGCATTCATGTTATTGCATGTCTTCCATTTTAAATTCCCTAAAGCAACTCACCAAAATTACTAGCAATGAACCCACATATACACATTTTTTATTTTTATTTTTTAAATACAAACAAAACTAACCATTGAATCTATAAAATGGTGCAACTCTCAAAGTTGCTTCCAATGAACCCCAAAAAAAACTTTACATCTATATTTTTATGATAAATTATTTATTATTTTATAATTATGTTAATTATAAATTAAATAATTTTTTAAATTACAAATTTTTAAGATCATTATTACATAATTTTTTATCGCAAGTTTTGTAGGTTGTGTATTTGCCCGCAGAGAATTTGGGCCTGCAGATGGGCCCTTATTTTTCACTGAGCACGTTGATGGACCGGTGTGGAGGGATCCAATTAGATTGAGATTGCCCATAATGGGCCAGAGATTTGGGCCCATTATAAACAAAAACATGAGAAGTATTTGAAAGCAATTATGAATATTCCATTAAAGGCAATATTATAAAAGCATGACATACTTTAGAAAAAAGAACTTGATGTGGTGGTGGACTCTTACATTTGTTTGTCTTCTTCCTTGTACCTTCTTGTAAACAATTTTTTATTAAATATAGTGTGTTTGAATTAACTTTATGGTAAGAAATAATGATAAAAAAATAGTGAAAAAAAAATAATATATATTTACTTTGATTAATTAACTTTTAATATAAACATTTAAGTATTTTAGAATACTAGGTATGAAAATTCTTAGTTATTCTGTTAAATTAAAAATTTATGAATTGAAGAGGAGATTTTAAGAATGTAGATTTAATATCAGAATGTTTGGATTAGTGGGAGAATGCGATAAAAGTGTGGTTGTTGAACAAACACGATGATTCATTTCGCTTTTCAAAAAGTAATGGACATATAAAAATAATTAGTATAAAAAAACTTAAAATAAAAGCCATGTATTCGAAATTGGGAAATCCACAAACCAAACACATTCTAAGTCTATGTCTGCCACCTTCAACGATCCAACCTCTTTTGTTGCTGGGTGTTCCTGTTACATTTCTCTACTAAATACTATGTTATTTCTGTTCTCCTTCATAATAATAATAAAAAAAAAAATTTAAATACAATAAATATATGATCGTGTTATATAAGTTACACGGTAAACCACATTTAAGACTGGTTGACCCCAATTCTTATCAGACTCATTGTTTCTTTATTTTTTTATGCCCAAACTTCAAGTTCAGAGATGTATATTATCTTAGCAGATAGGATGATTGTTCCTTTATCTTTGTTTTAGTACCAGTATAACAGTTTACTTCTAAAGGTATTTTTGGATTAAGTAGATTTGTAAACAACTGGGGTTGACTCGATGAAAAATGTAACCTTTTTATCACTTATACATAAACCATGATTTGGTATTTGATAAATCATGTTAAAACAATAGTACACAAATCAAGTACTCAACCATGACTTTGCTAACACGTTATTTGTGGATGAAGTTCATTTGCATCTTGGGTATGCAAACTATATAACATATACTAATTGGTTTTCTTCATGCAGCATACACTGGTTATTTTATTTTAATACAGACATCTTTGTTGTGTAAAAGAGATTGTTGAGCATGTTGTGTGAGTATAATTACCTTTTTTGTTAACATACTTAACACAATTGTTAGATAAGTCTCCGAAATATCTTAAGTTTTAATTCCCCGTCGTACACATGAAAAAACTACAAAATTCACCTAAGTGATCTTTCACAACTCAATGAGATTATTATTGGTTATGAATAGTGATCTCACTGCACACAAGAATTCTATATTTCACTTTATTTCGCTTAGGATAATCTTTTTCAGTAATCGAAAACTTTAATTCATACTAAGATCTGCAATATTCGGAAGAAAGAAAAAAGTAAATAAGAAAGCAGAAGAAAAGTACTAGTCTAGAAATCCTGATAATAATTTTATAAACAGTGACACATCCTCCAACACCACCGAACTCATTTTGATATACAGACTATACAGCCCTAGGTTACAATATATACCATAATAATTTATTAAATGTAGGTACAAAATGGGCATCCACTGAGTCACTGACCATAGTAGTAGCTAGTAAGTAGTAACTAGTAAGCCAATCATATATTAATGCTTATCAAAATGTGGGAAGTCACTCCCTTATTTACTAGTTTAGGACAGTTATGTGGACACACTATTGGGTACCCCTCTGCATGTAACACCAGGTTCAGAGCTAGGAGCAAGTAACTCATAAGGCAACACCCCTGCACCACAACGGTTCCTTAGAGTCCTATCAAAGTTCCTGCTATCAATCAACTTTTCTATCTGTCTAATCTTTGCAGAGAAATCATAGAATGCCTCTATGATCTCAGCATCACCAGACCAAATCGAAGGTTGTTGCCTCTCCCCCAAGTACTCCTCATCAGGTGAGTGAGTGGAGAGTGTGTCAACCACAGCCATAAATTTTGTGGCTTGCAACAAGCTAGGCAATGCATTCAGATAATATTTTTGAGGGTCAGCAAGGAAACTTGCATATTCTGGATCATTCTCTTCAGGTATTAACCTTCTCGTCAGTGGTGGACGATTTGGCACATAGCCACCATAAGGATATTGGCCAAAGTTAAGGGCAGCATGTTGTGCAGATGCATTCCAAATCAATATGGAAAGGATGGAGACAAGATCCTCACTATTGTTCAATGTAGGCCACCAACTTTCATGCCTAAGATCAGCATGGCCCACATTGATTGACTCGGAGTACCAAGCTTGTAGCTCTTTGTCGTTGCATATCAGGCTTGAATGAGGGTAGTAGTGGTTCACATAGGTTCGAACCCAGTCTTCTATGGCAGACCAGATTAGCAGTCCATCAGCTGCATAGGGGTAGTCTTCCAATGTCAGCTTTAAACCATGTGGTTGTGTGGGGTCAGGTACTGCCATTCCTCTGCAATGTCATAAGAGAATATCTTCGTTAGATCTGATTGTAATTTGCATGCACCAAACAAACCAAACACCATAGCACCATAAGAAAAAAAGTTTGGCCACTTTCCAAAAAGTAAAATAAAAGAAACTATGGATCTTAGAAATTTAATCAGTTGGGTCCGGACAAAAAGTATCCTAAGACCATTGATTGTAAAATTACAGTAGAGAATATTATCAGCCCGGATTAGAGAATTTGTCAAACTCTAGAAACACACATAAAAAAATGAGATGCTATAGAGAGTATAACTTCTCCAAGATGAGAAATTGGCATACACAATCTCTAAAGCAACGTTGCACCAAACACCAAAAAGGTTTTATTGAAAACCATATCAAAAGTACACTAAAAGTAATAATGCACTAATAACACATTGTAATAAGAAAAACTTTAATGTTTTTTATTTCTTAAACCGGGACACCGACCGTTTACTATTAGCCGTATAAGTTAGGTTAGGTCTCTTTCATTTAAAGTCAAATTGTAAACAGTAATAAAAAAAAATCTCTGATATATGATAGATCTACCTGCGGATGAGATCAGCAGGGAGGCTATCCATGTCAAAGCGCCAAAAGTTCTTGTAAGCAGCAGAACTAATCTCCATAGCGTAACGACCAGGAGTGAAGCAATTTTCAATGATTCCATCAGCATTGATCAAACTCTGTCTAGCCAAGGCATTGATCTCCAAAGTATACCTCATGTGGGGGTCCAATAACTTGTAAATTGGATGCATGGCACTTAATTGCCTATGAGCAGCCAATATAAATGGTTCCAAGTTGGCATGTGTGCGTAACCTATACACAAATTGACAAAGAACACAAAATTCAATTAACCAAGTAGGTAGTACTGGATTTGTTGGTCAACAAATTTTAAAGATTGAGGTTTTTGTATACCAATGGTTAACAAGTTGGTGCACCCCAGCATCATTGGAGCAAACATGTGCCTTAGCAAGCATCCACTTCCAGTTAGTAGTTGCATCAACAGGAGGTGTAACCACCCTCTTTGATCTACAACTAGGTCCAGCAAAAGGGAGGCTAAGTTCTATAGCCACAGGCTTGAGAGTGCCACGTGGTGTGGAGAAAAAGATTGTACGTGTGGCATACGATTTCCTACCATCAAGAGCATTGATCCCTTCTAGGAAAGGAAGGTAGATATCATGATAGTCAATGATAAACAGCTTGTTTTGGTTTATTGCCTGCATAATCAAGAAAGATAAAATTTAAGTACAAGTGGGGGAAGTATTAAATGAACAAAAATATGGTTAGTAATTAAAATTGTGAGAAGTATTGATGGTACCTCTTGGACTGTCATGCCATTGAGCTGACTCAATATATGTTCTTCTTTAAGAGCAGATTCTTGGGGACCATAAATTTGAGGGTCTAGTTTGCTAACAGGTGGAAAAACTTTAAGCTTCTCAATGTTAACAGGGTTAACTCCTGCAATTGCTTGACGGGCAAATTCGTCATCTCTCAACCATGCAAATTTGTCCTCTGCACGTTAGACACGTGAGATCATTAGTTTAAGAAAAAGTTAATGCATAAACAAAGATACCAACTATCAAGTGGAGTTTAAAATAATATTAACAAGTATGAAATACTGCACCCACATGTGAAACATTTAAATTAACAATTTTATGCAGGTTTTAGCTACAATTTTTGTTCATATAATATAATAATGATAACCATTAACTAGTTGCCCTTAAAGCGCACGCAGAAAATAAACAACCATCTGAGTTTGAATTGAACTGACAAACTTTTTCTTTGGCGAAAAATCAACTGACAAACATTAAAAGCCAAATGCCACGTTCTAGTTAGTGGTCCACTTGCTAGTGATTTTTACCATATGTTTTGTCATGTTATATTAAATATTAAAGGGTAAAGCAACAGTATTAACTTATCACATGTTGCTTCAGAATCATACATGGAAAGCCTTTCATAACAAAAAGTAAATTTAAGCAAACTAAACATGCACACATAAAAAATTAAGCCCACAGGAAAGAAAAAAAGAGGTTCTCTTTTACTAATGTCGGATTCCGACATAATTCATTTCTTACTAACAGTTCAGAGAAGCCAAATAATTTAATCATTCTAGCACGAGGGGAATAATAAGCATAAAAGATTCACTAAAGAAATCAGCACACAGAATTGTGTAGTGTAACCAAATTTTAATAAAAGGAAAAAAAAAAGAAACGACAAGAACAAGAACAAAAGTATACTCACTGGAAATAATCTTAGGGGTGTCATACTTAAGAAGTCCCTGGCTGGACTCTTGGATCTTGCTGACAAATGGGATTTTCTTTAACATGTCATCTTGCAACCCCAACTTTATGAGCAACCCTTCACTGTAAAGGCCATCAACATCTGAGAATTCATTGATGTCTTGGTTGCTAGCAGAAAGACTAGCCTTAAGACCAGGGATCAAGTTATGCAGCACTGCCTTCAGCCTCTTCACAGAAAATGTGTTCTGCTTAGATTCCTCAAAACGTTCATCTCTTGGCACATACATAGGCAGTGGCTTCTCCACACGACTCTCTGCATACATATCTGCACCATGCAATCAATAACCTTTGTTAAATCTTACACCAAATTCTCCTTAAAATCATGTATAACAACCAGCAAAAAACTCAAATTCTCACACATACTTAAAATGGATAAATAGTACTAACTCTAAGGATAATAACTTTTTGGGGGGTAACATAAAAAATTTTATATATCATTCTTTAATTCTTTTCTTATTACCTGTATCGCTTGGTTCACGGCCTGTTCGACACCTTCTTGGGTATGGATATATATCTGATCCTCCAAGATTTGGTCTGGCAAGTTCAGTTCCTTTATCTGGATTTCCCAAATCATTGTATATATCATAATCATATATTCTGTCAGATAAGTTTCTAACTCCTTTGCCATCACCTCTCAGATTTCTCAGCTCTTTCTCCCTCAATAATCTAAGCCCAGCAGGTGTATCACCAGGTAAATAAGGCTGTTCAACATAAGAGTGAACAAATTTTAGGAAAAAAAAGAGTTAATAGATAAATATTATTGTAACTTGTTAAAAATAATAGACTACCTCTTCTATCTTTTATTAGCCTGTTATGATTGTGACATACATTACTATAGTTTTCATGAAAATTATTAACTAGTTTTCTATTTTTATTCCTTAAGTCCTTATCTCTTGTATTGATAAAAATTGTGTATTGACACTTTAAAACATCAATTGAAATGTAATTAAAAAATATCTAAACCATCAGTTAAAAGGAAGAAGTAGGACAAAGAAGGCACATAGTGGATGTTTTCAATGGGTTGATGTAGTAATTGATGGGTCAATTCAAAGATACTTGGCCCATGCAAAAACAGCACAGGAATCACTCAATGGTTTTTCCACTTTAATGTTAATGGAACAGCTTTTTCTTTTCTTGAGGAAACTATAATATCACGCACTAATAGACATTGGCATTGAAATAATAAATTAAAATCGTTTTTTTAAGGTAATAAAATGAATTTTTCGACTTTTCTGGCCTTCTCAAGATTCTTCAATTGCTTTGACTTTTATTTTTCAGGCTGAAAGAAAAACAGAAAACAAATATTTTCGACTCATTGGTTGTACAGAATAATTATTAATTTTACTGGGCCCTGCTATTAAGACAGGAAAATTTTATAAAAGAAATAATAATGATGATAATAATAATTTAGTTAAAAGAAACAAGAAATAAGGGAAGATTAGATTACCTTATTGGAAAAGAAAATCCTCTTTCCAGGATGATCTTTTCTTGCTTGTACCCAAGAATTGCAGGGGAAATGAACTGGTCCATTGGCAAATCCTTCAATGGTTATGCTTTCCAAGAAGAACTCTTTCTGGTGTTTGTTTGTCACAGTAATAGCTCCTGGCTCCCCAAAATTAGAATCAACTACGAATTCAGCTGTGTAATTAACTCTCTCAGCCTTAAGATTGGACTTCTTTGACCAATCCTTCAACACTGCTTCATTACTCTTCTTTGCAGCTTTGGTCTCTAAAAGACAAAAAAGGCACCAAAGGATTCATTCAGCTTACAACCATCTATCAACAAGCAAACTTAAATTCGTTCAAATAAAAACTATAAAAAAAAAAGTAGGATTTTTTTTAAAGTAGATAGCAAGAAATATTCAGGCGATTTGTGTATAGAAGATTGAAGTATACCAAAATAAGGAGCTTTTGTAGAAGGGGAGGGGAAAAAGTGACTTTTTGAAGAAATATGAAACATTTATGGCAAACCCTTTAAGAGAAAAAAGTATTGGGTAGGTTGAGATGATGGTTTTGGAAATAAATGAAGTAATTTTTGTGAGAGACAGCACAGCAGCATATGAGAAAGTCTCTTACTTGGATCAGTCTCAGTGCTAACAAGCTCAAGGACAACATTCCTTCCAATCCTGTCTGTTAGAGCATCAATATGCTTCACAATGGTCTCTTTAAAATCCTCTTTGATCTTGTTCCTCACTGTGATCACAGCTCTAACCTTGAATTTCACCGGCTTCTCTTCAGACACAGAAGAAGTGGAAGAAGAAGAAGATGATGATGAAGAAGAAGAAGAAGAAGAAGAAGAACCCTTAAGCAAATCCTCACTTATAGCTGCCACAGGAAACTTTGCAGCCTTCCTCACCCTCAGAACTCTTTTGTTCTCCAAAGGAACTAAAAACCGAGTTTGGGAAAGAAGTGATGAAGGGGAAGAGGGAACAAACAAGGACCTCTCTAGCAATGAAGAACCCATGATTTGTTTTGTAAGGGCCATGTTTGTTCTCAATCTTCACCCTCTGTAGAGTTTTTTTCTCTCTCTAGAAGGGTGATCTTACTCTCTTTGCAAGGGTAGTGGCGTGTCGGTTGAAATGGAATTAGTTTGCTATGATTTCTTTTATATACAGTGCATGAGAAGGAAAAGGATGATTAAATAAAGTTAGCAAGCATGAATCTCACTTCACCGTCCACATTTTTTTTTTTCTCTTTTTCTTTTCCTTCATCATGTTCTGTAATTTGACGCTTATTATTTTCAGTTTGCTTTGAGTAGTGCCCTTAAAAATGGTGTTCATCATCACCACAACTTGGAGCACCATTAAATATTGATAAAATAAATAAAACGTTTTTATTGTAAATTATTCTAAAATTATATTAATAACCTTCAATATATAAATCTCGTGATGATCTTGTTCTCAAACTTAGGATTTTAATATACATTTTATGTAAGTATGTCATATAAATAAATAAAGTTCATCATCTCATTTATTTACTTTCCTTATATAAAAGAGAATATAACTCAAGGTGTCTTTTTATTTATTTTTATTTATACGTTATTTAATTTTTTTTATTTTTATCTAATATATATAATTTTAACTTATTTTAAACTTTAATTGAAAATATATATATATATATATATATTATGATTTATTTTTATTTTTTAATACAAAACTATTTTATTTTTCCCGTTGACTTATCTCATTTTGTGTATAACATGTCTCAATTATATCAATTAATCTTAGATAAGACTTGTGAGTCATGGAGTATTTTTTTAAATATTGATGAAAATATAAGTGACATAAGTTTACACAGATAATTTTTTTTGTTATGAATTAAAAATAATGTTAAAGTACATAAATAACGAATCAAATCTAAGACTTCAGAATTTAAACGTAAAATAAATTTTTAATAATAAAGAAATTGAAAACAACAAGTATATTGGATGTTTTTAAATATGTAAAAACAATTAATTTTTGCTGAGAAAAAATATTAAATACTACTAATAATAATAATAAATTGTATGTAATAAAAAGACAACAGTTGTAATAGTAAAAGTTGTCATTGGAAGATTTAAATTTATAATATAATAATCGATAATTAGGGACTAATTTAAAAGTAAATGAAAATTAATAAATAAAATTAATATGTTTATATTAATAAATTATAAAACTGTATTTTTTTTATAAAATTAGAATCTACATGTATTCTAAAAAAATATGAAGAAAAGATACCCACTTTTATTCCTCTGAATATATGTCTATGGAAATAAATTTTTTCACAATATTAACAAGTATGTTAAATTACTTATTTAAAAATAAAAAATTAAAATTGTATTTTAATATATTAAATAGTAATAAATCTGTTTTTTTTATATAATTATAAGATATAAATGACATTATAAAAATTATCAAAATCTGTCATTTATTTCTTATAAAAACGATTGGATGATATATTATTTATCAAATATTTAAAAATATACTATATCTCTTATAATTTTTCTGTATTGATTTTCTATTGATTTGTCCAAATAAAAAAATTCCAACCATATTTTTCTTCATTCATGAGTCAAATTCAAAATCTTTATAAAGAATAGAATCTCAATTCTAGTCAAACTAATGCTGGTCATTAAAATGTAAAAAAATATTTATTTATTTAGAGGACATTTGTTTTAAAAGTGTAATATTACATTCTTATAAATCAAATCACACTCCCGAAATAGAATGACTAAAATTATTATTTTCATAAATATGTTTAATTTTCATTTTTAATTTAAAAAAGTAGCCAGTGATAATAAGTGGTAATATTAATTTTGAATATACGATTTATGTTGTACGGATTTTGTGGTTGTGATTATTATTGTTCTCTTAAAATAAAATAAAAAATGTTTGGTGTGGCGAGTCAAACAGAGAACTGAGGAATATGGTTTCCACTTTCAAACCAAAAAACGCGGTTCTGCAGAAATAACACGGAAAGCTGGTTTATGTTATATTTCACGTTGCCACCGTGCTTAATTCTCCGGGGTCATATCTGCAATTTTGCAAAATACCAATCAATCTACCTTCACTCCGATCATTGGTCGGTTCAGTCAAACACCAAACAAACTTGTCTTCTAATTTTATACCTACTTGTTACTATTTTTTTTCTTTGATTAAATTTTTTTTTTAATCTATTTTATTGTGTTTATTAAAATCGAATATTTTAATATAATATGTACTTATAAATACAAGATGGTATCCCAATATATTTTTTATGTTTCAAATTTTCTGATTAAATATATAATTAAAAAAATAATTTTATCATTGTTATTTATAATATAATAAAATAATTAATTATTTAAAATGCTGCTAAAGCGAGATTTATAAGAATTGAGTTGATTTTATTAATATAATTTTGTTAAAATTCATACTTCAATAGATTTGTGACTTAAATATATCGACAAATTTTTAGGAATGAATGTTTTAATCTGAGTAGTTAAAAAAATATATATAAAAAAAATCGATATTTATCCATTTAATATCTAATTAGGTTATGTTTCAAAATTTTATTAATTTATAATAAAATTTATGATATTTTAAATAAAATAATTAAAATAATAAAAAATAGAATATCTAATAAATATTTATTATTTATAATATTATTTATTAAAATTTATTTACTAAGTTATATCTAATATCTAATGATTCTTTTAGTTTAATGAACCTTATATATTACATTTTCGTTATAATATATCTTATAATCCATTTTTTTTATTATATATTTATAACATATATCGATTATCAATTTTATCTTATGTTGTATTTTTAGTCCTGAATTTTAATCCTTCTTATTGTTTTAGGTTTTCTTGTGCAATTATTTTGTTTTTTTCTTTTGTGATTTGTGGTTGTAAGTTGGTAATATTTGAAGATGATGAGAGAAAGGGTGTGTTAAGTGCGACAAATGCATATTCAGCTGTTTCAGCATTTGTAGCAGCTGGAAATGGGGGGTGTCTTATGTATCACCTTTTTATTCAACAATCATATCATAAACTTGTTGACTAGTATGCAAGAAATATTATTCATACTATTTTTTCATTTTTATTTATTAGGTTAATAAAACTTCATTTCCTTAAATTTTAAAACTTCTACTTTCACTTTGAGATGATTTTTTATCTTAATTTTTTTTTTCAATTTTTTAGTTTTTAAATAAATTTCTTTAATTTTTTATTGGGTTAAAATTAATTTAAAAGAGTATATTTAATCACATTTTCTCCTTTCAGATGTGATTTAATCTACTTATCATCTTGAATTTCACTATTAATGTCTTCTTTCAATGACGTATTAGTTGGACAATTTATGTTAGGGTTTGGTAATTTCAACCACAGAAAAAAATACACGTATTTATCTTATATTTTATCTTATAATTTACATATTATTAAGTCAAATATTTTAGTCTATGTTAATTCTAATGGTAAACATTTAAAAAAAATAAAAATTAAATGAAGCTACATATAGTTAGAAATGAAATTAAAATTAAAATTATAATTAAGTCTTTATTTAATAATTTTTTTTGTTTAAAAAATACTGTATGTATGTGTGTATATACAAATATTGACGTGATAAGTAAACAAATATTGTTGAAAACATACAACACACAAAACCACTATTAATATATTATTTATTTATGGATTAAATATGTTTTTTTTCTATATTTTTTATTTTTATATTTTAAGATTAATCAATTCAGTCTTCTAATTTCTAAAAATATGTAAAATTATTTTTTATTAATTTATAACAATAACAAATATTATATTTTGATATAAATAATAATTAAAATTATATATTTTTTTATCAACATTAAGATAAAAAATATCATTTAATATTAAATTTAAATATAAAAAGAATTAAAATTACATATTTATAAAAGATAGAAAATTGAATTAATAAATTTTAAAATATAAGAATACAAAATAATCTTTAACAAAATATAGAAATTAAACTTTCTTTATTTATGGTGCTTGTTACTGTACCTAGTAATAGTGTAACCTCCATGTTTTGTTTGCACGGTTGCTCCCATTGCAGTCACATCACCCATCAAACATCTAAATATGGAAATATCCTATTATTTTTAATACAAGGCTTTAAAAATATATTTATAATGTATTATGTTTAACATTAATTTAAATTTATCATTGTAAAATAATGAAATAAAAAACAAAAATGCTATATTTTATTTCATAAATTTGAATTCATAATAAAAATATATATCAAAAGAAAGTCTTACAAGCTAGCATTTTACTGTTTCAAAAGAAACAAACCCTGACGTGTCTTCAATTTTTTATTAGCCACTCCACGTGCTATAAAGAGCACGGGCGAAAGAACTGAACATGGATCCGTACATGTGAATTACAAGTTGTAGTGATTGAAACCTAAAGGCATGTTTGGTTTGGTTTCATTATGGTAAAATTAAATCACTTTTTTCTATGTTGAATAAAACAAAACAAAATATTTCATTTTTAGATACATTTATATGATATTTATAATTTATTCAGTATATTATATTTATTTAATAAACACTACTCAGTATTAAAATATTGTATTTCACTAAATATAATATTTTATATTGAATGATATTCTCTAAACATAAATATATTATTTTGAGCAAATTATAAATATCATGTTAATATTTTAAAAAAAGTAAATATTTTCTGAATCAGTATTTTAAAGAAAAATAATTTTTTTTCTATTATATGTAGTATATTTATGTTTAATGTATATTATTGAGTATGAAATTTTTTTAATAAAATTAATTTTGAAATAAATAATTATTTTAAAGATAGTATTCAGCATATAATTTAATGTTTGAAAGATGTTAATTTTTTTACGTGTATATTTAATATTAGTGAAAAACTAATAATAATTAAATATAGCACATTCATTAATGATTCCTAATCATCAAATAATGATGGAAATAGTTATAATTTTAAAAAGTAATTTAATTTGAGTGCATTGATGTAGGTGATGAGTTTGAGCAGGCAAAGAAGGTTTTTCTCCATATGAAATTTCGTGTTTGTTCCTTCCTTGACCTAATTCTTATCTCATAAAATGCTCTTACATCAAATAAGAAATTGCGTGGATAAGGATGAACAACACATCTCATATCTCTTTTAGCAGTCAACAGCAGCCAAAGGATCACGCTTTAAACAATCATTTTTCCAAATTCTAGTTTTTAAGGAAACCTATATATATATATATATATATATATATATATATATATATTCCTATTGCCATAATATTATATGGCTCAGCATTCTTCACAATATCACTATTAAAATTCTACTTTCCAACCTAGTTAGGTCCAGGTAATGATAATGCATGATTGTTCTTCTTTTTGATATTTTTTGAGTTACTATAGACTAAAACAAACGAGTTTTTACAAAATCAGAGATTAAATGAAAATTTGAAATAATATTAAAGATAAAAGTGATTAGGGTTATTTCACTTACGCAACTAGTGTTTGAGTAAAGTTGATTAGAATTGATTCCATTGAAATATGATACGGGGAGTTTAAAAAGCTTTCACGTACATGTTGTTTTCTGGTGGAGGACATTCGTGTTCTTATTCGTGAAGCACAACTAGTTAGTTACTTTGAAATGCAAACGAACACAACCAAGCCTTTAATAAAAAGAAACAATAGTGTTCTTTTTTTATACATGACGTGCATATGGAAAATTCCAAAGTGTTTTTAATTGGCATTTTCGTTCCATGGTAATTACTTACTCGAATGAAGCTGGTTGATGAATTAGTTTATTAGAAAAAGAATAATGAATTGTGAAAACTAATTTTGTATTAAATAGGAATGAATGCTTGTGTGGAATTTGGGAGGAAAAAGAAAGAAAGAAGATTGATTAAATAGAAGATGCATTTGTTTATTTATGACCATTGAATGAGAACAGAATACGAAAGCACGATAAAGTGTTGAATATTGGTTTGTGTATAAAGTATAGTAATTGAGATTGGCATGGTTAACATGGTTTGGAAATTTCAAAGCAAGAAGCTACGTGACTATGGGAAGTGAGAAACGGAAGTTAGTTTATTTCACACCAAGTGTAGGTATAGATTCCAACTTCTTGCTTCAACTTCCACTGAGAATTAAAGTCCCAAAAACTCAAATCTTGAATTATAACGTGATAAATTTACGGATGTCGAATAATAATTCGATAATAAAATAAATAATTTTTACAAAATAATAAAATAAGATTTATATTTATTAATATTTTTTAATTTATTCATATTTTTAAAGAAAATAAGATATTTAATAAGTTATAATTTTTTTTAAAAATTATTTATATATAATATATTTATTTATTTATTATATTTAAAAATATTTGAAAAAAAAAACTAAATTTCATGATAAATTAGGTAGTACCCTTAATAAATTATAAAATTATTTTAACATAAAATATAGTTAAAAGATAGAATATAATTAATTATTTTGTACTCTTTCGTACCTATTATATCTTTCATCTCACTCTTGTGAGAAACTTTAATCACGTGGAACCTTTTCTTGATTTTTTTAACTTCTCTCTCTCTTCTTTCCCATGAAACACTCTTCATCTCCTATCTATTTCTCTTATTTTCCTTTATCCCTTTCTTTCTTATGTTCCAAACTCACTTCACCACATTTATCAAGATCTAAGATTTACACATCATAAGAAAAAAAATATCTAGAACATATTAAATAATAATAAATTCTCATAAGGGACATAATAATTTTTTAATCTTATTATAATAATAATAATGAATAAAATATTTATTATATTTTTATTTTAGATACCTAGTATCTTAAGATGCTAGTTGCATAGATATAATAAAAATCTATCAACTTTTAGTAATAAATTTGAGCTTCAAAATAAAATTAAGATTATAAATTTAGTGATATTGTGTAATTACTTTTTTATGTAATTACTTGTTTAAAGATAAATAATATTTTTTTATGGCACTACTTTTTTTTCCTTTTTTTTCTCTTCATCACATTCTTTGAAAAAACCTAAACAAATAGTATTAAAATGCGTTTGTGTAATCAATAATGCAAAATAGTTGAAGAAAACAATAAGGAAATAATATTTGTTGGTCACCGAAACAACATAAAACCCTAAATTCAGTAAATTGGTTCTCAGTTCTGCCACCGTCCTAGGTTCTTTGTTGCTGTTGACCCACGATGTACTCATTATTGTTCCTTGGAATCTCCAAATAAAAAGAAGAATTTTAGCAAATATATATACCCATCATAAAAAGAAGAATTTTTATGTTTTAATTCTATTTTCTTTACGGTTCTACATCACTGCAAAATTAGATAACAATAAATGTATAGTGCTATTTAATGAAATAGCAAAGATTTTAATACACTAATATAATATGTTAACCTTAGAGTATATAATAAATTTAAGAATTTTGTTAGTGGTAAGTAACATTGTTATGTGAAAGAGATAAGTAAAAGCTCCCACAAGAGAAAGAAAGAGATATGGATGTATGTGGCTTAGTTATAAGCCACTTTGAGGGATTGATTACCAGAAAAATCCCTAAAAGTTTCCACTATTGATGCATTATTTCATGATTAATGGACCACTTAACAACAACTGCATTCCATGTGTTGAAATTGAAAACCACGTTGCCTATTGCCATTTCCAATATTTTGGCTTATCAATCTACCTTCAAAAGGTATCCAAAAATATACATTGTACAACTTTTCAAAATTCGTATATAATATACATTATATAAGTTTTGGACACATAAGAATATTCTGCTATTAAATTATTTTCATATTATTTATAAATTTTTAATTCATCATTTAAAATTTAAAATAAAAAAATATATTAAAAATACTTGCTATTAAATTATTATCAAATTATTTATAAATTTTTAATTTTATATTTAAAATTAAAAATAAAAAAATTATTAGTGAATTAAAATCATTAAATTAATTTTATAAAAATAAATTAAAATTAAAATTTATTTCTAATATTAATATATAATAATTTTATTTTCTTTTATTTATTTATTTTGTTCTATCATAATTTTTATAAATGTAAAATCATATTAATAAAATAAGAATTATAATATAAAGTTACATGTAAATCAAATTATAAAAATCATCCTACCAAACAAAATAATGTGTTTATATATTTGAAAGAAAAATAAATTAAAGTAAATAAATAAAAATAAATTTCTAAAATTTACTAACTTAAAGTAAAATTTTGAAATAATCAAAATATTTAAATTAAAATATAAGAGAATTAAAATATTTATTTAAATATATTCATATATAATCAAATTACATAATAAAAATACTTTCTGGATATTTCTTATATTTAAAAATCACTTTAATTCATTCATAACCATATACACCATTTATAACTAATCATTCTTATAGATATTATATACAACTAAAATAAGTTTTTAAACATTTAAAAAGTCATATGAAAATATATTATAAAATTTTAGAAAAGGTTTAATTCGTTCAATGAATAATCGACAGTCTTAACAATCAAGTTTTTTAGGTTTTTAGTTAATTTAATTTGTCAGAAAGTAATTTGATTATCTAATAGTTAATAGTTAGTTAATAGTTAATAGTTAAGTAGTTTTAGAAATCTATTCAATCGCTTAAACAAAAGTTATTAATCACCAACTAAATTAAAATAATAATCCATCATTATAATTTCACTAATTTAGCACAATATCTTATTCAAATTTAATTTTTCAAAAATTTATCAAACAAAAATTCTTTACACAAATTTTAAATAATGTCTGATAATATTACTTCCATAATCTAAACTATCTATCCTAAAATATTATAATAATATTGAAATTAAATTAAATTTTCTTATCTTAAATTCTTATTTTAATTATTTTATTTTATATTAAAAAATTAAATTAAAAATACTTTAATTTATCCATAATTTACAAATTAATTACATCATTATATATTTAAATTAATATAAATTTATATTTAAACTAAAAATATTACATAATATATAAATTATATACTAAAAATACTAAAAGAATTAAAAAAGAAATTCTAAACTAAATTATAATAAGTGCCATTTACTTTATTCTCGTTATCATTATTAGGATACATTTAGATCTTAAAAAGGATAATAGGTGATTAAAATATTTTTAAAACAAAAAAATAGAAAATTTTCAAAGAAAAAATAATAATTTTTATAAAATAAAATCTAAATGATAATTATTTTTAATTTAATATTTTAAAAATATCCATATTAATCAAACCACTTCTATTTTTAACTAATAAATTCGGTAATAGAATTTTTTTTTTTTAAGCTTACAATAAAGAGGTTTGAATTTGAGATTTTACTCAAATTCCTTCATATATATCAAACAAATTTTGCGGGTTGATAGGATTAGAATACTCTATCCGACCACTTTATATGTTACTCCTTATTCACTTATTCTTTATTAATGAAGATGATATCAAAAAAATAAATCCATCCAATAACAGCAGCTGAAAATTCAGGCCCCAATGTCTTTTGGGCCTAATAGCCCAGAGTTTAACTTACTTTGGGTTGGACTGAGACTCCATAAAACTATTTTATAAAATAAAATATGTTATAGTTGTATTTAAACTTTTTTGTTAATAATATGATATTAAACTTATTCCATGTAGAATTAGTTGTATAATTAAATTTAGTTTTTATTCATATTTAGTTTCATTAAATAATTGTCTTTTTTCTGAAAATAAAAAATGCCTTACTAATAAAATAATTTTAAATTTTTAATATGTAGCCATACTTTTGTAATTTCTTTCCAAACAAAAGAATTAAAAGGAAGCACCTTACTAATAATACTTCAATCATACTACAGAGATCTTTGGTTACCTTGAAGGAAGAAAACTCCATCAAAAACACAAACATGAAAAGCAGTGAGTTAATGTGAGTGGCATCATGATATTTATTTTCCCAATTGTTCAAGAAACACAGCAGGAAACAACGTGCCAAAGATAACAATAATGGCAGTGGGAATCTTGCAGCAGCAAACGCTTCTTTAGGTCTTCTGTCAAGCCAATAAACTTCAAGAAAATAATGAAACAATCAAAACATATTTTATGCTTTTTCAACACTTTTACAAGAATAAGTGTGTAGTTAGAATACATGCATTATATCAATTGTTCAATTTCTATACAAGGTTATTTAGCAGTCAAATATGATAACAAAAGCTTCTGGTTTGTACTGCAAGAATCCAGTTTCTCTTTTACTTTCCATCTTTGCCTTGTGCTAGCCATTTGAAAATTCTCAAAAAAAAAGAAGAGAAAACACTAGATATTCCTCTTCTTACATGATCATGCCCCAATTCTTTAATGATCTTGCAAAACAAGGAACATTCATTTCGTGTCATTAAATGTCATAAAAGCACTCTGATTCTTGATGGAACTCAATCTTCTCATATGAGAAGTCATGTCCTAATAGTACATCAGACTGTTTTATCTTTTACCAGCTTCTCTAAGAAAAGACACAATATATAAAACTTACAACAACACCATCAAAATTTTGTTTGATTCAGTTGAGATCTTGGATCCAAAGAGCACCTACATGTAGTAGATTTTGGGGTGAAAATATTGGAAAAACATAACAGTCTTTGATGAATAATGTTGGAGAGTATTGTATAGGAACATGCACCATGCATTTAAGTTCTAGAGCAGAATTCAATGATCTTAAATGGCCCAACTCCAAAGTCATCACACTTTCTTCTGTGACATGGGTAGCCCTTCGAGGGCAGAAGTAATGGCGTGTTTGATGTTATCATTCAAATATTGTTCAATACTCTTCTTCCACATTTCACTCAGAAAAACCAGAACCAATGGTTGTGTTCGATAACTCCAATGCAAACACTCACTAAGTCATTTCATAAAAATAAAACATTTTTATTCACAAGTAATAAAATAAAAGACTTATTTTTATTATAATCAAACATTTTTATGTGTCGGAATTTAAATTTTAATAACATCACTTTCATTATCAAATAAAATACTTTTTTTTTTTTTTATTTCTTGTTAGTCGTCAATTTTTTTTCTAATTTTTATTTATTTATAGTAAAATTCTTTTAAACAAAATCACGTTAACTACAAATTTTGACACGTAACCAAACATGCTAATAACTGTATTTATAGTAATGTAGAAATAAAACATAATCAGAAACAAAAAACTATTTTTATCATTTGAAAAGAAACGAAGTAATGTTTAGTTGAGGCGAATAGAGTATTCTGATCCATTCTTGGTTTTGTTCTGTGTATTATTAAATAGGTACAGTGCAGTGACGCATATGGTGACGATAAATTTTTGGTTATTTTGGGTATTTTTTAAGCTATGCTTACATTATACTAGTATTATATTCTATAAATAATAATATATTCAGATCCTTCCATTCTATTATTGAAATTAATAATTTTTTTTGGCGGTGTGTTTGGGAACGACAAAATGAAATTGGCGTATACATCAAATATTGTAATTCAATTTCATCCATTTTCTTTATTTTTTTATTTTCTTACGTAAAAATTACTGTTTCTATTTCACTCTTTTAGAAAATAAAATTTATATATCTAGATTTATTTTCATACGTAAAAATTACTGATTGTAGCATAATTATTTTGTTGATTTCATGAAATTTGTGTTATAATATCTAAAAAACAATAGAGTGGCTTTATTTATTGCTTTATATCTGTCTAATGTGGCTGGCAAACAAGGCCCTAAGCAAATACCATCTGGCTTTGTTACAATTTTTAAATTAAAATGTCATGTTTCTTCCCAAATATGTTATTTTCCATGGTCAAACAGAATAAGTTGAAGAATACATTTCTCATATCTCATATCACATTCCATCATTTGTTTTTTTGGAGAATATTATACCTTAACTGCACCACTCTTTCAAACAATAATTGTTGCAGCAATGTTCATACACATTAAGTTTTCCTAAATTAGAATGCAGATACTGTCGTTTGTAATTTTCTATATGTAAAATAAACAGTAAATATCACAGAGAAATCAAAGCCTGCATAATTATAAAGAATCACACCTATTTATATTATTTTAATAATTTTTTTTATCTTATGCATCTTTATCATGATTTTTTTTATCTCATTTTTATTTAAATGTTTCATATGTATTTCCCTTTACTGATTTATACAGATAAATAATAACTCAAAATCCCATTATATATTTGGAAAGGAATTTTTAGATGAAAACTTTATAAAGAAACTCATTCATGAGTGCAGTTATCAATCTAACGATTCAAATTGATAAAGTTTACTTTTAAATATTAACTTATCATATAATAAGATAATTTGAATGGATAGGATTCATAGAGTTCTAGTAAAAAACTGCAGAGGAACAAAAAAAAAAAAATGTGAGAGATTTTCACAATTTGTAACAAATGGAATGAAAATGAGAATACGTATATTGTAAGTAACAAATGACAGAGTTATGATAATCCCCATAAAAAAACTTCAATTAATTAAATAGCTAAGAAAAGAACTGAAAATAAGATTACAGTTACACCATTTATTATTCTTAATTACCCCCTGGAATTCAACTCCTCTCTTTCAACTCCTTACATATTTTTTTGAGTAAGAACATTCTTCAATCACCATTAACGTTCCTCAGATCTTAGAAACTGTGTAAGTAATAAAGCTCAAAAACCTAAACTATGTAATCAACTCTGATAAATCAAGCCAAAAGACATACATATACATATACATATATATCAACCTACCATTCATCATTACCTTCCACAAAGAGAATGTCTCAAAGTGTCTGGAAATTTTTTTCCATATAAACGAACTTGAACATGATCACATCATGATGAGGAAACCCAATTGTTTACCAGTCCTTTAAACAACTTTTTAACAAGTTTGTCAAAAATAAAACCATAATTAAAAAGGAAGAGGAAGAAGAAAGAAGAAAGGAGAATTTTTTTTCCCATGAAAAATACAAATGGAAGGATGCAATAATACAAGGAACTTGGGTTTCCTTATAGTTTCTCTTCCAATATAATTACATATATGATAAAAGAAAATAGAGAGAAAAAGTCTAACAGGGATAAGAAAAAAAAAAGAACTTTACATGAAGATGGTTCGAGGGCGATTTGATCCAAGACGAGAAGGGTAGGTAGACAAGTTAACCCCAACGGGAATCGCAAAAGTGCTTTCCATGAAAAGACGTTGCTGAAAGGTTTCAATGGTGGACCCAGCTTCGACAAGATCCTTAACAAGGTTTCGGTAGTGTTCCTTAAGCCTCTGCAACATGCGGACATATTGCAACTTCAGCCACCTTAAACGAATCTTTCGAAACATCCTAAGTAGGCCGAAAATTCGGCGGCGTGGCTTCTTGGCGCCCAGCCGCACCGTCTGCACCTTCCGGCGGCGGAGCAAGGGGAGCCTCCGGCGGGGCTGCCACGGGCAGACGGAGGTTTGCTGATCGACGGCCATGGTGAGAGCGAGCATGTAGATGAAGAAGAGAGAGAGAGAGAGAGAGAGAGAGAGAGAGAGGGGAGAGAAAACGCAAAAAGGTGAAGTTAGAATTTTTACGAAAGGGTGTGTTTGTTTGCTTATAAATGGGAATGTGAAGCATTAAATTTTTACTCCCTGGTGATGTGAGTGACATTGATAGACACAAGGGTTGACTTAAAATAATAGTAACTCATCTTTGGGGAAACACACGTTATTCAAACAAACCACTTCTTTTGTAAAATCCAAATTAATACTTTAAAAATCAAATCAAATATCTTTTTTTTTTTTTTTCATTTTGGTGATCAATTCATAAATATTTTTCTTGCGTAACAACGTTATTATTTTTATGTACGGATTTGGTGGAAGATGGAGGTTGATGATGGATTGGAAGTTTAATAATTGAAGGAGTTATAATATTAAGTGAGAATAATGGCCAGCAGGAATTGCAGGAATTGGGATTTGCTATAAACAAGAATTGATCACGAAATAATTAAGTATTTAGATTGATGATGCATGGGGTAATAGAATTGGAAGAAAGATGATCTTAAAAAGGGTTTGCTTGTGAAGGTAGAAAATTACTGGTTTTGGAGGGTGGGGATGGCAGAAACAGAGAAAGGCATTGGCCTTTTGGGTTTGGAATTTGGAGTACAGTGGAGATGGGCAGTGGTTTTCGTTGCGTGTAACAGTTTGCATAAACACAAGCAGGTGGCGTGCATGGTCTTGTCACATGGATCCATGGGGCTCTTCCTTTCTGGAACATCCCAATAATATCAACATAACTTATTTCTACACACAAAAAATGTAGCAACAATGCATGTTGTACAAGAACTAATAGTATTTTATATAATTGTTTTCATCTATGTTTATGTGGTTCTTATAATGAGAATTAACTCTTATTTTAAAAATTAGATTAGACTTTCATTGTTGAAACTGTCTTTATCAAAAGCTAAATATTTTTTCCCAATAGTCATGGTTTATCATTCTAATCTAACTCGACCATAGAAAAATAAAGTTAAAACGATTTGGTCTTAAACTCAACCCATTAACTACTTCTAACTCTTTAGATTAATCACTTGTTTCTAACTCTATAGTTATTGGTTTTGTTCTAGATAGGGTGACTTTGTTTGCATAGTATTTTGGTCCAAAAGAAGTCCACAAAGGATCCATGTTCACAGTAATGGGAAAGGAAAAGTGAAAACAGAAGGAGACAACACCTGCTAGAGATGAAGCACCAGCAATTTTTGGGATGCCAATCACTTCTCCTGCAACTTCAAATTACAAAAATATTTAATTTTGGTGGGCATACCTTGTAGAGTCAGTATATTAGCTGATGGCTACAAACACCTCATCACCATGTTTCTTGATTGTTTCCGAATCTACATCTTCCTAGGGCAGACAACAGTGTTGGAGTTTTTTAGACATGGGTTCCCTACAATCAACAGTTTCATATTCATACAGGAGTAACTGAACCCTACTTCCAATGCTTCTTGTTTTTTCACTTCTTTTTCTATAGATATGATTCACACAATATCCAAAAATCAGTTAACAAAAACTTGTATATACTATTAGGATTTGACTTTCTTTAACTAAACATTATTTTAACTGTCAGAATAGATTCGGAACCACCAAATCCACTCTTGTCTCACAACAAACCTTACAATCTTTAGCTCAAGAAGCTTGGTTGTTCTTTCACTTTGTATCATATTAAGAATTTTTATGTGACATTTTACTGAATATTGGAGAATGGTTGAATTGCTTCATAAGTTGCTCAAGGTAGAAACTGTTTTTTTATCTCAGTTGTAGTTCAATGTCATATAAAATGCTTTGGATTGTGGAACTCATTTAAACAACGTTTTAGAGTCAATGAGAAGACAACACAATGTGATAAGGCATGTGATGTGATAATAAAAATAAGAAATGAAAATATGTGCAAGTATATGAATATAACTATTGTAGACATAGTTGATGAGTTCTTGTTATTATGTGAAAGATGGAGACGTACTGGTCCAATCCAATTCATAGACTGTTGAAAAGGAACCAAACAGAGAATGAGAAGAGTTTTTGATACGGAAAATAATGTTCACACGCCATTTCTACAACAGGATTCTCGTTGAAATCCTGTATTTGTGTTTGGATAGCACCACTTACTGTGAACTCGTGACCCTGCATTATTTGTATATACTACCACAAATTTCATCATGAAACCTGCATTCTTCTTATCCTAACATTTAATTTCCTCTTTTATATTCAAAAATTGCATTTAAATTTTTAATATAAGTAAAGGTGTGATTACATGGACTTCCTTTATTTTTTATATATGTAACAGAAGAAGGAACAAATAAGTCTAGTTTTAATCGAGTTTCATTGCAATTTTTTACCTTAATTTAGTAAAAAAGTGCAGCTTACGTTTAATAAGAATTGCTTATAGAATTAAAAAAGTGAGTTCCTTATATATTTGTATTACTTTTATAGAATCTGACAGAAAGAAAAAATAAAAATGGCACCACCATTGAACAAGAACCGAATTAAAATATGGCCTTAGAGTCACATGAGACACAATCTGCTTTGCTCGACATATCTGACTTAGTAATAGTATGTAAACAAGGGATTCAGACCCTCTGCAGTTGTGTTTAAAACTGCTTGGATCTTGGTCCTTAAATGTTGGGTTTGTTTTACAGAAAAGTTATGAACAGAGACAATTGGATCCAAACTGTGTCTGATGCCAGAGAATCCATATCCGTAAACTATATATAAAAGGGCGCAAAAGACATTGGTAACATTATTATAGTTCTTGAGCAGGAAACATCATTTTTCAATGTTAAGACGTATCAGCAAGGTTGGACGTTTTTAATGTAACTGTTAATTGGTTGAAGAGAAAATATATTTGTACATATTAACTTGCATCCACTTATACTAAATAAAAAGACCTTAAAACCATTGTTCAAGATGGTTTCTAAACACCCTTATGCAGGAAGAAGCTTTACTTACCTGTAACACCGAGGCATCTAGGGAAGGTTTTCAAGCTAAGTATAAGCTATGTGATTGAGATTAACCAACCCTTAGCTCAGACAAAACTATAACCCTTTTGAACGTCATAGCATTTGCCAAAATTCTTTGATAAATAGAGTAATGACAAAAAGGCACATTTTGGAATAACGTATCTTTCTTCGCTCTCCAAATGTTGTAAATAGCAAGAACTAAAAGAAATGGTCATGAAACTCCTTTAAGATTCATAATATCCCAGAAATATTAACCTGTATCTACTATAGAAATTTTCCACAAGATAAAAAGAAATGATAATTAAGCAGATGGAAAGAGCCCAAATTCGTTTAACAAGTGCACAATCTCGAAGTGAACGCAAGAAGGTTTAAATTTTGTGATTTTATATACGTTTTATATTAGAATTGGAGAATTATAAGGAGGAGGAGAAAGAAGATTTCAGTCCAAGACAAAAGAACTGGAAGTGACTTTTGCAGAATCGCTGCACAAAAATATTTCTCTTATCGAATTTCTAGCTCACTATAAATTCTTTTTGGTATTTCTTGTTCCTAAATTTTGAAGTTTATTATTTTAATCTTTTTCATTAAATTTTCGAAAGTTTTTATTCACACACAATTCATTCATCATTCACTGCCTCTTTTCCTCCTCCCACATTTACTCCGTAACTATAGAAAAGATAAAGCTTTTCGTTTTCTCTCTGCCCCTTCTTTTCCGCCACCTTCGATCCGTTCACACTTTTCATTTTACTTCAATTTCTCGCACTATTCTTTTCTCTGCTTTACCCTTTCCCTTCCTCTCCCACATATCTTCTGATCCGCACTAACTGAGGTTGTTGTGCCTGTTTTGCTTACAGGGCACCTTGATTCTCCAGGTGAGCATGTCTTCTTTCTTTTTTTGTTCTTTTGATGTTTTTCTTAAAAATCGTTTTTTGGAGACAGAAATGGAATTTGTTTTTTGTTTTTTCGTTGTGGGTTTGTGTGTTTTGAAACGTCATTTCCTTTTGATGGTTTTTCTTCTGTTTTGGGTGCGCATACCTTGATTTTTTTACGGTTTTCTTAAAATTCGTTTCTTTATATGAAAAAGAAAATGGTTTTGTTTTTTCTTTGTGGGTTTGTATACATGATGAAGGGTTATTTCTTTTTAATGTTTTTTCTCGCATAATGAGTGTGAATGTTGATTTTGCAGCTGGTGGGGTTGGGCTTCTCTTTTGTTTTATTAAATTTGATGCATAACGCAAATTATGTTGTAAATTCAGCTTATTTTGTGAGAATATTTGAGGTGTCGTGTCAAACACATAAGTCATTTGACATGGCAATCATTAAAACCCTAGCAACTCACATGATGGAAATCCGTTAGCTATGTCAGCAAAAACTAACATAGTAAAAACTAAAGTAAATAATAGGAGGGACTAAAATAGTATCTGCCCATAAAATTTAGTTAGTGGAATATATATCTTGAGGCAGAAAACAATGTAATTGTTACTTTTATCATTATGAACATGCATGTTCACTGAGTTTTCAAGTATAATATATATAACTAGTTCTATAATGATACATTTAATTTAACCATGTATGTGAGTCAAGTTATTCAATTTGCCACAAAGGATTCAAATGTTCTTAGGTTTACAACCAAGTTAAACTCTTATATACATCTTGATTAGCATGTCATGTCCTTACATTTTGGATGAGTCATGTGTAGTATATTTTATTCGAAGCCGTTCATGATGAACCAACAATCATACTAATCACATCTCATGATAAAGATCCTAATTTATAGCTCCATAATTTATTCAAAGCCCCTTCCTCAAGTACTTTAATGTTGTTCCCAGTATACTTGCATGCATACTGTAAAAGTATTTTGTAGTTTCTTACAACATGATAATCATGCCAAACTGCAATAATCTGAATTGAACCAATCATCTTACAAATCACATCTCATTCCCAGATCCTACTGGAATTCCTTCATCAACTACTTCAAAGTTATTTGTAGCTTTATAATAAAAAATAAGAGGAAAAAAATACAAAGATACTAAATCCATAACCTGGGAATGTCGTGTCTCCAAAGCAATTCAAAGGGATGATAAGGAATTGTCAGTCCATTTCCATGAAACAGCAATTGGACTCCTCACAGAGTGACTTCCATCACTCCATTCAATTGACCCAAAACTGTCAGAAGTATCGGGCGTAACTCTACTAAACGCAATCTCAAATGCCTGTGTCGTGATTCCACTACTGAACACAAGTGTTCTGGGGGACACACTAACTTCAACACCAAGTGGAGCATTCACTTTCGCAGTGTAAACAGCATCCACAGCACTTCCCACATTAGTAACAACCCTTTTATACTTAACCACATCACCTACCCCGCCCAACTGCACAGCGAAAGAGGGGTAATTCAAATCACCCGGACTAGCAAACTTCCCAGTCCTACCCACTTTCCCTTCACAAAAATTTGCAGCAACAGGCTCTCTAGTGAAAACCGCAATCTTCTTAGCATCATACTCAACTGAGCACAAAAACGCCAAATAGTCATCACTATCAGAATCATAAACCAATCCAGGATTAAGAGCCCTATTGGGATCAACATGACCAGCCCCATGAATAAACGGATTTGAATCCTTCCCACTTCCAAGATCCTTGATATTCCCTCCAGAATTATCCACATTATAAGCAGTTGTTATCAAAGCAGACTTAATAGCCGCAGGTGATAACTCAGGATAGGCTTTCCTAAGCAATGCAGCAATGCCACTAGCATGAGGACAAGACATAGAAGTCCCAGAAATTATGTTAAACTCAACCCTCCTAGGATCAATGTCCAAATCTGTAGGCCCCACCCTCCCAGTCCACCCAGCCAAAATGTTAACACCAGGAGCAATAACATCAGGTTTGAGAATCTCCGAAGTGAGAAAGTTGGGTCCACGGCTAGAAAAGGAAGCAACTTGAGGAGCAGAAGGCGAACCCCCAATCACAGTTCCTTTGAACTCAATAGTCGCAGTTGGGTACTGACTCAACCTTATATACTCCTTGATCTTATCCCCTGCAGTTTGACCCACCATAGTAGCTGCCAAAAGATGTGCATCAGCAAGAAGCTCTTCACCATTTTCTGCAGTGTTAGCCAGAATCATTCCCAACCCACCAGCCAGCTTCACTGCACTCCCCTTCTCAACCCGAGCATTCCCACCCCTATCGCAAACAACAATCTTTCCTTGCACTTTAGAAGGTTGCAGAGACCCCAAGTAACAGTACCTGTTCCCAGTATCTTTAGCATACACCAATCGAAGCTTAAAAGCAGGCAAACTTTCACCGTAATACAAAGACACCCCACCGAAAACCCTTCCATCTCCGAGAATAACATTAGCAGGAAACTCTCGATCGACGGTGGAAGCTCCAACGGTTAAAATCCACGGTGCAATGTTTACAGCAGTGAAAGGACCAGGCCCTGAGTTCCCAGCAGAACACGAAACCAGAACATTGTGACGAGCAGCGCCGAAAGCTCCCACAGCGATTGAGTCAAGGTAATACTCCGGCGGGTAACCGGACGTGCCGACGGAGAGTGAAATCACGTGAACTCCGTCGGCGACAGCCTCGTCCATGGCGGCGAGGATGTCGGAATCGAAGCAACCGTATTGCCAGCAGATCTTGTAAGCGGCGATTCTGGCTTTTGTGGCCATTCCTCTGGCTTCGCCTTGCGCGTAGTGAAACAAACTTGCGTTGGAAACGACGGCGCCCGCGGCGGTGGAAGAGGTGTGTGTGCCGTGGCCTTCGGTGTCTCGGGGAGACTTCGATTCGACGGATTCATCGATTGGTCCGTCAAGGAAGGCTTCGTAGCCTTTATAGAACGCTTTGGCGCCGATGATTTTTCTATTGCAGGAGGAAGCAGGGAAGTCGCGTGAGACTTCGCAGGATCCTTTCCACGTGGAGGGAACCGGAGAGAGGTCGAGGTCGGAGAAGCTCCTGAGCTCCGGCCATATTCCGGTGTCGAGGATGCCGACGATGACGTCGTCGGCGTAGTCAGAGTTGGGCCAGAGGCCAAAGGAGTCAGCGAGGCCCAGGAAGCGCGGCGTGTGGGTGGTGTGGGGGTGGCGGACCTGGTCAGGCTGGACGGCGAGGACGGCGGGGTGGTGGCGGAGGTGGGAAGCTTGGGAGGGCGTGAGGCGAACGGAGAAGCCGGCGGCAGCGGCGGAGTAGGTGTAGAGGAGGGTGGGGGTGTGGGGGGAGGGAGGGAGGGAGCGGATGATGGAAGTGTACCAGTTGTGGTGTGTGGAGAAAAGCGTGGGCTTCTGCGATTGCGCCACGTGGATTATGTATGTTTGTGGAGCGTCGGATGAGGATGAGACAGAAAGAAGAAGATAGAGAAAAATAAGAGAGAGGAACATCGTAGGAGAAGAAGCCATGATGATTGTTGTGTTCCTCCTTTTGGATTGGAGGAAGGTTTTAATAAGGAGACACACTTGTCTTGGGCATGGCCATGTATGGGTTCGTTTTTGTTGGTTACGTTTTCAGTTGATGAAGAAGAAGATGTATTATGTATTTTATTTTATTATGTATTTTAACCAATAATGGGGGAAGGTGAAGAGTTGGAACAGATTTTATTATTTTTTATTTATTTATAATATTTTATTTATAATTGGATAATTAAATGTATGGGTCACAGTGGGGCCAGTGAAGAGGGTACCCAATAATTGAAGGACGTATGGTGTTCCAGGGTTGGTCATCTAAGACAATGCTGTTTTGTTTTTAGCCCCAAATATTCTTCTACCTATGGACCCTCTTTAATATTTATTATATGATAGAGACTAAGGATATTACTCTTTCCATTTCCCTTTCAATTTCCTAATAATTGACATCAATGTTATCTCTTATCAAGATTTTTTTATTTTCTTATATTTTCTGAAATCAATAATTCTTTAATCTGTTATTTAATTTTAAAATATTATTTTAACATAAAATTTGTTGTCAGCTTTACATTTTTTTATATTATCAGAATTCAAAAGATTTTTATGACTTTTACAATATTATAAGATTGGAAGGAATGTATTAACTTTTAGAAAACATTTAAGACTATGAAGGATAATGAAATATAATAAAAATTTATAAGATTTGGATAAAATTAAATTAGTATAATTTATTTTTATATATTCAATCGGTTCAAATTTTGTGTATTTCTATATTTGTGTTTTATGCCATAACAATTTTTTCCTTTTACTCTTAGGTTTGAAGAATAAGTTAAAAATTGTTATTTGTGTTAATAGATAACATTGAATATGGAAATTATGTATGGAAGAAGAACTAATTCTTTTAATATAATATAATACTTATAATGGAGTAGGAACTTATTTTATGTTTCCTTATAATATCTTTATTTCAATTTATCCATCCAAATATTTAATGGAAAAAATTTATATCAAAAAGTATGATTTATATTTTGTAAATTATTCAATTTTTCTTTCAACTAAATGAAAATTTTAATCTAACATATATATACAAAATGGTAAATAAAAAAAAGTATTTAATTAAGTGAGTAAATTTATCATCAACATTTACGTCAAAATATACTTTTTATATACCGATTATAAATTTATTAATAAAATTTTAAACTGCATACTAATTTCGATAGTTTATTTAAAGAAAAAAATGGATTTAAGGGGTTGTGTTTGACGGTTAAAATTTTAAAATTTCAGGTAAATGCATTTTTTGTAGTTGAAAAAAATATACTTTTAAATGCTATCAGATTTCTATAAATTATAAAAAAAATATTAATTGAGTATCGTTGATTTTGTTGCTCTGCTAAAGAAAATATTAGTCGAATTAATCATTTAAATTTTGATTGTATACATAATAAGTAAAATCTTTTGAAATTTTAATCCACCTTTGAAGATAATTGATTGAAAGGGAATTTTCTAAATTAGTTTTATAATAAGCTAGAAGCATGCACTGTCTGCTCCATTATTGGACCATAAGTTTTATAACCAAACAATGTCTAATTCACTTCTTTTAACACCATGTTTTTTATTTTTTATTTTAAGATATTAAAATCTTACATCGGATCTTTCAGATTTTAGTTCTATTGTCTTTTAAAACATCAAGATCGTGAATTATTAAGAATGATTATAATATAACAATACATTACATTCGAAGCACACGAGCAATGCGTGTTTAAATATTTTAATTATAGTATTAATAAGAAATTGCATATAAAGTATAAATTACTCAACTACTCCCTACATTGCTAAAAAATTAAAATACTAAAACCATTTCCCAAACTTCGAAAAGTGGAAAATTGAAAAAAAAAAAAAAACAATGAATGATTGCGTTAATTTCTTGAATGACGAACAGCAAGTAATATTTGTGATGCAAGTTTTTTAGAATTTGTTTGACACATTTTAAATTTGAATTTGTGAAGATTGAAATAAGTATTGAGGTAATTAACTTGGACAAATATAACTCATTATCTCTACCATCAACATAGTCATAGTCACCATACAGGTGGAAGAATTTATAATATAACACATTGTGAGGGACCACCATCATTATGAGTATTTTAGATAATATAGAAATTGATTTTTTGTTTTTTGTTTTCATGTGATCATGTTGTGTAAAAGATGATATTTTATAATTAGAATTTAAAAATGTTGAATGCAAAAAACAAATTTCTATGGAGATCATAACTAAGAAATCATCTTGACTATTATGTTTATGAGATTGCTAATGCAAGAAAAAGTTACATGAATTAAGTAGATAACATAATATAATATAATATATATATATATATATATATATATAGAAAGTGACGTTATCATCTAAATTATTTTATTAAGGCAAGTTAAGAAATACAAGTGAGTACTATTTGTTTCAACTAATATTGATTTAAAACTATTTTATATTAATGTTATTATTGTATAGCTTTTTCTATTTTTCTTTTACTATGTTTGAAGAAATTTAACATATTCATTTTTTCCTTTATCTCAAGAGAACTAAGTTTATAAAACAGGTATGATCAAGCTTTTAAGGACTTGCACGAAAAGCAAAACACAATACAAAAATTAAAAGTACCTATCCAATTAAAATTTGAGAAAATAACTTGGATATTAATAACATAAAACAATTTTATATTCTCATTAATTGTAAATAGTAAATTTATTAACTTTGGTAATAATTATCTTAAAAGTCATAGTAGTAACAATATAGAATTTTATTATACATTAAAATATATTGATATTGTAGTAAATATGGACCTATAATATGTGTATATATATGTATAAGATACCAAGATGAATTGATACACAACAGATTGTTAGACTACCCAAATACCAAATGCCCTAAAAGAAAATCATCATCATTCAATTGGGGACTCAGCAAGTGCCTAAGTGGTAGCCGTAGCCTAGGTGTTCATTTTTTTTTTCTACAAATGTAAAGTGACTAACTATTGTCAATTCGATTGACCATGATTTTGGATATACAACAGTGGCATTTTCAGCTGGAGCAGTGATTTATCCTTGCTATATAGAGACCAATACTTTCTTTCTTGAATTTCTTTTGTCCCACATATAAGATGTCACAAAAATCATACACATGACCAGCCCTAAGAGACGAAGAAAACAAGCTCATTTTGACTTGGATCCATTGCAACGAAATCAACTTAAACCAGCAACTGTTATAAATCCCATAGCAGTACATATCCTGAAGAAAAGAAATATCAAATAAAGGATGATGAGACCCATTCCTAATGTTCTGTTAGGATGCATATTCTTGACAGGTAGCACAACAAGTGCCCATAGCAGTCCTGCAATCAGAAATCCCATGGTGTAAAATATGCTTCTGTCTTCAGGCATCACGTACAAAGAGGGTTTCTTAGACCAGGCCCCAATCAGCAACGAGATTCCCAAGCCAACAAGTGTGTTGAACATAGGACCCGCATAGCATCCAGATAAAGCAATCTGAACCCCATCTTGTCCATCCAATGCCAATGCAATATTTGACATCAAATCTCCCATTGAATTTCCCCATGCTAATACAGTCAACCCCAAGATGGATGGATTAATTCCGAAAATTGCACCAAATGCTACCAATAGAGCCACAAGCTCGTTTGCTATTATGTAGAACCACACTATGCTCATGATGAATCCTCCAAGAACCCAAGCAAGCAAAAACTGATGCGGTGGATGATCAGACAGAGTGTATTTATGAGTGAGAATACCAAATGTGCATCCAAGAGAAACACCAACACAATAAGAAAGTATAACACCCGGATTACTCACATTATCTCGGGTGCTAAACAAAAGGGCTAGGAGAATGGGAGACAATGAGGCACTGATCACAGTATAAGGCTTTGACCACACTTCTTCATCGACCATTGGAATTGTTATCCGCCTAGGAATAGCCAGTGGAATCTCCATCAGAAAAAAAAGTTTTGAAACTAAGGATGACGTCTTGGTATTCTCTACTGACCCATCACTCCATCCCCAGGGAGGCCTTTCATCATCCAAAAAATTGATTTTGCTTGACTGGTTTGAATATATTGCCACATTTGAAGACCACATCCACTGTGGCAACGATGGAGGGAGGCGGGGAGGATCACTCTCGGTGTCTTCAAGCAAAGTGCTATAGATCGAAATATCCTCATCCACACCTAGAGAGAACACACTTCCCTGTACAGGAAGCAATGGTGTGACAGCATCCAATTTCAATCTCTGTGCATGCTTCCTCAATATCTCATTGGCAGCAACAATGAATGCATACACAAAATAAATAGATACAAAACCAATTGCCGTCCCAACACCCACCTTACCATAAACCAAAATCAAAAGCAGCGAAAAGAGAGTCACAAGAAAGAAACTCACATCCCTTATAAAGCATCTTCGATCAATTTCAATTTCCTTATCCGCAATGCATAGCGAAACAGCCCCAACAACAATAGTGGTAACAAAAAGAGCACCACCCAACACACTGTTAAGACCCACCTCACCACTTTCAGCTCCCACAAAAGAAGCTATACTAGCAAACACATCAGGTGCTCCATTCCCAAGTGGAAGCAACACAACCCCAGCAACAGTCGGAGGCAATTTCAAGAGCCTTGACAAATTCTCAAGAGAAGGGCAAAAGTAATCTGCAGCAGTGTTTCCCAAGAGATAAAACAAAGCAGCAAGCCACAGACCCAACACTAGATAACCAAACACTTCAAAACCCTGACATGTACAATAGAAAAACTTCAAGTAATCAAGATATCCATCCGAAGAACACTGTGGATTAACCTTTAAGAATTCACAGGGACTAGCATAACCATCATGGTGGATCAACCCAGAACATAATTCAGAACTACCCTCACCGAAATCATTCTCACCAACAACACTTGAAGTGTTGGTGCTGATTTCAACCATTCGACGGTGAATAACATAAGACCCATCTCTCAAAATCGCATTTTGAGGCAACCCGTCTATACCGAAATAGGAGGATTGCCTGAGAATCGGGTTGCGAATGATGTCTTGACGATTGTAAAAGAAGAAAAACACAACCATGGCACACAAAACGTTGAAAACCCCATGAAACTTTCTACGTTTTGCACCAAACAAAGCATTTGGCGCTTTCATTTTCAATATTAATATTCGAGGAAGGAGTTTGGGGTCCGAATTATGAAATCCTAGAGACAGAAAATTGTCTAGGGTTTCGATTTCTAAAAGGAGAAACGAGACGCAAGAATGAGAATTGACTCAAAATTGGAAGGAGAATTGGAGGGGGGAAAGATGGCATTACAGAGAAGAGGAGTGGGAATTAAAGAATAATGGAACTTACCCGATGAGTTGAAGAAGCAGAGGAGTGAGGGTTCAGAAAAGGTACGGGTTTGGGGTTTTCGCCTTCCTTGGCATCACAATTCATTCATCTTTCCGTGTTACACCAACACACACGGAAGATCATTATTTTTATTTTATTTTATGAATACACTCCTAGTTTTTTTAATTTTTATAAAATTGTAAATTTTTATATTTATTTTTATACAAAAAAATATTGATATGTTCTTTAATATTCATCTCTTATTAAATAAAGGTTCTTTAATATTCATAGATTAAGATTATAAAATATTTTTTACAATAAAAATTATCTAATGATGGAATTTTTATCTGTGTTTTAATAATTTGTTAATTGAATGTTTTATACCTTGTTTTTTAATTTTTACCTTACACTTTTGTTTTGCTTTTTCTGTCACTTTTTTATATATATATATTAAAACTCTTATATACATGTGTATTTTATATACCTGAATATGTATATTTTTTTTATTATCATTATTATTAATTAGTAATTAATATTAATTCTTTCTTGAATCTCATCATCGCACTCCTTTTGTTTGATTGAACACAAATCGAATTATATACGTCATGGAGGATTCACAAACCAAACATCATACCTAATCTTAAAAAAACACATTACCTAATCTCAAAAACAAATACCTAAAACAACACATAATAAATAATAAGGACCAATCACCAACATAATAATAATTTAAAAGAAAAAAGATATTTGTATTTTTAGGGGAAAAATATTTTTTTTAGATAATAATATAAGTGACCAACATGTTTTTGAAACATTTTAACTATTTTTTTTACTTAATGATACTTATTTACTTAATGGGTAATATTGCATAACATGATTTTATATTTATATAGATTATTGATTTTGAGATATATAGTATATAAATTATACATTAATTTAAATTTTATACCGATTTAACTATATAATTTAATTATCACATTTTTAAAATCAATATATTATGTTAACATCCCAAGTATTAAAATTCTATTTTATTTCAATAATCATAAATTCTTTTGAGTGAATAAGATTCAGTTTTAAAATCTCACCCAATCAAATTCTTATATCAATAAACAAAAGAGAGTGTAAATAGCAGAGCCCAAAATTAAACCTTATCCTTACTCTCCGGCCTCATATCGTTCGAGGCCCAATATCAACTATCAATAATGGTTCATGCCTGCGATTTATATGAAATTAATATTTGGTAACAACGTTTATTTTGTAGTTTTAAAGTTCGTTATTTTTAATTTTTTTATTCATATAATCATATTCTATCGACGTTCTTTTCAATTTATTTTTACAATGATAGCAGAAAGGTTGAAATATTATTAACAACTATGTTAAAGACATGATTTTTAATAAAGCAACATGCTTTACAGAAAAGACAATGAAAATAAAATTAGAGACAAAAATAATAATTTTTCGTCCCATTATTGTTGTTACATCAGATTGTTGTTGTTTTTTTTCCTTGTAAAAATAAAGCAAAATAAGAAATGCAGTGTTACAAGTGTACTCATAAAAAGTGGACATGTCACATATAAGACTTCAGAAATTTTGTAGCTAATGGTGTATGGTTATTAGCTAGATAAATTTCTGATTTGATTGGTGTAAGTAATAGACACAAGAAATTAAAGTAAGATTGTGACATTACATGTTAGAACAAATACATAGTTTACTCCTTATTATCGTTTTCTTCATCCTTATTACGTCTGATTTGAAGTTAATAGATTATATTAGGTTTTTTTTTTTTTTTTATGCCTTTCTGTTAAAAAATTTCATATTAATTAAAAATGAAGCTGAACTATAATATATAAGTGAGGTGTTCTGAATCGATTTTAAAAATGAGTTAAACCCATAATCACTTTTCAGATAGCCTGATTAATAAAATTGTTGAGTTTAGATTTGATCATATATCTTAAAAGTGATTATGATCCCTTCAACGTTCTGAGTCTTTGTGCAGGATTCATTTCAAGAATAATCTAGAATCCCACAATAGACAAAGTCAAAAATGGTTGTCTGCATGCACTTTCTGGTAAATGTTCTTGTAGAATCTACGGCATAACCGCAGGCCTAATTTTGGAAACAACACATTCGTTGACAACCTGCAATCACGGGAACCATTATTATGATGACCTAATTTTGCCACTTAATAATTGGCCAATTGGTTTTGAACAGCACATAAACAATTCTTACAATATGAGAAATAAATAAATAAATGGATATGGTTCATGAGGCTATTTTTATAATGTTAATCAGATGATTAAATTAATTTGTTCAGCTAATCATCGCTATTTGGTGTGCATAGAGCATTGTGAAGAACCCTTTTAAGTTATTCAAGAATTAGATAAACTACTTTCCCGGAAAGGGAGGAGAAACACAGAATTGATGGGAGAGTTTGGACTGTTCTTGAGGGTGGTTTAGGCGTTATTTCTGTGGAGGAAACTACCAACCCTTTTCAAAGAATAAGACACTCATTTTTTCTGATATTATATTAACTATCATCCTAACTGGCAAGAACATACACTCATATCTTCCTCTTCCTCAAGTACACCAATATTGACTATACTTATACAACCATTCCTCTCATTTGTCAACTCTCTAGTAACCTCTCATTGCTACGTAAGACAACCAAGTTGCATTTCCAAGTGAAGTGTGAGTGGACAACCTAATCATTTTGCTTCACATTTTCTCCAAAACCAGAAAACTTAACTTCTATATATGCATTTTGAAAGAAAATCAATGCTCAAGACAATTTTTCTTTCGAATTCAGTTTGCATGTTCCATATAAATATCTTTACACCATCAGTTAATCCAACAACAGTTTTGTTAAATATCATTTCTATGATAATTATCATATAACTGCATAAACTTATCATGTATCAGAATATTTGATATTATACAAAGTATGTCAGAATTATAAAAAATACTTATTTGAATTATTTGTTTTAGTTGATAAAATATTATATAGTAAAATACTTTACCTAAATGTCCTGAGGTATACCATGCATAAGATAATAATATAAAAATCTTCTATTCTAGAGGCAATAATATTATGCTAGCAAAATGTATCAGTTTATTTGTTCAAGAAAACTTACCAAATGTCCAAGCTTCTCTACAAAGATAAACTCATTTGTTGGAGAACCAAACAAAGTGACAGGTGTGATCTGATGAACCAAACAAACCTGTCAAACAGCTAGAGATGACTGCTCTCTGCTTCAGGAGTATAATGTTATTTTGCATGATAAAGTTTAGCTGAGGAAACACAACACGAGTAACGTTCTTGACAAGGTGATATGTTTGTTCATTGAGAATTGAGTCATTTGGAGCTAAGTGGGGGCTGCCGCAGATAATAGAAACAAAACAGACCAAGCTCCACCTGACACGTCAGTCTTGTGTTCCAGAATGTTCGGTCTATGATAATCACAGAACCCCAATTCTATCTGGCATTCGTTCGGTAGCGAGACAAACTTACTGCTTACTATTTTATTAGTATTCAAACAGTTTCATACACTGTAACATACAATATTTTTAAAATATGTTTTGTTTTTTAATCACTAGTAATAGTTCAAAATGAATTTTACTCAAATCTGAAAGAAATAAGTGCTTAGTTGTCATCACACTGATGTGTGGCGCCAGAAAGATCTAAAGGGACACACTGAAGAAAATCACAAATAGATGAGACCATCCAACCACTTTGCATTCCTAAGGCTTAACATAATCATTCCTATGGCCCTTGCTCCATCTTTGTACGATACTAGTCACCCATCTACTTTTGTTTCAATCTCATGGCTGTATTTACTTACAGCTTGTTACCATTTTTATAGGGAATGGTATATTCAGTGTTGATGTGCCATAGAACAAAAAACCTAAAATAATTTTGATCAAGTTTGTCATACGTGGCAATGAAGGACCATAGACTAGGTCAATAAAATGAAAGTATTAGTAATTTTTATACCCGTGATTTGCTCTTCTATTTTAAGAATAATATACCATTGTAAGAGTGAATATTCTATGCAAAAATAAGCACAAGCTTCAGGTTTGTAAACACTACTGATATCCATGACTGTTTCAACATCCATCCACCCAAGCTTTTTTCTGTGTCTTGTCTTGTGTAATTGACTCGAAATTGTAATGAATGTCAGAAGCTGCATTTGTGCATAGCACTAAAAGTAGACCAGTCAATTTTATATTTCACCAATGATTAGTTTTTTAAGTTGGTTTGGAGAAGTAGAACTCAATTATTGGTGTCTTCATTTTTCTTATCACTTTAAATAACCGCAACTGATTTCAACCTAGTTTAATCATTTTGAGTACAGACAAGATTAGTTGAACTCTATGATCAGATTTTTGAGATTTGCAGAGTTCAACATCAGGACAGCATTGTCCCATTTTCTCTTCAACTGCACCAATTGTAAAATGTGAAATGTCTGTCTTCAGTTATGAACATAATTTTCTTATTTCAAACAATTTGGTGGAATAGAAAACGAGGTAAGCGGTATCAGTTAAGCAAAATTCTTGACCAAATTATGTTCAAATTTCTAACAAACAGATTGAAAGTTCTGTACTGGACAAAACTACAATTGAACATCTAATTTTCAGCTTATATTTTTCTGTCCTTATTTCTCCTGCCTCCTTCCATTTTTATCCAACCAAATACACAGTATTTCCTTCATCCCAACCCTTCAGTGAGGGTAGGGAAGCAGCTCTCAGACCTTGTAAGCACAGAACCATGAATTTCTGTGATAGTCTTAGTTGGACTATTTGGTGTGGACCTTACTCTAGGAGAATCCAAACTCCTTCTAAGAATTTGTCTCATAGCTGATATCAAATGCACTGTAGGATTTGGAGGAGGCCCCGATGCCTTGAACTTTTTGCAGAAGTTCATGTGTTTTGCCATTGCTTCTTCTGTGCTAACAAGCCTCTCAGACCTCACAATTTCATCCTTAACAGCCTCAGCACACAACCCGCAAACCCATTTTCCATGGTACCTCTCCCTGATTCTTTCTATATAGGCTGGGGTGCACTCTTCTGTTAGTCCACAACAGTCACACACAGCAAATTCAACTTCACTTTGTGCAACTAGTATGCTAGCTGCTGATTGAGTTTCTGGTGCCGATATCACCATAGGGTCAATGATCATCGGTGCAGACATTGCCAACCACCCTGTGAACAAACAATCAACGCCAAACTGGTTAATATAACATCTTTTAGCTAATATTTGACACAAGATAAAAAAAAAAAGAATCAAGGACAGGCTTCAACAGACATAAATACATAAGATTTTCACTTTTCACAAGATCAATGAACCTATTGGTTCTTTATTCAACAAAAAAATAAGATTTTTCAGTCAATAAAGAAATCAAGAAAAGAAAAAATATCCAACCAAACCAAGCTCTTTTCCCTTTTGAGTTTATGACAAAGCTTATTATTTTTCTGAACGTAATAATATCAAGGAAAATTATTGAACAAAACAAGGGAAATTGAACAGAAGAACACCATAAAATTGTATAAGCAAACAAATAGAAGAAGTAATTTGATGAGGATTATTACCAGCAGAAGCAGATCAAAATGAATGAAATCAATTGCTTTTCTGTACTTCTGCTTGCTGGGTAGGTATTCTTCTCCTCCTCTTCTTACCTCTCTTTCTCCCACTCACCTTCCTCAATTTTTTCTTCAGGGAACAATATCTCAGACATGAAAACCATTTCAGAGAACTTAAAACACCTTTTGCTTTCTTGAACCTCCTTCAAAGAATTAAACAAAAGTTTGTTTTTTTTTTTAGAAAAAAAGATAACTTTGAAGAAACCCAAATCTTATGTGAAGAAAAAAAGGGATTGTATTTAGCTTCTCGACGGGATCTGCACTCCTAAACTATATATGAATAGTGGGGAGGTTGGGAGAGAGAGAAAGAGAAAGACACTTTGCAAGGAGAGAAAAAAAGAGGTGAGAGAAAGCACATCAATGATTGTGGCTTTAAGGTTGTGGACTATGGTTTAATCCACGTCGACACAATTTTTATTGAATGTGTGAATGTTTGGCCATTGATGATTGGATTGCCAGCTAAGCATTATGATATCGTGACTCTCTTCTTACTCAATGTGTTCATCTCGGTTTCCACAAACCCAATTATTCACGCACAAACCGTGATTAATCAATCTTAAACAAATCTTTTCCTCCTCTATTAATTTTCTTTAATCATTCGAATAAATCTCAGTTTTATTTTTTAAATAAGATTTTTATTCAAATTATACGACTAAAAGAGTATGATTACATTTTTTACAGATCAGTCCAGGTTTTTCTTTCAAATCAATCATCAACCAAATTAATTAATATTTTATGTAAATATTATGGTAATAATATCTGCCTTTTATGAATACAAAATATTCAAAAACAAAATCCTATTAAGGAATCAATAAGTTTTTTTAACAAAAAAGGTCGTTCATTAATTTTTTAACAAATATTTCATTTTATATTTAAAATATAGTAAAAAAGGTTAAATTTTTAGATTAGGAAAGCTTCAACTATTTATTTATTATAAATCTCAATCATTCATTAATTTTCTTACAATTCATAACAATGCAGCAAATTTCTTCTTTAAGAAAACTAAATAGAAGGTTTTCTATTGTTTTAGTCTGAAAAGGTAAATTGTAAAAACAAAATAACAAGGTAATTTTAACTTAATATAGTGGACTGTTTGCAAAATGAGAAAAAAAATTAAAGATTCATTGAGATAAAAATGAATAAAAAATAAAAGATAAAAATATTTATATAATACTAAATCGATTTTAATTATTTAAGATTTAAAAAATAAAATTATAAAAAATTTCAGTACGTCATAATTTATTTTTCTAATTTGCGAAGCAATACTTAAGTGACGCGTGAAATGTAAATGATGTTAGGAAGGTACAGCTTGCACGATTGCCTCATAAAGTAGCTTCTTAATTTGAATTACAGCTTGAATAATTTATATTAAGATCTTAGGTGGAAAGTAATATATGATTAATTTGTGATAAATAAATATTTATTTTTTATTTCTTCTTTCGATTTGTACAATAACATATAAAATTTACATTTTTTTTTTTAATTTGTGAAAGCCATTTTTGTACTGTACTGTGGTATTGGTAGGTAGATGTGAACCTTGGAAACAAAAAACCATTGGCTCAAATAGTATGAATTCTTTTTGGTTATTTTATGAAACTTTTACGAGATAATATTAACAATTGATGCGACCAATTTTTAATTCAGCAATAGGGACAACCATGAAGTGTATCAAATTGGTATTCTTTTCTTCTTCCGGAGGATTACATATTCGTAAGTTACTCAATAACACTTATAAGGTTCTCCCGGAAAAATTGTAAGTAATTTATCATTTTATCTTGAAAAAATTTTATATTAATTAAAAATAATATTAAATTATAAATAAAATGTAAATCTTAAAATATTTTTAATTTTAAAAATAAGTTAAATTTTTAGTCGTTTTTTATATTATATCATATATAAATTAATAAATTATTAAATTAGGTCACTTATTAATATACTGAATAATATGTGATTTGTTAATAAATTATGATCTTGAACTGTTATGTAAAATTTTAATTTAAATTGTGTCACTTATTAATAGATTATGATCTTATATTGCTGTGTAAAGTTTTAATTATATATTAACAAAATTGTTAAACTTAAATTGAGTTATTTTATAACAAAATTACACATTTAAATCGAAAAAATCTCATCAATTTGAAAGAAAAATATAAAAGAAATCTTATTTCCACTAAAAATAAAATCGAATTATAACGTATAATTAAGATGATGTAATTTCAATTTTTAAACCGGTTTTAGAAATTAAACTAAAATGTATATTCATTATCTTATCTTATTTAATGAAATTATGGTGTAGGAATTTCTCTTAAAAATAATAGCAGTTCCTCCTAGTTGCAAATTTCTTGAGCTTGTGAGAACAATATCTATGCACCCTCAAGTGAAGATAAAACTTATTCTATATAGTATTGATTTGGCGTATCTGGAAAATACAGGGTAGAATAATGTTATTGAGAGGAAAAAAAGAATATAAATTTGATAACAGTTGAGAATAAAGGGAAGCAAGAAAAGGGAAGGGGATGGGGAATTATTCTTGTGGCTAATTATGTCAAGGTTCTCCATATATAACGTATCTACTGAGTTATTCTGATTCCAAAGTGTGACAACTATAAAGTCCAAGAACATATGCATGCACACACAGACACACTCATCATGTGGAACAAAACCCTAAGTAATGTTCACTTTTTTTGTTCCCAAAAGAGTATGCTTTGTTTTTATTAGATGAAAGATGGTATGATTATAGTAATAACAGGGGAGAAGAAGTAGATGATATGCTATGAATGTGGGGTCAATATTGCAGAGGTGAAATTTCCACCCCTTCAATAATTGGTTGCCTTGGGTTCGGTTTGTTCTTTGCAAACGCAGTGCTTCCTACGCAACCACTTCTTTCATCGACCCCACTTTCATTTCTCATTATTAAGATATCAGAAGCTAACAAAAACAATAAAAGATTTCTGCTGCAAGTGAAAAAAAAATTAAATAAATTCCCTTACTATGTACCCAATTAAGCTTTGAATTTTGTTCAATAAAAATATCTTCTTTCAACAGAAAGTTATATTTGATTCAAATTGGTTTAATAGCAGAGTTCAGTATAGTTTCTTTTATACATATAAAAGTTACTTGAAATTCTTTCAGCAAAACCTGAACATATAATCAAACATGTCAAAATCTGCTTAAAACTACACTGTCTTACATGTTAACATTATCTGGTATAAATCCTAGGTTAAACCAGACACGTTCGTAGTATTTAAACATGTTATGAACATTTTTTTGTGAAAGAAGATGTGAAGAAACTAAAAGATATTACGTGTAATGTAATCTAAACAAATATAAACAAAATTTGCAATAAATATCAGTGACTTGTCCTATAAACTTACAAGAGACATATCTTTTCCTAATGAATTTCTTTGTTTATAAAAAAGGAAATACAAGGAGAGACTGGAGAGAGAAAGAGAGAGAGATGGTGATGCATCTGATTTACATTATGAAAAGAAATGGTGACCCTGACAAGGTCGCAGTCAAACTCAAATAGCAGTAGGTTCTGTTATGTGTGTATGCAGAAAAAGAGCAATAAATGAGTGGACCAAAGATTGCAGTGGCAATGAAGCCAAGAGGTGGCACAGTGTGACATATAATTGCTATTGCACTCACCACCCCTTCAGAAAATGACTTCCACTTGGACACTGTGACACCCTCTTTGCCACTTCTCCCACACTGTGTTCCTATTCAGGGACAAACCCTTGTGGAGCTCTCCTTTTCCTCTAAAATATTCCACCAAACACCCCCAGATTTACTTCCCACACTGCATAAAATTGCATTCAATTTTCGGTGTCTGAACTTCTACATTGTTCACAACTTCACATGGTGAGGGCAATCCACTCATTTCATACCAATCTTGGCATGTGAACCCATCCTTCTTTCTCTCTACATCCTTTTCAATGCTTACACCTATCTTTTACACCTCTTCTATGTATCTTCCATTTTCTACCTAAAAACAAATACTCTTTCTTTAATCTCCTTTTTTTTTATTTACAAATATGATTTACCTTTTTTTTAAATATCTCACTTTAACTAAAAATAGACCGAATTATAATATATAAGTGAAGTGATCTTATCTTCCGAATCAATTTTAGAGCGAATTAGGTCCATAATAACTTTTTACAAGATATCAGAACCAGATTAATAAGATTGTTGGGTCTAGAATCGGCCTATTGTTAATATACTAAATCTTAGTCGACAGGTTGTTGGACCTAGATTGGGCTACTTATTAATAGATTATCATTCCTCTTCTAAATGATTTGATGGTACTAAACGTTGGTTGACAAATTATTAGACTTAAATTGGACCACCTATTGATTATGATTCCCTTATACATAATTTGATGAAAAAGTATTAAAAAAATCTCATATTAACTAAAAATGAGACCGAATTATAGTATAAAATGATATATAAACTTCACATTCTCAAATCATCACTTGTGGAAAAAATTAAGTCATAATCACTTCTTAAATCTTTCTCTCAAAAATTCAGATTGTTTAGATATATAATATGTAATATAGGGTTGCTTTAGGTCAACTCAAACCAAATTGCTTTTGGGTTTCAACAGATAATGACGATGGCAATTGGGAAATATAGAATGGTGAAATTGACGAATGGGAATTAATTTAATAGAGATATCATCATGGCTTACGCTACACACTTATCATGTGTATGCTTAAATTGATTGATAGCATCAAAATGAAAGTGATTAAACCAAAAGTAACAATAAATTATTAATATGTTCTTCCAGATTTTGTTACATGCTTCAAATGGCAATCATGTGTGTATTTTATCTTCTTCTTTTTCTCTTCTTTTTCACATTTATCAAGATGAAGATTGCAGAAAAGGTTTTTGGTCAATCATTTCTATAATAATGTGTGTTCAGATAATAATACATGTAAAAAAGAGGCACTGTAAGCGATAGGAAGGAACAATGGTGTACGTCATAGAAGATAAGAGTTAAATAAATAGTATGTTCCAAACCTATTAAGGTAATAATATTATTAATGAAAATTATCGTATTTTAATTCATTCGAACCAAATCTTTCTATATTATATATTATTAGAGATTAAAATAGAGGTGATAAAAGTCTAAGTTTAATTGATGAAACATATTATTTGAATTTTCAAATTTGATTATAAGTTAGAATACATATTTTTTCAATTAAATGGTATAATATTCTCTATATTATTTCATTTGAATATGTATTTCACGTATTATCACAAATCCAGTAAAAAAAATCTCAACCATAAATTATCATCTTTTGTATTTTTGTGCATATACATTTGATCTTGATAATTGTCTATCACTTTCAATTTACCATTTCTAAAATGAATTTAATAGTTTTATTTTACAGAAAGCTTTTTTTTATAAAATATTGTCAATAAGTAAAATAATCGTATATTACAAGTTGAATTATTTTATTAATTCAAAATATAATTATACTCAAACATAATTTTTATTATTATAGAATTTAATTGTAACATAATTTATATATTTTAAAAATAATTATATATATATATATATATATATATATATATATAAGTGTTTGATTGCAAACACAGTAACATGGTATGGTCCAGAAAGGTTTCTTATGGAAGCTATGCTTGCATGCGTTGCATACACAAAGTGACACGCTGATTCTTTATGGAATGGAACACTTCTCTCTCTCTCTCTCTATATATATATATATATATATATTCACTATTTACCCAAAAAAGGGAAAAGTTATCATTTTGTGGTTTTCATTTCTCAATACTAGAAAATCTCAACATGCCTAACAATAGTTTAGGAAATTCAAGTATTTGTGTTTATCTTTAGATTAAATGATTCATCAAAAGAGAAAAAAAAAATGTCAATTTCATTTGATATAAAACTTCCATGTTACATGAAAAGGTTATAACACATAAAAGATTATTGTTCCATAATGGTATGATTTTAGTATTTTGTGTTCTAATTATGTTAATTAAGTTTTTTTAATACAATAGCTATGTAATTTTAATCTCTCAAGTATCACAATTATATAATTTTAATGTCAAATACATCATCATCTGTCTTTAAATAAGAAATATATACAGAAAAATACACCATGAACAGAGTATTGGATAATGACAAATGAAATATTATTACAATGTTTTTCAATTAATATAAGAATTTCTAATTCTGAGATATATATAGTTGATGATTTTTGTATTGTTGTTCATGAAGAAGAAATGAACCACATGGAAGATGATAATTATGGTGACAGCACAAATGAAAGCTACACTTTCCTTCATTTTTGTCATAAAATGCAGAACCTCGATTTGACCAAAAACATATAAGAACAAGTTATTGATTTTATTTTATTTTTCTGGTTCCAAAATTTGAAAGCATTAAATGAACAATATCATTAATACTTAATGCTCTACCATCACTTATCCTTTACCAATATACTTATCTACTTCACTTTTTTCTTTTAAATACATGATAGCTTCGCATTAATTCTGAAAATGGTTTAGTATGTGTCCACACCAAAAATTAAGACATTGTTTTCTCAATGTAAAATCAGTTTAAGAATCCCATGTTAACATTTTCTATATCCTATGAATTACTACAATATTTTACACCATGATGATAAAGTAGTTGAAATATTATGTTTCCTTGATTTTTTTGTCAGAAATTTTTGTGGTGTCTCTCAATGAAATATGTTAAAAAATTAATTATTTATTAAAGTTAATCATGCTTTGATAATGTTTATATATGTCAAAACTTGATACAGGAAATTTTGTCGGAATTTGGCTCAAAGTGGACCTTTTCGCAGTGTGTTTAATCAAAGGAAATTAATTAGAAGAATTGTTTGAAGTTTTGATGTGAAAACATGAGATGGTTAATGCCACAACCTTTGCTTTGATTTGATAAATTCGAAAACATGAACATCGTTCATTTAAAAAATGAATGGTTTCAAACCAGAGAATCGCTGGTACTCTCCTAGATATTTTAGTTTTGATTTTATATTATTAAATAATGATGATATGATGTGTGGATAAGTTGCCATGTTATATTTCATACATAGAAATAATTTTATTTGATGAATTTATCCTGTCTTAACTCCTTCCCCCATCTTTTTATATATCTTTTTTTTTTCTATCTGTATCATTTTACAATTTGTTATCAACATGGTTAAGTATTTAAATGAATCTGTCTAAGATGGAAATTTAATTATCAAATCAAATTAATAACATAGTTTTATGGTTAAAATTAGATTTAGATTTAAGTCTACTCTATACATCTATTTATAAATATGTTATACTTTTAATTATAAATTTTCAATTTTTATAAATATAATTTATGCCTCACTTTACTTTCTTATGACTTTATTCAAATTTTTTAGTATGATCTACCCATTTAGATTTTTTCTTCACCAAAAAAATCCATTGAGAATTTTTTTGTTGACTATTATTGATAGAAATACTGCTCAATGAATTTGATAGTTTTGATCAATTCTTAAGAAAATTATATATATTTTGAAAACAAAATTATTGTCCTCGTTTATTGTTTAGATTAATCAATAGCTCCGAAGTTTCTGACATGAAATTGCAACTAATTTATGAGGTCCACATGGTCAAATACTACTAGATGTGAACTGCATCTGCAGCTATTGCCAAGCTCATTATAGCAGTACTTTGTTGAATTGCATGCATCATTTTCTCGTTTTATCAACCAATAAATTTTGTTGCTTAAACAGCCCTTCAAGTTTCAATGCCCAAAAGTGAATGTGCTGTGTTAGGGATCAGGTTTTGAGAATCTTTGGTAAGTAATCTGTCCAAATCTTTCAAGAAATTTTGTTGGTAATAAACTTTCAAAACTGAACGAAATGCACTGTTCACTCACCTGGTCCAATTCCAACTTTTCTGTTACTCACTCCAACCATTCCACCAAACTGATAATGATTATGGGGAAAACTAGCACGTTTCACAAATCAAAATAATTGCATGTATGCTACAGTGTACTCCAAACATTCAATTCACAAAGATATCGATTCAGGAAACACTTCTTCATTCAAATTACCACGAATTATTTTAACCTTTTATTGGACAGTTTGCACATTATTACTATTTACATATATATGGGGAAGCATTTACAATTACTTTTCCCCGGCCAGCATCAAAGTTAAAAATATCCAGTGATGACTTGGTTCCATTTGATCATCAGAGTGAGTATCAGTATATTAGGCAGCTGTAATCACCTCCTGTTGGGTTCCTTATTGCAGCATAACACAAAAACTGCAGTTCCTATGAGACTTGTTCCGAGATCAATGGGACAAAAAACACCCAATGACACGCAATATGGTACAAACATAAATCTAATTGAAACTGTCGTTAACTATAACCCTACCTCTTGTGTATCATATCCCTCATTAGATTCTTCTTCAAGTTCTTTTATTAGCCTTTCAATCTGCCTTCTATAAACTGGCATGAAGTGGTCACTGATCATTCTCTGTGAAAGTCTGAGTTTACTATATAGAGATCTGGAAGTTAGAAAAATTCCAATCTTATTCTCATCTAGCTCGCTACTGTCTGAACTTGCAGAGGTTCGGCTATCATCATTTTCATGCTCCGTGTCAGAATAGAGTGTAACAATGTGCATTATCTTTCCTGGAGGGAAAAATCTGTGGATTTCTTTCATTTCTGGTGCAGAGCTCTGGGCTTGCCCTACTTCATCCGCTATAGCTGCTTCCTCTTCCCTTATTTCCTTTACAACATCAGTCTCCTCAACTTCAGGACCGTCATACAGCTCATGCTCCAGTTGATGCCACAACTCCACTTCACTCATCTGATCATCATATCTGTCATGGTCAATCACGTTCTGACCATCACCACGGTCAACATCCACCTCAGTATCAGAACTACTTTCGTTGCCACATTCAATCTCAGAAGACCACTCTTCTATAGATGAAGAAACAGGAAGGTTCATATTCTTTGCATTAATCGCCTTCTTGGGGGACCCAAGAAGCGCTTCGGAACTGTCAATGTTGCTAGAGGAAGATGCAGGGGAACTTCCATCGTCTTTAGAGTTTGAATAAGAACTCAAGGCTCTGCGACGGGGTCCCATGCATGACCAAGAGGACAAGTTAAGGTTTGGGCGTGCCCATGCTGCCTGAGCCATACTCTTGGCTCTCTTCATCACAACCTACAATTTTCAAAAGTCAGACATGGAGAAAAAGCAGTAGCACTAGCACTCTTGCATGATCAGATTGAACACATCAACCATAGGAGAGAACTAACAAGATTAGAAACTCTTCCAAGTTAGACTTATGATCAAAAGCATAAAATAGTATGTACTCTTTTGACAACAGGATTGCAAACCCATAATATTTTGTTCAACATAAGAAAGACAACCAAACAAAAAGACCTTTCCTTTTTAATTTCCAACAATGGAGACAATAACAGTTGCATGATGAATGAAAAGTGAATTGATCTTATATAACAGAAGGTAAAAGTACCTGGGTACCATTAGAAACTGGCTGCAAAATGGCCCCAGCCCCAGCAACTTTTGCTCTAGCAGTGGCAATCGATGGGAGGCGAGAACCTAATGCTGAAGCAGAACGATAGACAGTACTGAGAATTCTTGTTTGCTCAATTTGATTCCTTAAGTCATTTATCCATGCTGATGCTGTGACCTGAAAATCGGAACAGTAATTTTAATACACAAATGATGCAAAATAGAAAATGAAATTTTATGAACCGCAAACATTCATCAAGCAACCAGCATTAGTCCATCGGTTTATCCAATTTCCAATAAGGCAAGCAAACCAAATCAGGAGCATTATGAATTTCGAGAGTAACAGGCACAGCCAATGCAAAACTTTGTAGAATCTCTCTATAACTTCTTGTGGGAGTAGGGATACTTATAATACTGCTTTCTAAATGTCCCACAATTCTTTTGATACACAGTTTTGAGAGAACTTACAATCTATCATGGTGTTCACTACACTTTTCCGGGGACATACATTTCTTATCAAAGCCTGGACTGCAAGTCCTAATTACTTAAATTATACTAACCCCCAGTGAATCTCCCACAAATATGATCAAATATTGGTCAATAAATCAGGACTACAATCAATTTTCCAACACAAGATGCTAATGATAACAACCTCAGAACGCAAGTCATCTACAGAAGCAGCTGAGAATGTAGGCACCAAATCAGCTCCATTTATAATAGAAGTAATAAAACTATCACCCGACTCTGCCAACTCCCATGTCATACAAGCAGCTGAAATAACAAGATGTCAGGTTCAAGAGACTTGCTGTGTAAACCAATATTAGTTCCAAAGTGCTCTGGGATCCCACCCTTTCACTTGGAAAATAAAATGAATAATCATATTGACACAACATGATATACTGACCTGGAGCAAATGTAACACATGTGGCAACAGACAGTTCCTTTATCTCTCTCAACACATAAGTTAGAATTGCTGCAGTGCCTCCGCCCAAAGAGTGCCCAACAATCTACATAAAAATACTATTAAAATTCATATAGAAAACAATAGAAACATGTAATAAATATTTAATGCTAAGTGAATGGTTTCAAGATCTAATAAAACTTTTGTTGTAAATTCAAGAAATGAAAATAAGGAAGAAAAAACATGATGTGATGACTACAATCTGCTATGCTAATAGGCAAGTATGTTAGAAGGATTATTTAGTCAAGGAGCAGGGAATATTATAAAAAGAAACATCTTTACCTTGACGTTATAGTCAGGGTAGTGGCCAAGTGCTTCAAGGAGACAAGGAGTTGCAAGCTTTGCAATCCATCGAGCAGCAGCAACCATTCCACAATGGGCATAACCTAAAACCAAATTGCTGACACCCCCCTGATGAACAACAGTGTGATGGAATGGCACCACATTTCCTGTAACAGCTGTTAGAGTATCCTTGATACTATGTGTGCCACGAATCAATAGCAAAAGGCATCTCATCTCATGATCAGCTATTATTGTAAAAGCTGGTTTCAAAATCTGCACGACAAATGAACAGCAGGTTTAAACATACATTGTCTTTACAAAATGAATACAGATTACTGAAATGGTAGCAAGTATTACTTATTCCCCGCCCCACCCCCCCACAAAAAAACGAAGAAAAATTAAAAAATGTTCCAAAAATGAAACAAAAGGGAAAAAAATTATATATTATCAAATTTTTATCCCATATTTGACCAGTCTAAAACAACACCCTCTGTTGCTTCAGTCTGCCATCCTTTCTCAAAAGAAAATGTATGTTAATAACTATCAATAGCGTAGTCAACACAGGGTATAGATAATGAATTATTATCACTTTTTCTGAAAATTCAAACAAGACTTACTCCTGCTTTGGCTTCCCGAAGGAGCACATTTTCTTCACTGTAGCCAGTTTCTTCTAAAAACAAGGGAAATGGTTTCTTTGAAAAATGCCAACATAGTGTCAACAATTTCAAGAGATACCTAAGTTCAGCAGTAATCTCAGATCCTTTCAGCTGCACACTATCCTTACCACAAAATTCACTGTCAACATGATAGTTCCCCTGCAAAGTATAATTAAGAACCTAAGTCAAAGTGTCAAACTTAAATAAAAAAATAAAAAGGAAGCACCAAAACCAGAAACTACATTACGCATGTTAAATATACAGATAATCTTCTGAGTATTCTAGTATCTTCGGGTCCATTTGGATTAGACAGTAAAACAATTGACTTTAGAATAGTGCTCGCCCATATATTATACAGTATAACAACTTTTGAATCATAGTTGTAGAGATACATTCAGAAAACTACAGGCTCCAGCTTGTCAATTTATTTTTGAGGATTGCTGACCTTGTTTGAAAAACTAGTAGGTCTTAGTTCTTACTCAAAAATCATTTTTCTTGGCTGCAAAATCTATTCCTCAGTACTTCCACAGAATTCATTCCTAATACAAATCCATTCCGAACATCTTAGCTGAACAACAAATACAGTGAGCATTTATTTTGTACTGGCCAGATTAATTTTAAAGGGCCAAAAATCGAAATAAACATGGTATATATGTCCAACCAAAAGGATTGATAAGCAAAATACATGATTATTATACTCAAACTACAGCTTAACATGAACAAATTAAACTGGCACAAAACCAATAGTACAGAGCAACTTTTTATCTACTTTTGTAGAGCTGAGAAAAAGAAATTCAGTAGTCCAGGACTTCTGTTTAATAAATCAATATCATGTCTTCCAAGGATGTCATATAAGGTAGAACAGGTCATGTTGAAGATTCAATTTAAAGAAAATAGTCTGATTTCTAAGCTACCTTTGCTATATTACTATCCTATAAAGCATAAACAGAAATTATATCATGAAAATCATTAAATCCAATAATAATCTAATATCTCAACTTCGAAGTGATAATGATCAAAAGGTAACAACAGAAGTTCAGATATTGCAAGTCATGATACCAAACCATTGCTGTGATGTTGAGAAGGCTTAAAAAGTAAAATAAAAGCTATAAAAAAAATGAGCCTATCACATGTAAGGAACACTTCAGAGATAACATAAATTATAACTGTTCTCCAAATGTAGGATTATTTTTTTAAAGACCGTAATTTTTTTACTGAGGTGGGAAGCATTAAATTGGGCTACCAACTATTCAATCATCAATAATGTTATTTATCCGTGGAAAAGTTCAACTAACTCATAGCTTTCTTGACCACTGTCCATTTTCTTTCTCTTTATCTCTCTTCACCTTTCATTCATCAATTTGAGTGATGTGCAGTCCTTTAGGTGAATTATAAGTGCAGGTTGCAACTACCATTCCTGATCAATTATAGTTCTACCTAAAAAAATAAGCACCTGGCATTCATACTACATACTATATTCCAATTACTACTTAAATGCATCCAAGGTTACAGATAGATCAACAAAACGACACAATTTTCCTGCTTTTTCAGTGGCTTCAAATCAGGACACCAAAAAAGAATCAAAATATACTTATTGTCATTACCTGCCTCTTGAGCAGAAAGCTGATACCAAACGCCAAATCCCCTATTGGCCATTTCCCAAGTGTCTCCGAATACGTGAACCTGAGAGTTTCTGACAATGTTGAAATTGTCTCCAACCATGTACCAGGGGCTTGGATTAACCGACTAGAAACACGAGTAATGCTTAATGGCGTATCAGTGGGCGTTTCACTACCATTTTCTTCATCATCTTCATCGATTGCATCCTGAGTCTGCAATTTCCGATTCAATGTGTAATACAAAAGGGCAGCTGCACCTGCTGCAGTAGCCATGGTTGCAGTTGCCATGATTTTACTATCCCTATAACAGCACAAATCCCAGATAGAAAAAAAAATCATTAGAAAAGGATTCACGTCGGAAAACTGTGATAAAATTTCCCAATATAAGCCAACATTAAATCCTTTATTATCTATGATCAAAACTTCTTTTATAGGGATCATCATCAACCATGCACAGCAAATTACCACCAGATAAAATAACAAAGCAAAAAGATCAAACTAGACGTAAAATTTTAGGCTTTTCTAGTTCGCTCAGAAGTTGAGCTGGAAATTGAAACAGCAATTCGTTCGATTATCCAATAAACAAAATCAGATAATCATGATACAAGGAATTCAGAAAACAAAACAAAAATCGGAGCAACCTGAAGAACATGAAGACACACCGAAACCTAAAACCCTAAAACTCCCAAATCAGGAAAAAAAATGACAGAAATAGAGAAAAGTCTAGTAAAGGAATGAACGAACCTGAATAACGTGATTTTGGAGAAATTAGAAGGAGGAAAATAGATTGGTTACGACGGAACCATGGATTGTACCGAAGCCTCTTAATTCTTACGATGTGTGTTTTTATTCTGTCAGAAAATAATAACAATAATTAATTAATTAATACTATCATCAATAATAAATAATTTAATAATAACAGTATAAGCTTTGCGCAGTTTTCTTTGAATCTGGACGAAGCAACCAGAAATTAAGAATAGTTTTTTTATTTATGTTTTCTAATGATGTTTTAACGGACACGTGGCGCTTTGAGATGGAGTGAAAACAGACCACGTCAACGTAGTGTCAGATGATAAGTTACACCACCAAATTGACCCATTATTATTACTAATTAGTAGTTAATTATTACAATTAGTACTAGTTAAGATTAATAATTAATAATTAATAAGTAATCATTACTAATTAGTATTAGGACATGTTCAGAATATTGTTTCAAATTCGGGTCATGTTTCTTGTTTCAGCCAAAGTACCAGGGGTGTTATAAAACTAACTGTGGAATCTATATTCCAAAAGTGTATTCATATTATTAATTTCTTGAAAGAATATATTAGGTAAAATATATAGAAAAATGAAGAAAGGGTGCGGAGAAAAGAAAAACAGTGCAAATAGAAATGTGTATTTAAGGTTCGTTTAATTCAAATGGACTTCATATAATAGGATATAAAGAAGAAGATGAAAAAAAAAAAAGAGAATAAGCCCATGGGTTATTGGCCCAATTTGGGTTAAAAATTGTTAAAAGAAAATAAAAATAAAATTGTTGGGCCCATTGAACAGAGTTATATGATTATGCATATGAAGACAAACAACAGTAACAAAACAGTACGTTGATTTTCTTTTTCTTATTTCAAATATATTATTGTAGAGTTTTTATAAATTTTTTAAATAAAAATAAAATAAAATAAAGAAGAATGAACTTTTTTTTAATATAAAAATCATTATATTTTTTAAAGTAAATCTCCTTTTATATATTCGTTTATCTCTTTCTATTTCTTAGCTTAAGATCACGGTCGTAGAATATTTCTTCTATTATTATTATACAAAAAAATTATCGAAACCTTATAATATCAAGGTTATAAAATTTAAATTTAATTTATTTACACGATAAAATTTAAATTGAACTTAAATCTATTTATATAATTAGTGATTGTTTTATTTGTGAAAAAAAAGTCTATATTAATTAATTGAGTAAAGTACATAAGTCATTAAGTGTAAACGAAAGTTGGTGCCTATAGTATAAAAATTGAAAACAAATTTTGAAAACTTTTGTACTCAAATATTTTTTTTATTACAAAAAAACAATTCTTAAAAAACAGGTAAGAAAGAATCTTTAAACATGTAGGAGTAATATCTAGTGTCTTTGTGTTTTGGTGGATGACCTAAAATGAAGTTAATTAGTTCTTTGATTTGATTGCAGGGTTGGGCTACTGGGCCTACTCTTTTGGACTTTGTTGCCTCAATTAATACAAACTTATTATTAAGGTGGGCCTGTCCATTATCAAATTTCGGACCTTGTATAGTGAATTTGCTCAACAAAGAGGAAACATGGGGTGTGAAATTAGGACTGCCATTAAACTTGTACTACAATTACATTCAAATTCAACATGGTTCTGAAAAATCATTAACTGAAATTCTAATGGGTTTTAATTTTTTTTTCCTATCTAGGGTTTTTGCTAATTGATCAAAGATTATTCTCACTTTCAATGATATGATTATTACTAATTTCAAGAGTTAATTTTATATGGTAAAAATCAAACATAAATATCTTGTTAAAATAATTATCCTCATTTTATGTGAAGAAAATGTACCTAAAGAAATAAGGTTAGTTTTTAATAAGACCAACCTAATACTTTGCTGGTTCAATTAATAATGTTATGGATCTTGTTCCCTCATCCCCTTTTTTTTTTTCAATTTAGTAGTTGACAATTATGATTTGGAGAACAGAGAAGGCACCATTAACATTAACTAAACCATCTACCATTTAGGCCCCTCTTTAATACCCTAAAAAATTGAATCTTTATTAACATGATTTTGGATAAATATTTACATTTTTTGTTATCAACAGAAATTGACTTACCAACTGATTAGTTTTACCTAATCATTATTTTTTAATTAAATTAACATTAAATAACTTGTATCTTGAATCAAGGTTTAATTACTAAAATTTACTAATAACTCAATTTTAGAATATAAAAAATCAAAGACAAATTATATCACTTTAACCCTTAAATTTAACTAAAACTAAATATGCAGCATACATTTTTTTTTTTTTCAAATCATTTTCCTAAATTCTCATCTAAATATTTTATAGTTTTAACCTAAGTATGCATGTCTTCCAATTAGAGAATTAAAACTCACTCAACTATTTCAATAATATGTTTTAATTAAAACTATATATAACTTTATTTTGGTATAGGTCTACATGTGTTCATGTGTTTTCAAATTGTCTTGAAAATTATTTAAATTGAATTAAAATTGCAGTTTTTTTTTAAACTGAGATTAAAATCGAAAAAAAAAGAAAAGAAAATTGTAAGTGAAGAATAGAGGAAAAACAATCTCTTTCATATTAAGTTACAGAGAATAGAGGTTCATTTCACTTAATTTCATGTAAAAGATTATGTTTGGAAAATTTTATATTACTAAATTTTTATAATATATAAGTAATAAGTGAATTTATTTATTTTAATTGAGATTAAGAGTGAGTTAGATTTTATAATATTTTTTTATATGATATCAGAGTTATGTTAATGAGATTTATGTTAATGAGATTGTTAGGTCTAGATTAAATTTATTATTAATATATCGAATATTGATTAATAGGTTATTGGGTTTAAATTAAGTTACTTATTAATAGATTATGATTTTTTTATATGATTTGAGGAACTCTAATTGTTAACAAAGTTGTTAATGGGCCATTATATAAAATTCTGATTCTAGTTAAAATCTTTTCAATATGAGTAAAGGTATTATGAAAATTCTATATTGACTAAAAATAAGATCGATATTTTCAATGTGAGGAAATATATTATAAAAATTCTATATTAACTAAAAATAAGACTAATAATATATAAATGAAGTCTAAATTTCATGTCCTAAATTAATTTTGAGTGAATTATACTCTTTATTCACTTTTTACGCATATATATATATATATATTATTTCAAAAATTATTGAATTAAAAGTGGTATCATATTTTTTTTATATGATTGAGTGATCCACGTGGATGAATTTGTAGTCTAAACCATGGCCATCTCTATCTGATTTTGTAATATGAAAGAGGTAATTGCCTTCATCATATGTAGCCTGAAAGTCAAGTAGGCCCTCGGAGGCATGGGGTTCTGATTTTTCTGCTACAAACTGTTTCTTCTATGATCTTATGATGCAGAGTGAACAAACAAAAACACTTCTCTTCTATCCTTCATCATAATGAAATCAAATATGGTAGATAGCATTTTACATCACTGAAATGGGACCATTGTTACAGTGCAGGGACCACTGTGACTTTAATGCTCAAACTCTTCAAAACGTGCTCATCTTAGTTCAATTCTTGCCCTTAGATAATGGGTCCCTCTTATCCTGTAGCTTTCATTGAAAAATAACCATGAATTGAGGGAAAAAAAAAATACTAATTTTGAAAGAGAACATTTTAATCTGGTGTTAGAAAAAGTTAAAGTTCACAGAAGTAAGGACATGATCTTTATCCATGCATGGCCCCAATTGGTTTACCCAGTTGAAGGATTAGGTTATCTTGTGGACCTTGATGTATCTTTTTAGTTCTTGTATTCTACTGATTTTGGTGTGGAGCAAATCCTATTGAGGACCAGCTTTGGTGAAAGAAAGAACAAGCAGAAGAAGGGTTGGTTTGGTCTGGATTTTACTTTCAACCCAGCAAGGATCTTTTTCAATAAAAAACAAAAAGTGCTTCTATCATCATGCCATGGTTTCACACTATCTTGTTTAGTAGTGTGAACTTTTTCCTTAGTCAAACTTGGTTCTTTTAAAAAGTGAGCTCTGAATTCTGATTAAAAAACACAACTTGACAAATTAACAATTAAAATTGGGGTTATACACTCAAATTTAAAAATAGTTAAAAAAAAAATTATAGTTAGTTTTCATTTCTTTTAATAGAATGCATCTTTTTTGAAGAAACTAAAAGAAAAGTCCTACCTGTTCTCTTATGGTTACTTCACATTTATTCATTTTTGACATAAATATTTTCTTTCCTACATTTTCTGAAGCTATTTCAGACACAATGAACCAAACGTTTTCAAACTGTTCATTCATTAGGGAAATATTGATCCCTTGGTTCGATTAGGGCTACATTATAGCTAAACTGAAAATAACTAAATATTATATAATATGTTTGAAAGTAAATAATATAAAATAATAAAGGGAAAATTAGGTATGTTGTAAACTTATAAAATACTCATATCAGGGAGTTGAATTGATAAATAAATAAATTAATTAAAATATTTAAAATTGCAACTTGATATTAGCTTAATAAGATTCGAGAAGTAACAAAAATTAAATTTAATAAACAACCAAATGGGAGGTGTCTATAATTTCTTATTCTTATTCTTGTGAAACATATAAGTGTGAAAATTAGAAAAATTAATGTATAATGAAGACATAAACTGTGTTTACTTTGTGATTCTATCAATTTGTAGGTCAACTCGCTATACAATATCTTGATAAGGGATGGACCAACATTACTAAGTTCAGAACCAATTGCTTCCACAAATTTATATACTAATAATTATAATTTGTATCATAATATAAATATTACGTTCAAATTTTTAAGAACACTAATCATTTTCTTATTTTTGTTTATAAATATGCATAGATACATATATATTACAGGAATCTTATTTACATGCAATGAATGAATAATGTTATTGGTAGCTAGTTGTACCTATTCATACGGTTATTGCTTTCTAAACAGTCTCTATCTCTAATTCTCCAAATAAATTCTGAATATCTTCCCAACCCAGTTGCACATCACAATTTGCAAAAAATTAGGGTTAATTAAAACGAGGACGTGAAAAATTAAGTTTACAAAATTTAATACAAATAATACACAATTAATTATTTTTTTCATAATTTTTCATGCATGAAATGAAAGACCTAGATACGATGTCAGCCACCAGGTTATAACTGGCAAATTGTACTTAGATTTTGATTAATTGTGTCTTCATGCTGTGAAGTGATTTTAATTTATTATTTCTAATACATATATTATTATTGTTTAACATTGATTAAGACTTATAAAATTACAGACAAAACTAATTTGAATGAGTTGGCGACAAGATTTTACTAACACATATACCTTGAATTGAGTTCTTATGTGTGTATATGTTGCTTTGTGCCTGGACATTGTCGCTTCCTTTGATTCTGCCAATGTTCTGTAGACTGATGGAAAGTTTCTGAACTTCATTGATGATAGTTTTATGGTTTTAGGGTAAAAAAAGTGAAAATAAAAATAAAAATTGACTTGTACTGTTTACGTGAAGAGGTATACATACATAATATACATAATAGGTAAAATATAAGTATTTTTCCTGTGTACTATTTTATTATAATAATAATAAAAAATAATTAAAAAAATATTTTGTTTTTCACTTTTTTTAACTTTTCTTTTTGTTAGTAATATATATTTAAGAGAAAAATGATATTATAGGTAGAAAGTCAATTTTTTACGGAAAAGAAGTATTTTTATTAAAAAATTACTTAAAAGGATTAAGTTGACCTATTTTTATTTTTTTTTGTCAAGTCATACTTTGAAACACGACTTCATTTTGTAAAAGTTGTGCTTTATAACACAATTTTGTAATTTTTAATTTTTTTTTCTAAAAATGAGCTGTACAATTTCATTTTTTTTAGTAATTAAAGAAGTCGTATTATCAAGTACAATTTTATTTAAAAAAAAAATTGAAAAAGCAGTGCTATGAAGTACAAATTTTACTTTTTATTTTTATTTTTTAAATAAAGAAGTCGTGCTATCAAACACGACTTTACTTTGTATTTTTTTTTTAAAATTTACTTTTATTTTTGTATTTATTTAGTTAGGATTTAAATTTTATTAATTTATATTTTTAGTTATGATTAATTTATTTAATTCATCATTGAAAAAATTGAGAAAGATGAGATTAAAGATAAATAAATTAACTGAAAATGAAATAAATCAAAGAACATACATTATAATTCAAAAGTAATCATAACCATTTTTACAAATAATAATTAAATACATTAATAATTAATTTTTTTCTCCACACAAAACCTAAATCCTATCTTTAATAATTTAAAATAAATTTAAAAGAAAAATAGTCACAATTTCAATTTCAATGAATTTCTTTTTTTAAAAAGGTGACTTATTTATTTAAAAAAAAAGTAAAATTATATTTGATAGCACGACTTCTTCAATTTTTATTTTTTATTTTTTAAAAAAGGGTTAAGTCATGCTTGATAGCACGACGTCAGTGCATTTTCAAAAAAAAAAAATTGAAAAGTCATATTAGGAAGCACGATTTATACCGAATGAAGTCGTACTTCAAAAGCACGACTAGATCAAAAAAATAAAAATGGGTCAATTTAATCCTTTTAGATAATTTTCAAATAAAAATGTTCTTTCTCTCTACAAAAGCCTAGAAAGTGATTATAATTTAGAAAGTGAACTCTCACTTATATACTATAAAACTCATCTTTAGTCAATATAAAATTTCCTTAACACCCTCCCCTAATATGATGTAACTCTTATATTATATAAAAAGTAATTATGATACCTAATTCATCTCAAAACCAGATTAAAAGTAATATTTTAATACTATAATTCTATCTTATTTTTAATTAATATAAAATTTTTCCAATATTATCTAAAACATTCATCATAAATTGAGCATTATTTTTAAGCATGATATTTTTTTTAGATATTTTACCTTTTATATTGAACCAAATTTTTTACGAAAATTATTTTTTAAATTTGATTTTATTAGTTGATATTTCATATACTCGATAATATGTACTAAACATAAATATATTATATTCAATCTATAATATATTTCAAAATTAGTTGTATTATTTTTTTAATTTCCGTATCATTTAATAAAATAATTAAATTAAAATATATTAAATGAGTATAAATTTTATCTTATAAATAAATTTTATATTATAAATAAATTTTACATTATAAATTAATTTTTATGGAGATTAAATTTAAATTTTATCCTAAAAATATAACATTTTTTTTACATCATGTAACCGAAGCATATAAGATGATGAGAGATTGAGAAGTGTTGCATGGAAGAACATAATAATATGATAGGGGACCACCTAGTCCCATCACATTCACATTCCATCTAACACCAGAAACAATGCATCTTCATAAAGATAACTTCACTTCACACCCCTAACAAAACAATCATGTCTACACTTCAATGCAATCTTCCCACTTCCCACTAATCAATCCCCTAAATTTCCGATATCACTCACCATTCTCTTAACTGTAGGAAACGGTTTCTTACAATATAAATTCATCAATAAACCTATTTTTATTCAACTTTTACTTTACATGCTAATTTCTCTTTTTTTTTTTTTAACTTCCTTGCTATGTTAATTAGGGTTTTGCACATAGTATAACATAGCTAGGGCTTTCATTTACCAAGAGTCTAAATATTTACATCATGGCCACTTGTTTTGACCTAAAAGTAAAATTATGAAATAAGCATTTGAACATAACCTTCTGGTGATCCTTAGCTTATCTTTTAATAAAAGTTTAGCATATGATTGTGCTTGGCTTCTTGTGACTGACCATAAAAAAAGATGAGGACAAGTGGGACCACTGCTTAAATAATTTATTGACTAAATGTCTATTTAAATACTAACCCATTCAAATAAAATATACTAAGAAAAACAAAAGGACCATGACTCCAGTGAACTTCCTCTAAAACAAGCAATTTACAGATTCTCATTCCTAATTTATCTTTTAAATTCTCCCAATCTAAAACATGATCCACGTGACAGACATTTCATTTTCATGTTTGTAATGCCATACCTATATTATATTTTTTTAATATTTAATATTATTTATTAAAAATAACATCAAATTAATATAAAAAAATAGATGTAAATTTTATCTTATTAAATATTTATACGAAATTAAATTATATTTTAAAATTATTTTTAATATTATTATTACATAAATTTTTATTTAATATAAAAGCATATAATCTAGATTCAATTACAGTAGCAGTTAAAGGAATTTCATTTTCCTTCCAAGTCATGTTCCTCCATTTTTGTCGTTAGTGGTGTCCTTTCATTTATATTTACAAAAGCCTTTATAATTAAATATTATATTTACAAATTTAATTAACATAAACTGTTAGTGGAATATCGTTTCACATACACATATATTAAGATTTTTTTGTTTTTCTATATTACTTTTCGTTTAGATAATTAGATTGCCGTGTTTTAGGGTTTATACCGAAAGTATATATAATTTAATGTCTATTTATTTATACTTTAATAAAACGAACTTTATGATGATGGTATTTAAATCACTCATGAGTTCAGCACCTTATCTTATTAAAAAAAATGAAAACTTTTGTCACGAACGTGGCACATTGCTATTGCTATTATTAACCCTTGTACTATTGATGACTAATTTTATTCTTTTCTGATACATGACTAATTTTACTGCTATTAAATTAATTACTATTAATATTAATATTGAAATAAATAAGAAAATAATAATAATAATAATAATAATAACAAATATCGTCGGGTCCAGTGCATTTCTCGCGAGTGGGTACGAGTTAGAGCTACCTCTTCCACTTGCTATTATTCTTCTTCTTCGTTCTTTTACTCTCTTTTTCTTCTTCTTCATCTTCTTCTTCTTCCTTTTCTATTTCTCAAAACCCTCACCATCACGTTGCTTTTAATTGCATTTCACAAGCTCTCACTTTCTTCATCCGAAACCTCCAATCTCTCTCTCCAATTTCCTTCACAACTCGCCGGAAAATCTCGCCGGCGGCGATGGCCGACTATTTCTCCGGCTCCGTCGAATTCGGACTCAACCTATCGAAGCGAGTTTACTACGGCCGAGGATCGGCTCCGCCTCAGATGCCGACGATGTCGCGGTCGCCCGAGGGATTCCTCCCGACTGCGCCGATGTGCTACGCGGTGATATCCGATCCGGAGAAGGTCGAGAATCCGGACATTCAGAGTTACCAGCCGTATGTGCACGGCCAGTGCGAGCCTCCGGCTCTGATACCGCTTGAGCTTCACGGTGTCGCCATGGAAGTGGAGTGCTCCTTGGACACGGCGTTTGTAACGTTCACGGGAAAGTGGCGCGTGCATTGCGTGACCGGAAGTAGTACGTGTGATTGCCAGGTTGCCATACCTATGGGTGAACAGGTACATATATACTCAACAGTAAATTCAATTCCAATCAATGCATATTTCCATTTTCTTAATTCCTTCAATTTTAAAATCATTTTCTGAATACAAATTAATCTGATCGAAAATTTGTATTTAGTTCTGATAGAAAATTTGCATTTAGTGTTCTGATAGAAAAAATTAATTTAGTTTCTGTATACTTCCATAATAAAATCAGAAATCATGAGTAATTTTATTTTTCAAGATAATTAACGTAAAAACCTAAAAAATTTATGACAGATAGCTATTTATGATGGGATGGGAATTAGGTTCCACCGTTTACTCTTTTTTATCTTTCGTTTGACGGGAAAGTAATAAAGTAAAAAAAAGTGTACTCGCATGTGATAATACCGCGGTAAAAGTGATGCGTTATATGTCTGAATGCATATTATAAAGAGTAAAAGAGGATTGTGTGCTATTTTGCACGTGTTTATTTCTTAGTTTGATATTAGTGAAGAAAATTATTGATTGAAGCGTGAAGATGCTAAGGCCCAAACCTGTTATTTGTTCGAAAGTAATGATACTGTAATAGTAGGTTTAAACTTTAATGTCGAATTTGTTGAGCAAAGTTTTTGTTTAAAGTGTTCTTTAAAATACCTTTTTTTACAAAATAAAGTTGTTCGGTATCAACGAGGGAAATAAAAACGTCGGTTACGGAAAAAGTAAAAACATTCGAGTGTTCATGGGCCTAACAAAAAGAGCAAAGACCAGTGAATAATAATATGAGAAAGTGTGATTTGCCTGTTTGGATTGTAGTTTCTTTAGTTAATATATTTTTAATAATTAAAAAAATTATTTTATTTTACTTAATATTGCTTTGAAATTTGAAATTTCTGGGAGAAGAGTAAGTTTGTTTGCTTTCTTCGCAAAAACATTGAAAGTTAATTTAGTGTGATATATATATATATATTTCTGTTAAAACATTGAAAGTTAATTTAGTGTGATATATATATATATATATATATATATTTATTTATTTATTTCTGTTAAAACATTTCCAGTATCATTAGTAGAAATATCAAATTGTTTTATTTTTTAAAATGCTGTGAAGGAGATTGTGAAATAACATTTTAAAACATAGCATTAGAAAAAAAAGTGTTTGTTTTATTTATTTATCAAAAAAAATATGAATTTAATTGATAATGTACAAGTTTCGATACTGTTATCCAATAAATTATATATATATATATATATATATATATAATTTTTAATTTATTTTAATTTAGTGAAAACATATTTTCTAGGCGAATAAATAAATAAATCAACTTTTTTTTCTATAAGTTTAATGTCACCGAATTTTTTTAATTAACTAGAAATTATCTATGATATGATATTTTTAGTTAATTACTATAAAAATTAATAATATTTTATGTGATGAATAATAATATAAAAGACATTTAAGATTTTTGTGTATTATTAATTTTTTTAATGGATAGTTTTCTATTAAAAAATGTTTTCAGCTGAAAATCGTTTTAGGAAAATTTTATTACCAATAAAAACATATTCATTTATCAAGTTATTATTTTGGTAAAATCAAAGGGATACGAAGTTTTCAAAGAATACATGACATAAAAAAAAAAAAAGAGTAGCATCGTATTAAGCTAATACTATATAGAAAAATAAATTTTATTGATGTTTCTGTGTTGAGTTACAGAATATAAATATACAAATTAATAATATAATAAAAGAAAATAGATATACACAATTTTATTAATTATAATAATAAAAATTAATTATTATAATATAATAATTAGTTTTTATTATAATTAATAATATAATAATTAATTTTTTATTATGATTGATATCTGATATATTTTTAGACCACGGGTCTTTGTAACGAAGACAAAGGTTACTAAGGGTTTGTGTGAATAATCTTTCAAAAACATTTTTTTGGTTTCCAAAAAATATAATAAAAAATTATTTTCAATTTTGTTAAATTTTCTTTGTTAATCATTCATTATAAGATGCTCCCGCGAGTATATACTTCTCTGAAGAATTACTGAACAAAAAATGCAAAGTTTTAAACAAAATGCTTGGCAATTCAGATGTTTACACCATCGACATTATGTTACGCATAAGATCAATTTGGTGGGGAACAGTCAGTCGAGGGTGTGGAAAATTCATTTTGAACTTTAGAATTTATAAGGTTGACATTCATTCTGATTAGCAATTTCCACATGAGTGGGAAGAGGACTGATTGTATCATTGTATGGATGGATCAGACTTAAAAGTGTGTTTTTACAAATAACATTTAGTCACTGAGTGGAAACATGAAATGTTGTGTTGTTTCTTAGATTTATGAAATTGCATACCAATATTTTGAGTAACTTGATATGCAGTTTGTATCATGAGTTCTCAAGTTAATACGATGTGGCTAACAGGGTTCACTTCTAGGTCTAGAGGTTGATGGTTCTGGAAGAACTTATCATACTGAATTGATCTCCCTGAAAGATGAAAAGGATAAGGATAAAGTGGCCAAAGCTAAAGATGGATACTTCTTGAAAAGCCATATATACACCGTCAAGATTCCACAGGTTATTGCTACATAGCAAAAATAACTTTATTATTGATAGTTATTAATGTGTACAGCCTATTTATTTGAAAAATTATTCATGTCTTGCAGTTCAGGGGAGGCTCCATGTTCTCAACTAAGATCAGATGGTCCCAGAAAATATTATTTCATGATGGCCAGTTATCCCTCTGTGTCCCTTTCAGCTTTCCGTCTTACGTCAACCCAGCTGGAAAAAGAATTTCTAAAAAAGAGAAGATATTTTTGAAAGTGAATTATGGTTCTGCAACGGAAGTGTTATGCAAAACCACCAGTCATCCCCTTAAGGTAAAATTTATCGCGCTATTACAAAGTTCAGTTTGGCCATCTTTAGACTTGAACATTATCCTTACGACTTTCCAGGAACAACTGCGGCAAGCTGGCAAATTAAATTTGTCATATGAAGCTGAAGTGTCAGCATGGTCAAGTACAGACTTCAGTTTCTCGTACTCTGTAAGACCTAGATAGAAGCATAGAATTTTATTAAAATTATTTAATACAATTCCATACAAGCAACAATCAGTGGTTTCTGGACCATAGATATTCAGAATCAGACATGAATATTATCTGTGCCATAATAAAAAAATTATTAACTTAATGGTCTAGTGTTTTTACACAGGTTTCTTCAAATGACATATTTGGAGCTGTTCTCTTGCAATCTCCATTCCTGCGTGACTTTGACGAAAGAGAGATATTTTGTTTGTATCTTTTCCCGGGAAACAGGCAGGGTAAAAAGGTTTGTTGCAATATTAAGATATGTCAATATTTTTCTAATATTTAATTGTGGTTGCTTTAACATGGGATAGCTAGATTAAATTGTATGTATACATAGAACATGAATGCATCAATATCTTGCAGCTTGTGTGTGAGCTTTCTCCATCTCTCTTCCCCATATATGAACATATAAGATGGATAAGCCTGTTCTTGCTAAGTTTAGCTGAGCACGAATAATTTCATCCGGAAGAATAATTGTTGTTAAAGAAAGATAATTTATATTTATAGAAGTAATTAGAAACATATGGCACTTGGAAAATTGTCAGGTACAAAACTAGTACAAAGGAAGGTAGAAATATTATAGTTATCATTCACAGGTGCATGACTGTTTCAAATTTCCGATCATGCTGCCTTTACTTTTCAAGCGCATTTATAATGAGGCAATCTGTCACTTGATAGGTTTTTAAAAAGGATGTGGTGTTTATAGTAGATATAAGCGCAAGCATGAAGGGAACTCCTCTCGATAACACAAAGAAAGCCCTACTGACATCACTCTCTCAACTGAATGCACAAGATACATTTAACATTATAGCTTTCAATGGGGCGCTCTACTTATTTTCGTCATCAATGGAAACAGCTACTGAGGAAGCAATTTTAAATGCTTCGAAGTGGGTTGACACCAATTTTAATGCTAATGGTGACACTAATATCATGCTTCCCTTAACGCAGGTAATTCTTGTTGAAATTTTCAATGTGATGTGCAAAACATTGTTCTCTTTTTTCAATTCTTGTTATCTTTGTATTGTCAATTCGACTGCACTAATGAAAGTATTATTATGTCTAAGAAGAGGACATGTAAAGCGTAAGGCTACCATATTATTTTCCATTTAGCTCTTTTATTTAATTATTTATACATCAAATTCGTTGGAATGGCAAACACGAAATAGAAGTCATATCTAATAATATTAGATTTTGGATTGAATGTAGTTTTAAATTTACTTGTGTAACTTATACCTGACAAAAATGAACTCATTCTTATTTGTTTTGCATTCTCCTATTTGTCTTGGAATCTACCTGGTTTTTTTATTGGTAAAAGTTTAGAACATTATCGTTAGTACATTGCACTTTCTGTCTTTGAGAGTTTTCTAGGATTAACAATATCATATTCCTTATCTGAATTCAAGACTTGGTATCTGTGTTTGATTTCCTTGTAATGTTATAGATAGAAAGTAGATTTGTTGCTGGTATGGTATATGGTATATTTACTTTTTAATGACCGTAACATTCTATGTGGTGTTTAATGACTTGTATCCCGTGCAAAACTTTTGGATGTCCTAAATATGTACTCTGGTCTATCTTAGGCAATGAAGCTCCTTGAGAAATCAAGCGATTCGGTCCCTCTAATTTTTCTCGTTACTGATGGGGCTGTCGAGGATGAGAGAGAGATATGCAATTTTGTGAAAGGCTACGTCTCAAGTGGGCAATTGGTTCGAACGCCGCGCTTATGTACCTTTGGCATAGGCAAGAAATCTAGCTTCCTCTTCTATTTATACTCCAGAAAATAGTTTCGGGGATATCATTAATTGGCATGTTCATTTTGACACTTCAATCTTTGATAAGTTTTTTACTTCAGCTAATATTTTAGGTAGCCAAAAATGTTTCTTTTTGTGCGTGAAGCTAAAAATGTTTTGATACTTAATTCAGTATCTGTTTGGATATAGGTTAGAAATGCTTTTTCGAACTTTTCTACTAGAAATATGCAACTTTTTTTTCAGTAAAGAAACTCTCGAAACTGAAGAATCGAATACTTTGTATGCTGCTTAATTTGTCAAGATGAGAGTGTTATAAAATCAATCAAGAAGGTATGTAAAAGGGTAGTGCAAATGGGGGTTGGTCGATATTGACAAGGTCTTGCTCGGTTTTGACCCACCAGTGGATTTTATCCGTAGGTCGGCAAAGCCCCGACCTTGGAATGGGGTTACCTCGCCATCCACCAAAACCTTTTTTTTGAGAGCTGTGTATTTTTTTCAATTACCGATTATTGGGCCTGTGACTAATATGATGTTGTCAGTCTGAATGAATATAGAATTTTCAATTTATCAATATTTCCTATTGCCATAGTATTCAACATAATCTTTTTTATTATTAATCTCTTTATTTGTTGCTACACTTTTGTTTTTTAATAATATTTCTCTGTTTCGCAATTTCAATTTTCAGGTTTATATTGTAATCACTACTTCCTGCAAATGCTAGCACAAATTGGGAGGGGTCACTATGATTGTGCTCATGATTTAGGTCAGTTTCTTTCCTTGCCCTGTCAACCTAAGATCGCAACTTGATGTTTGCGCAAATTTGAGGCTTAAATTTGAAAAAATAAATGTTTCGTAGTTGAAGTCACAAAAAAATGCTAATCAGCGTGTTTAGACAGATGAACCGCAAAACTATTGGAGAGGAATTGGGACTAATTCACTCGCAAAACTTGTTTGAGAGAATAGCATCGCCCGAAGTTTATAAATAGTATTTTCAACTATATTTCTAGCTAACACGGGACATTTTAGCTACCATAAATTGTGATACCATATTAATTTCAGAAAAGGATTGGCCTAACTCATTTTCAAAAACTAGCTCAAGAGATTGAGCTACGCTTAGGACATACATGTATGAAATTTTAATAATCTCCCTTTTCTTCGTCTTGTCCAGATTCAATTGAATTTAGATTGCAAAGGCTATTCACTACAGCTTCATCAGTTATAGTTGCTGATGTAACAATCGAAAGTTTAGAAGGTCTCGATTCACCTGAGGTACATGTCCAATAAAGTATTACCCTTAATTATAACTGGAAACGTTCTCTAATGATATGTAGTTTACTTAAAGATCATATTTACATGTTAAATCTATTTGATTTTCAAACTATATTCTGATTATTATTGCAGTTATTCCCATCTCATATACAAGATATATCATTTGGAAGTCCGTTGATCCTATCAGGCAGATACAGTGGAACTTTCCCTGAATTAGTTAAAGTCACTGGTACTTTGGCAGATATGACTAACTTCGCAGTAGACCTTAAAGTGAAAAGAGAGAAGGATATACAGCTCAGTAATGTAATATCTCACTCCTAAGGCTTAACTCACGTATTCTTCATATCTGATTGTGATTTTTCCCATCTTAGCAAATGGGAAGTGAATATTATTACCATGCAAAACTCATGCATAGTTCCTCCTACATAGTATCACTATATGTAATGCTGTGCTGCTATTAAGTTGGCTTCACTCTTAACTTACATTGTTTCACTCAACACTTTATTTTGGTTGGGTAGGCAGTTAGTGCCTAAAAAGTGGATTGCCTTTTAGTCATTCTTTCACAAATCTGTGTCGCATCTAAATCTGAACTTCAACTCTTAATCACTTGGAACATTTATCAGTCGAAACTTATACTTGTCCTGTATTGTTTTCTTGCTTGGACACGTGAATGTATTTCATATCATTGAGAATGTAAGTTCTTCAAGTTACACTTAAAATAATTTGAAATGTAGTTCCTTTGAGTAGGATGATTGCTGAATGCATACTCGACTATGCGCTGAAATGTGGTTCGATAAAATTTTGGAATTCTCTCCAGGTCCTTTCAAAGAGACATATAGACATGGTCACTGCACAAGCCTGGTTATTGAAAAGTGAAGAGCTGGAGGAGAAGGTTTGTCTGTTATGTATGTTTGTGCATATTGAATTGAATTTATTTTTAAAAAAGAAACTGGAAAAGGTGAAAATGGAAAATATAAGGAGATCAGTTTATATTAAGACTTTTATTCCAAACAAAGTAGTGAAGCTAATCGAAAAATAGTGAAAAGTTTATAAAAGGCAATTTTTTTTTAATTTAACCCTATATAGAAGTCTTTGTTCTACTTCCAAAATCAGCAAATAAGCTAGGATAAATGTGGATTTCACTTTAATATAGTTTTATCTTGATATGCTTTCAAGTGTTTATATTATATTTTGTGTTTTGCTGCACCACTCATTTATAAAAAATGCCAACTGCTCTCTAATAGGTTACAAAAATGAGTATTCAAAATAAAGTCTTGTCAGAGTATACCTGCATGAACATGGTTCTAGTACAGAGTGATGAAGGGAAGAAAGCACCTGAACAATTTATGTTACAAAAGGTAGACCTTTGCACTGAAATCAAATAAAATAAGGGCAAATTTTACCTTCATCTACTTCGTAAAATATCAGAATAGTTTCATTTTCCCTTTGCACCATCTATCTGAATATCTAAGTTCCTAACAAACAGGCCTACAACAAACTTAACTTCCAGCGATTGGAACTAAACAACCAGAAGTTATTCCTTGGAGGACTGAGTATTGGATTTGGTGACTTGAAAGCAACTGCTGAGAACTTGCCACCAGCTATTAAAGAAGTAAAAGTATCAGAAGGACTACTGGGGAAGGCTGCTTCCACCTGTTGTAGCCGATTGGCTGATACCTGTTGTTGCATGTGTCTGCTGCAGTCTTGCAATTTTGTGAATGACCAGTGCACCATTGTTTGCGCTCAAGTTTGTGCAGCTCTGGCCTGTTTTGAGTTAATCAAATGTTGTGTTGAGCTCTGCGAGTGTGATTGTTTATAGTGAAATTATATATGCTTAAGTTATAGAGAAACTGTTTGATATTACAAATTGTTAAAGATGTATATATGAATTATCTAAGCTCTTGTGCTATGAATAAGATGTTTACAGCTTACACATGCTTATATTCTCTCAATTCTCGTTTATAATAGGAGAAATGAAGAACGATTAAATCACAAGGGATTTGACTATTTTATTCCCAGATGACCCTGCATTTTTATTTAAAAACAAAATAGGGGATGGGTTTCCCGTAATAAAATTAAAATAGAATACGGTACTTATTTACTTATTTTTTTTAGTTTGATTTTTCAATTTAAGTTATTGCATGAATTAAACCGTGCGAGATATTACTTTAGATGCTACTTTAGATTATGTAGTTTGTTACGTGAGTCAACATTAGTTTAAAAAAATAATTTAGTTCTAAAGAAACACTTTTAAATTTAAAAATTAAAGTGAATATATATAGAAGGTAGGGATTATTGTTTGAATTATATATTTATAATTGATTATAATTGTATATTTAACACAATTTTTATTTTCAAGACTCAGTAGATCAATTGGAATAACGTTGATATCATCCATTAAAATGAAGCTATCCTATCCTAAATATTTTTCAATGATCTTAAATAGCTAAAAGTTATTTTATCCCATGTAATAAACTGCAATTCAAAATAAAAATTCTATCGGTTTTTATTTTTTTTAATGTGAGATTTTTAAAGATTTTTGTTTAAAATTTCAAATAATATTAATTATTCTTTATCAATTATACTCTTATTTTTTATTTATTTTTAATTAGTATGATTTAAACAAAAAGTAGAAGAAATAAAAATTTTCATAACTATTTTATTAAAATTAAAAAATGTATTGTGTTTCATGATTTCAAGCAAAACAAACAGGGAAGTGTATATCTTTTAGAAAGATTAAAATTTTCTACCAGACAATAAGATTTTTTTTTCTTTGTTTTTAATAAAAATTAAATTAAATTTCCCATGTAATTAAACCATGTTGCATTTCCCGTTTAATAAAAAAACTATTGTTTTTCTCGTGTAATAAATAAAAATAAAAACAAAAACATGTTGCTTTGACGTTAGGCAAGTCTTTGCTCCCCACCAGTTCTAGGTGCAGCTGCTACTTCTACTTCATTGCAAGTACCCAACACATATCCTCTGCTACCTCTTCAGCTAGGATTTCCCTACAGCAGAAATTTTAATCATTGATCGTATTGTCTCTTGATTAGCTAGTGTTGGATTAACCAATCAATGGTCCAGATCTTGCAGCATTATGGCTGTAGAGGATTTTGGCTGCAGAGGTTCTAAGTTCACCACTACCAGGTATCTAACTCCATTTCAACCTCACAAATCTTACATATATAAACCACATTCTTTTTCTTTTCCCAAACTTATTTTCCTTTTTCATTGCTTAACCCATGATTGGCCCAGTCACACTCTTGCTCACCATGGATGATGGTATTGAAAACAATAAAAACTCTTCCCTCTCTTTATAGATTGTAATTTTTTTCACTGTCGTTACTTCTTTCAGCTTCACTCTACAAAGAAGACCCCCTTTTGTTGGATTCACCGGAATTCTTGCGCTTCTTGTTTTCTTCTCTGCTTTCTGGTAAGCTGCGAATTCAGTGAACTTGGTGAATAAGAAATATAGCATTGGATTTCCTTCCTCTAATTATAGTAAATATAACATTTCTATGTTGAATATCCTTTGTTCCCATGTCTATAATTTAAACTTTTTGGCAACTGAATTTGGGAAAGGTGACTGCATGTTTTGTTTTCTTGGTTCGGGTAAATTAATAATTTTGAAATTGTTTTTTCCCCTTCTGCCCGGTTTCTATTGTATAATAATATCTTTCATAAATTTATCTAGTAATGTTTGTTACATGGTAGTTCATCTTGATGATGGAGAGCGTGTTTTGCATATATCAAACTATTGATGTTTATATGTGCATTGCACGAGCTAACTTTTCTAAATTTAGAGGCTGTTTCTCTGTGCATGTAATTTCAGGTTGATGTACTTAAAAGAGGACTCTAGTGAAAAATAATGATAAATAAATTCACTTTGTGATCTTTTCCAAAGTTGCAGTTCTTCTACCCATGGAAGTATGGAAATGGAGAGAACTTTGGCAATTATAAAACCAGACGGATTACTTGGTAGCTACACTGATGATATCAAGAGAACAATTGTAGAATATGGTTTCAGCATTTTTAAGGAAAAGATTGTTCAACTTGATGAGGCCACTGTAGAAAAGTTTTATGCTGAGCACTCTTCGAAAAGTTTCTTTTCCAGACTTGTAAAATACATGACAAGGTATGAGGTATCTCATTCCATGATTGTCTTGATGTATGGCGATGGTATATTATGTTTCCTGAGCTGTTATGTCCACCTCATTACATTAAAATTTGTGTTGCCTAATTGCAAGACCCACTTAGTTTTATTTGCTTGTCAATGGTAAAATTCAATTTTTGGGCTCAATGATATTTATTTCATGATTTTCCCTTTACCTCTATAATCTTCATTCATTCAATACACCATTACTTGCACTTGGTCAAGATGAAACCAAATATAGTTAAGCTTCATTATTGTATAAATGAAGTTGATACAGGATGATATTTGGGGGAAATGATGTCATGCAGTGCAGTATTATCCTTAGTGGAGATTTGTTTTTTTTTATATTACAAATGGGTTAAGAACACATACTGTGAAGCAAAACCTATATATTTGTAGCTGTCCTTTTTCTTGTCTTAACATTTTAGTAGGTATAGAAGAAACTTGAGGGGGTTTTCACCTTGATTATGTACTTGTTATTGAGGAAATTCTTGATACGACTGTAGCCGTTAATGGTTCATCACTCTGATTTGTATTCACCTCACCAGTGATCATTTGTAATCATATTTGTCATTAACTTCCCTTTCTGCATGCTTTCTAGTCTTTTGTTATCTAAATCTTTTCTTTTGCATCTTTGAAACAATTATCAGTGGACCAGTGTTGGTTATGGTCTTGGAGAAGGATAATGCTATTGCTGATTGGCGCACTTTAATGGGCCCTACTGATGCTAGCAAGGCTAAGATTACTCACCCTCACAGGTCATACAATGTTACTGATCTTATTACATTACACATGAGAACTTTATAACTTGTTCGACTTGTGTCAAGTTAAGCCCCTAGATTCTGTCATTGCGTAGCAGCAATTTTATTGAGCTTGATGATCATGACATCTGTTAATTTGCTCTATAAGGAACTAGTTACTATTTTGTGCAGTATCAGAGCAAAATGTGGATTGGATATAGAAAGGAACTGTGTTCATGGTTCAGACTCTCCCAAATCTGCACAAAGAGAGATTCCATTTTTCTTTAAGGAGCTGTCCTCAGGTCAATAATTTTACTTCTATTTTTAAGCACAAAAAAATAAAGTACTTACTCTTTAGACACTACTTTTGTTGTATAATCAGATGCTTTTTTGCAATATACACCAATGGACTCCTAAATTCTACATAGGGAATATAGAATTCTTAGGATGAAAGGAATTACTTATCAATTAAACTGTTGGATGCATGAAGAAAACTTCCTTTAAGATTCCTAGTTCTTAAATAACTTTTTCTGAAATTATTAGTAATAGAACACTGTGAAAATTGTTGTCTTATCAAAAGAAAATGAAAGAAAGGGCACTTACATCTTCGCATACTCGTGTTATGGATCAACTTGCTAGTATAAACATCTTTCTTAAATCTCAAGCAACTTAGCAAGATGATTCTGTTCCAAATTCCAATTATCATATTCATATCCTCTTTTTTATTTCTTCAAAATGTGTGATAATTGCCGCAAAGCTCTTTACTTACTTTGCCTCCCCAAATCTTTGACAGATGTGGTTGCAGAGCATGATGAATTGTAGCTGGTACAGTTTGAAGCATAAACACAACTTTATTTGTATTTTTTGTGTGTAGCATGAAGAATTATACAATGGAAATGGTTAATTGGAGAGAAAAAGAATTATAAAGTGACACGAAAATGATCTATTCAAGTTTTTATCCAATCATTTTGTATATTTTTCACCAGCCAATGTATGGTCATCATCAGGTTCAGGTCATCAATTGATCTTTGCATGTTTGCCTACTACTTTTATATGACACAATCCTTTGACAAATTATAAGAATCAAATAACTCATGCTTTAATAAAAGAACTAGAAAAACACCCTTGCTCATTACGGTTTAGCGTGCAAGTACCAATTACTTAGTATAAAAAAAATCATATATAAGACGATTAAATATAAAGAATTCAAAGTGAAGATTAAATATATTATAACCAATTATTTTAAAATTGTAAATTGATACGTAACATGATATAAAATAGAATAGCTGAACATAATTTAGAAATCATTATTAGAAGTTTTTTTTTTTTGGAACAAACTTGTTCACCTAGTTATTTGATTGGAAAAACACAATTTTTTTTAATGCGTGGATTAAACCTAATTTTGTGAACATGATGTATTATGCATTTGTGCATATGAATTTACTTTTTACAAATTTACTTTTTACAAACGGAATAACTTTATTATTACATATTAATATTATCTTACAAATCATCCCTCTCACTTTTATAATATTTATTAAAACAAAAATTAAATATATATAAAAAAAATAAAATTTTAAAAATATTTCATATTGATTATCTTAATTTATAAAATATAATTTATATATTTATTAAACTATTTCATTTAATAATTAAGATAAAATTTAATATGATATTAAAATTTATATTTTATATTTATTATCTATTTTAATAAATTTATCTGATTTGATATATAAATATATATATATATATATAAATATAAAAGTAATAGTATTAAAAAAGAAATCATCTATCATATTATTTAATTCAATATGAATATAAAAATAAAAAAATAAAATAGAAATCTATATATAAGAATATGAATATTCTTAAATAAATATGTGAGAGATGTATTAAAATAGAAAATAAGATAAATTTATTATAAGAATGTCCAACGTTAAAATTATAAATATTAAAAGTTAAAATTATATATATATATATATATATATATATATATATATTACAATTCATTATTTTAAAATCTTAAGTAGATGATAGTTAACTTGAGACCATTTAATTTGTTTTTTCTCTAAATATTATATAACATAATTTCTATGCAAAACGAAGAAAGGAAAGGTGATAAACACTTCATATAATATAAGTGATGTTCTATAAGCAATAATCATTAGATGAAGACTACTAATATTTAAGCCATTTAATAATTTTCTTATTAAGAAGAGACATATTTAATCAATTTATAGTATTTTATATTCACTAAAATTAGAAAAAATATAAAAAAATAAGTTTTAAAATCATTTTTGTCATATTAGTCCTTTAAATATACAATTATTATCATCACAGTTCCTAAATTTAACAATGTTGCTATCATTATATTCTAATGGATTTTAGGATGGAGACTTACAAGAGAGTAATGGATTTATATGTTATCTCAAGAGACTAAAACTTGTGCACATGGACATTACTCTATTAAGAAACTTCTGCACATAGTTTTCAAGTAGAATAAACTTTGAGGATGTGGAATGCCAAACAGGGTCCTAATTGAATGGCAAGAATGGTGGTTTTCGAGAGGCCATTAAGCTTAGAAGAAAGAAGGGTTGAGAGTTTGATTACTTTGATGTTCAGAATTCGCGGATTCATGCTTGAAGGTTGCAACAGAAGGAATAAACATTTGCTTACTGTTCCACAATTATGTACCTATGCATCCATCAAACTTTATCAATATAGTCAAACTATAATCATCACCATTGCCTGGTGGATACATGTCCACTACTCCAACAGTGACACCATTCCCCTTATTTTATAGGAACTGCTGCATAGGTTTCCAGAATTGGTAAGCCGTCTTGTGGGTTACTCTACTTGGAATCCATTGTTAAATCCCATACATCTAGTACATTCAATACCCCACGTGCCCTTCCTTCTACTGGTCCCAACTTTTTCTTCTTCTTCTTCTCTATTCATTCCATTACAACTAATGCTTCCATCTTGGTACCTGTGAAGTGACTTTCCCATTCTTAAGGTGATTCTTTTAAGTTCTTATCTTGTCCCTTCCATGCATCTCGAGGACTCCTTCATTTTCTGCATCCTACACAGTTTTTTTTTTAAGTCAATGTACAATCTTATGACGTACTCGATGACCTACAATTTGCTTTCAGATACATGTTATTTCCACAATCTCATCTTTCTCACTGAAATTTTCAGGTTTCAGTTGATATTATCAGAGAATCATATATAATACTCTACAGCTTTACACCTTAATCTTTCCCGTAATCTCGAGGAATTCTGCATTCAATATTCTACTGGTTTTAAGTCAATCTGCAATGTTATGACGTACTTCGTGACATACTTATTGTTCTGAATCAAATGATATCTTAGATGGTTAACTGTTTGCATGTAAGATTTTTAGGGTTGAAATGATGGCATTGTTTTGGAGAATCATAATTTAACAACTTTACACATTAATTTTTTTCATGTAAAGTAAACTTGTGTTCACTGAAATGCTGAATCAGACAATTATGCATAAATTGTCTATTTATGTAAAGCAAAAAAAAACATGTTTATATACGTATAAAACATCTTTATTTTCTTTCCCTTGACTTATTTCAATGTACTAATTTGGTAAATACATCATTATACATATGATTTAATTTAAATTATTTGAAGAGACAAGTTTAATGATATTCCTTGGAGCAATCCAATAATTTTGGAGCTGATCTGAACCAAAGTGTATTAAATAGGTTGAGCAGAGTGCACGTGCTTTAGTACGGGTTTGATCCCATGCACAGTTTTTTGCATATTGGTTTAGTAAGAGTTGTATCTAAATGTAATAACATGGTTTGGTTTACTCATTATTTATATAAAAATGTACTTTACTTCTTTATCGCAATGAAATATATTAAAGTAAAGGTTGATTGGTCTTGTAATACATATTAGACTGAAGATCAAGTTTATATATATATATATATATATATATATATATATATATATATATTATAGATTATTAAAAAAAATATTTGATCATTTTATATTAATTTAAATCTATATTTAATTTTTTATTTAATTTTATTATTAGTTATATATATTCTTTCAAATAATAAAAGTTTAGATATTAGTTTTTTAATAATAAAAATTTATTATAAATCATATAACAATATTTTAAAATAAAATATATTTAAATATAATTATTATTTTATTTATTTTGTGTTTCTAAATATAAAAATTTATATTAGTGTATTATGTTATTATTAATTATAAAATATATATTTTTATTAATATTTAATTTAGTCAAAGTTTCTTATTTATTATTACTAAAATAAAATAAAATGTAGAAATAATTATTTTTTTAATAAAAAAATATAATGAATAAAATAAAATAAAATTATACAAATTTTCTAAAAAATAAATTTACTTTTTAATATTATTTATAAAATAAAATGATAAAATATTATAATATATTTATATATATATATATAATATAATAAATAAAAACTAAAATTTTCTATACATCATTACCCTAGTACTGTCATACTAGATTAAACTAATCTTAAAATTTCAAACAAACTATCATATTTTACCACCATTATGGTAGAACTGACTTCAATTTTTTAAAGTAAAGTATCATGTTTAAAAAAAAGATTGTTTGTTACTTAGTTTCATTGTATAGCAAAAATGTAATGAATGAAATTTACTTGTGCATATGAATTCCAAACTCATTTAGCAGTGAGTAAAACTAAGAAAATTTAAACTGGTGCAAGGAAATTGATTTGTTAATAAGAGTTGGATTAGTGTTATGTAATATTTAGTTTGAGAGAAGGGTGGAAGTAAAATAATCGTTGAAGGAAGAGAACAATGAATGAATGAATGATACGAGGAAAGGAAAGTACAAGTGTAGTCAACCTGACCCCTTTTGTACACGCGTTCATCCGACACAAGCTGATGGGAATAGCGTTCGGCCGCGATGCCAGGGTGGTGCTGCCATGCACAAATTATTACAAAACAATCCATCTTATTATCTCTTCTCTATAATCTCAGTTACTTTTTACGTTTTATATATCTATAATCAATAAGATTAAAGATTAATCTGAAATGTATAAACAATAACCTGAAAAAATGTTAAGGTTAGTGATGTCTCAGTCAGCTACTGTTTTCTAGTACTTTTCTATTTGTATCAGAGATTTGTGATAAACTTTAAAAGACATGTATAAATATGGTAACTAAATTGTTCTATAAAAACTATTCGTGTTATGTGTGCTGTTATGAGGACACTGTCAAGTGCTTGTCTTATCAACAGTTTGAAATACTTCCACTCTGTCGTTAATAACATTTGCCAATTTTCCTGTTTAAGTTCACCAAAAGTGTTTTCCTCCAGTAACTAAAGTTAAACCAGATATCTCCAAAGGATAATCCTGTTTTTTACACAACAAAATTTGTAACATATTTTATATAAATAAAGGAAAAGTTCTGAGTCTGTTAATTTGATGGGAGATAGAAGTTGTAAAAAGACACTGTAAAAATGATTGTAAATATGATATTACTTACATATTAGACAAGTTAGTGAGTATTAATTTGGTTAACAAGTCAAAATGAACATTTGAACATTAATGTTGTGGATTTGGATATTTTTGAGATTCCAAAACGTACTTTTCAGTATGTTAAACTGATTTTGGATAGAAGACATGTAGAATTAATTGTTCTAACAAACTATAAAACAAATACTATGTCTTACAAGATTTTGGACCGAGTTTTAAGCAAGAACCATACAAGAAAAAGAAAATAGGAGCAAAATCTGCACATAGATATATATCCAACTAAAAGGAAGCAGTGTTCTTGCTTAACATGGACAAGAGGTCACTATACTGTGACTGTCTGAAGGAATATTATAGCACTTTTCACATATGTCACAGGTCATAATCTTTGGAACCATCGATGTTGTACATTACTTCCAATCTTGTAATTCTAGTTATGCATTCAATGTGCTAACCTAAAAGCACTAGTTTAGGGTTCTAGGCTCTAGCACAAGTTAATTGGGGCAGGTGAAATCCAGGAATTGGTCTGGTAAGTGTGAGACATTCCCATGCAAGTGTTGGTGGTCTTCCTCATTCTGAGTTGTTTTTCTTGGCTGCCCATGCCTCGTTTCCACTAAGATTAAATCAAATGTCCATGTGTGCCACAAGTTCCTACACTCATTTCATCAACAAAACTACAATAGTCTTTTTCCTTTTGTTTTTATCCTGACTAGTCACAAAGCACAATAGTGAATTGCTAAGGAAAATAGTTCCTTTTATAGACACTCTTCAAACAACACTACTCTTTCAAGTTCCAAGACACATGCCCTTGCATTTCTACTTGGCAAAATATCTATTATGGGAAAATTTCAGATTTGGCTTTGGCACAAATTTTACCATATTAATGGTTTGCTTGTACATTTGTGATACGCAACCAGATCGACACGCTATTTGCGCAATTGTAGCTTCTTGGTACGAAAATTTAGTGGCATTCTAGTCTAGTGGAACTTAAAAACCTATATAATTGTAGTGGTGCTGTACTAAGCTAGAAATTCCATACATATTTTGCTGATATTTATATATATGTTTCTTTAACTTTTCTCTAGCACCAGAAGATTCATATATGTAGTGTTTGAGCTAAAATCTGCTTTTAATCTATTGAGATGTTATGGTTCTTAATCCGTTCTGCATTAAATGAAGGACACTTTTCACATGAATTCACTTTATAATATGCTTAAGCATTTAAATGCGCTTCTGATAATGTCTTCATGAATCTACTGTTAAGATTGTGTAGAGATTAGCCCCGCCTTTCACACTCTCCAATCCTATAAAGTGTATTTGTGTGATCTAATGGTTAAAACCATGACACGCCATATCCTAGTCAGAGTAATAACCGGCAAAAATATTCTAAACCATGTGTTGTTTATGAAGGAAGAGAACTCAAACGTATTCCGAAGTAGTAAGTAATAACAAGAATGTATAAGAGAGAATGTTTTTTATGCTATAAATATAAAGGGTATAAAAACAACAAATTAAATAATAATAATAATAATAGTTTAACAATGGAATGAGCAATGAGTAGAAAAGTATTTGGTCAGAAAGAGAAACACGTATATTGGGAAGGAAATTGTGGTGAGACAGCAAGTGAAATAGGTCTAGTTTAGGACTTGATACAGAAGAAAAATCAGGCTACACTCAATTAGGCCATGAAATTCATCAAAATATCATCCTAGCTATTTTTCTAATCCCAATGCTCAATCCTCATTGGTTTTCAAGACCTTCTCTCAAGGAACTTTACTAGTTACTAGTTAAAAAGTGACTCCATTACCATGAATACACCTGGCACCTGACTCTTCTCTCTCATTGTCAGTATCATCCAACCATCATTACCACCTTTTCTCCTCACATTATATATATTTATTGCTACCTAGCTAGTACTTTCAGCTTACGCACTCTAAGCTCATTCATCCCCCTTACACTTAGCCTTACTCCTCCCACAATGAAGGTAAGTCTTCTCAGTGTGTTGCCACTGTGTGAGATTGTTATCTTAATTTAGTGTTACGGAAATGTTGAAGTTATATAATCTGAATGTTTTTGTCACTTGCAGTTCCTCAGCTGGATGCAAAATAAACTTGGTGGAAAACAAGACAACAGAAAACCAAATACACATACAACTACTACATGTAAGTCTTTGTACTATTCAGATAATTTGATTTTCCTTGCGTCAATGCATGATCTTTCTAGCACCAATAAGATGTAAGAATTCACTCGTTGTCTGATACACTTAAAAACACTCTTGCTTCTATCTGAAGGAAGGGTAACTTGAAGCGAAACATATAGAGAAAGACAGGGAGAAGACATGTTTGTATGTTCAATATATTTTCATATTTTCTCTTTCTCTCTCTCAAGTTTCATTTCCAATCAAACAAAAGACTATATAAAAGATAACCTTATTTATATCAAAGGTGCTCGTACGTAGGAATACTAGGCACTTAAAAAAGTTAAGATGGTATTTGTATGCATTTAACAATTATTTATATCTTAACATTGAAGAATAACTTAGTAGTTGTAACTTGGCATCCTAGTAGTTGTAACTTTGATCCGAGGAGAACTTAGCTAAGGGTATTTTCTAACTTTCAGTTGAATAAAATTAATCATTTTCTCGGGAATCTTAATATAATGGCTTCTTCTGGTTTTGTGCACAGATCATGCAAAACAAGAACCTCGAGAGGAATTCAGCGATTGGCCTCATGGTTTACTAGCAATTGGAACATTTGGAAATAACAGTGAAATCAAAGAAAACTTAGATCACCAAAATACAGAAGAGGATCCATCCTCACCAGAGGAAATAGCAGACTTCACTCCTGAAGAAATTGGGAATCTACAGAAGGAGTTAACCAAACTCCTGAGACGAAAACCAAATGTGGAAAAGGAAATTTCTGAGCTTCCTCTGGACAGATTTCTTAACTGCCCTTCAAGCTTGGAGGTTGATAGGAGAATCAGTAATGCGCTATGCAGTGAATCAGCAGAAGATAAAGAAGAAGATATTGAGAAGACATTGAGTGTGATAATTGATAAATGCAAAGACATTTATGCAGATAGCAGAAAGAAAGCAATTGGGAAGAAATCTATTTCTTTCCTTCTGAAGAAGATATTTGTTTGTAGAAGTGGATTTGCTCCAACGCCTAGCCTTAGAGATACCCTTCAAGAGTCAAGAATGGAGAAGGTACCCCTTTGTTTTGCTGATAATCTTTCACTTGCCTAATTAGGTGGAGTGATTATTACATGGTCTCATATCATCATAATCAAGTTTTTTCAACGAGAGAGAGAGAGTTAATAAAACTTTGTTATGTATTATCCAGTTTCAATGCTTTAGTTTTACTCACCTGTGATAAAATATACAGCTTTTGAGGACAATGCTTCACAAGAAAATTTACACTCAAAATTCTTCTCGGGCATCATTCATGAAGAAGTGCATAGAGGACAAAAAGATGACGAGGAAGAGCATTGAGGATGAATCCGATGAGAGAACTGGTGATGGCTGTAAATGGGTCAAGACTGATTCTGAATGTAAGTTGCTTTTTGGCATATAAATCTGCTTAATAATATCCCTGACTTAAGTTTCTATGACTAATAATGTTCTTATTTTTCTTGCAGATATTGTGCTAGAGATATAAGTCTGCTTCCTATTTTTACTAGCTATATTAGTAGCTGTTCAGGTAAACATCAATTCATAATTTATATAAGTAGAACAGTAGTGTGCCAATTCCATAGAACTTAATTGACAATATTTTTTGTTTTTATGCAGATTGAAGCAAGATTTTTGAAATGAAGATTATATGTGATATGTAGATGGTGCACAGTAGAGAGGAGAATGTGTGCGTTTGTTAATAGTGGATGTGATTATTTTTTCATGGTTGTGTCTGCAAAGGCGGAACAAGTCATGTTGTGGAAAATGATAGAACTGGTTTGTGATATGTAATCGCAAAAGTTAGACATTTTGTATGCTCTGCACACTTCTCATCCCTTTTTTTACTCCACTTTGTCACCTCCTTCCCTTCTTTTGTAACATCTCCCAATTAAATTAATGAATAATACTTTTTATTATTATACATACTTATATATTCTTATGTCTTTCTTTAATCTGTTTACTTTTAAATCTGTAATTTCTTTTAAAATGTAAATCTTATATGCTTATTAAACAAGTGATTACTTTAAAATTTTATTATTTTATAAATATTTATTTTCAGTTTAAATAATTTATTAAATAAGATTTTTTAAAATAAATTGATTATTTCAAAAACACTTATTTTAAATTTAAACATATTCGCCCAATAGATCCTATCAATTTTAAAATTAATTTTCTTATAAGTCTCTTAAACAAACAACATTCTCTTTGCTCAAAGTTATTTATATTTTCATATCAAACAAATCATCCATTGTATTATGTATTTATAGTGTGTTTGAACAAAATTTTCCGTGAGTACTTTTAAGAGATAAAAATTAAATAAACTTTTTTATGAAGTAATTTAATATTAATTACAAATGAATAAATAAATTATATAAGAATTATTCTATAAATTAATTTATGAATTCGTTTTTTTTTTTTTAAATGTTTAATATATTATTAAATTATATATATATATATATATGGATAACTATGTTATTAGTACACAATATTCATCGATTAACTTTTATAAAACTAAAAAATAAAAATTGATGGACCATCTTTAATTAGTCTTCTCTCATTTACATTTTTTTTTATTCACTATTATATGATTACATAAACTATATAGAAAAGGAACAAACAATATAGCAGTCCTAATTTAAGGATTTTTTTTTATCTAATTATAATTATATATAATAAATTTATCCATTTATAATACTTACTTTTAATGTTGCTACTTATAAGAATCAAATTATAAAAGATATTTATGTCTCTTACTCAGTTTCTGTAGTCTATTGTATTAATTATTTTTAGAATAAGAAACCCTTGATTAAAATTAGTGAAAATTTTTATATTGACAAATATTTAAAAAATAAAAAATAAAAAAATAAAAAAACAATTTCTTTTGAAAATATATAAATTTAAAATAATCGAAAAGTCATAATAATTATTTAATTATTTCACATAAAAACTTTTATATAGACAATACATGTCAGTGAAAATTCTTATAAAAATACGAATAAGTAATATTATATATATATATATATATATATAATTGGTTTAAAAAATGATAAATTATACTTATTATCCCTTATTTATATTTTAAAGTTTGTTTTAGTTTTTTAACTCTCAAATTTCAATTAATATGTTTTTTTAATTCAATTAATCAATACGATTTTTAACCTATTTTTAGCAGATGTATGAAACTTATTTATTATATTTACTTGTATGAAAATTATAAAATTCAAATAATATTTGAATAAAAAATATCATAAATGTTATAAAAATGCATAAAAATATAAGTTGTTGGAGCAACAACAAAAAAAAATATTTGATTTTTCAATTACTAATAAGATGCAATTTTTGTCGTACCTCTTAATTATTAAAAAATATGTATTTGTTAAACATTTTATCCAGCATTTTTCAATTACGTGTAAGTAAGAACAAATATTTGAGTCCATGTAATATAGAGATCTATTTTTTATAATAAAAAGAGATTATATTGCTATAATATTACTTTTAATAGGTAATAGTTTTTTTAAAATATTAAAATTCAACTTAAAAATAAAAAAAATATTTAAATAGATTTTTATATAGCAAAATTTTAAATGGATCAGTTAATAAAACATTACAATTTGATTAAAAAATAAGTAAACATTCTTATGTAAATTAATTATGTTAATTTTATATGGAAATGTTTTCCTTTTTTCTAATCATTTCAATAATAATGAATTAACTAGAATATGGTATTTTATTATTGATTTTTGATTGAACAGCCCGTACAAAGAAACCCCTGATGGCAAAGAAGTGCCACCTTCTTCTGGATCTATCCCAAATCCCACTCTCCAAACCCTAGAAAATTAAACCCTTCCCATTTTCTTTCTCTCATTATTCCTATCAAAGACTCTCCCTCCACTCTTCCCCCGCGATTTGATTTCTGGGGTTTCTTCCTTTTCGCGATTTCGATCTTAAACGTCAGGCTGTGGAATTCGGAATTCAGATTGAAGTTATTGGGGGTGAAGTAGGAGAGTTGTGTTGGCGCTGGCAATGCCATTGGTGTGGTCAGTGAGGAAATTTTCGGTGATTTTTGTGATACCGAAAAAACACAATGTCTTGGGCTGGTCCTGAGGATATTTACCTTTCTACTTCACTTGCCAGCTATCTTGACAGTGAGCACTCTCTCTTTCTCTTTCTCTCATATTGGTATACACTTCAAATTTGCTAATTTATGTGAAAGATTGGACACTTGATTTCATTATGTAATGTTGTAAAGGGTAATTTTCAGTGCCAAAATGTTGTGTTGGAAACGAGTAATTTGTGGAGTTTTTTTTTTTTAATGTTCAAAGTGTGTTTTGTATTTTTGTAGAAACTGGTGATTTAATTTTCAAGAGCCTCTAGTGTAATTTGATATCCAAGAGCCTCTAATTTAATTTGATATCCAAGAGCCTCTCGTGTAAATAAATTACTAGTGGCTTGATATCCCAGGGCCTCTAGTTTAAATAATAGTGTGCGGGGAACCGTGGAACACGGAAATATATAGACGTGCTTGGTATGTGATGTAATACAATTGTATGAGATAATATACGGAACATTTATATGTTGGTGTTGCAAATTACTCTGGACCTAAAATTTTCTCTATAGTTTCTAGACCTTTAAATTCTCGAAAACTATAGTCGTTACTGTAAAACTGAAGGCATAAGAATATGCTGTTATGGTGAATCGTAGAGGCCAATGATATTGCTTTTGAATTGTAATTTGCGATTGAATAGTTTTGATGTTACTTTACCATTTGTATTTAGCATACCAGTCTTTGCGAGATAGTGTTCAAGAGCAGTGAAAACCAGTTGTGTGTGGTAAATTAATTTGAGTTTTCTTTGGAGGTGAAGCTGATGTTGTATTTCTCGCAAATTTTTGTGGCCTTACACTAATTTTTGTTGTAGAGAAACTTCTTGTATTGCTTAGAGATGGTAGAAAGCTCATGGGGACACTTCGCTCTTTTGATCAATTTGGTACCAACTTCTCCTTAAATTATGTAATGTTTTGACATGCTATAGATTGACTTTCTAAATTGTTCCCTCAATAATATGCAGCTAATGCAGTTCTTGAGGGTGCCTGTGAGAGAGTTATTGTTGGTGAACTGTATTGTGATATCCCTTTGGGTCTCTACGTGATCCGTGGGGAAAATGTTGTTCTAATTGGTGAGCTGGTAAGATTACTAATTATTTCCCTTTGCATCTGAAAGTATTTTCTATTTTTCAATCTTATTTACAATCACATCTCTTTCAACTTTTAGGACTTGGAGAGGGAGGAACTTCCCGAACACATGACTCGTGTTTCTACAGCCGAAATCAAGAGGGTAAATATTGCCATATTGTTTCTTTATTTAACTGGTACTCTTTATGTGTATTTTCCATGGTAGTTAGCATCACATAATACATGATAGAATACTGCTGATTCGACACGCTTCATAAGACTGACTATGCAAATTGTAATGAGTATTGCTTTTGTGATTGAATCGTTCACATTTGCTGCCTTCAAACTTTACACGGTTTTTCTTAAAATCTCACATGCAGGTGTGTCACGTGAATTTTTTAAAATTCGTCCTATATTTTTGTTATGTTTTATAAATATTTAATTGTGCTGAAACTTTAAACTTAACTGCCCCAAAAATAGTTTAGAGTTTTTTTTTTTTTTGGAAAGATAGCCTAGACTTAGAATTATGTTAATATATCTATTTTCATATTTTATGTTTCTTTATGTTAAAATGATTTTAAAGATACATTTTTAGTTATTATATATGTGTGTGTGCATATATCTATCCTGTTTTATTGTTGATCGTGAATCTTACTATTCACTATTCAATTTGAGTCGCGATTCAAAAAGTAGGCTTTCCGATTCATACTTTGTATCCCGGTTCAACTACCTTGGTATTTTTATCTCCTTATCTCCCCATTTTAGTAAAGATTATGTTGTGACTTGGACATTCATCGTCAAGGTGCCCTTCAATTCATTGTTATAATTTCATTGCTTTTCTACTTTTCTTTACTAACCTTCAATTCATGAATATATAAAGCATGTGGAAACAAATAATGTATGTTTGTTTCTGATTCTCTTAATCATTTGGTAATAACCTTGGCTAGGAAAATAATGCCAAATTATACAATGATGACCAAGAAAAAGTGGACAGAGTAAGGGGTCATTTGGATAGGCCTATAATAATTATGCATGAACTCTGCCTACCAAATTCTAGCTCATTGTGTTGGTAAAATCACCCTTGAAATTGTTTTCTTTCCGTAGATGGTGGTGGCATAATAACTTGATCGAGATAAGTTTTCCATACCCTTTCTTCCAGGCCATATTCCTTGTCCTGGGTCTGATTTTCAAACTGATCTCAACGATGGTGTTTAGCTTAGCTATTGTAATGTTTATTTGTTCTGATTGGTAGTAAACAGTTTCGTGGTTTGCAGTTTATCTGATAATTAGCCTATATCCATTGGTTTTCTGTTATGATTTGGAATTTTGGAATTAGTTGCTGATGTGATCTATAATTTACATTTATTTAAGCAATAACTCAATTATGTAGACTTGTGAAGGTTTCTATTTTTGAATGGAACTGTGATTATTATGCATTGCAGGCACAGAAAGCAGAAAGGGAGGCTTCAGATCTGAAAGGGACTATGAGGAAAAGAATGGAATTCCTTGACTTTGACTAGTCAACCTTCATTCATCTTTCACCTCCCCGTCCGCAAATATTATAGCGACAGTTCTTCTTTTTGTCTGCTATTGTTGCCTTTCATTGGAGGGGGGTTGAAGACTCTTGAATTTTCTGTTGTAATATTATCCCCGGGAATCAATACTATCATTCATTTGCTTTAAAAAAATATCTATTAATATTGGTTCCTCTAATATCAGAGGATGCACATTAAAATATAAAATGCATTTACTGTTAAATTAAGGTGTAAATAAAAAATTATTATTTTTATAATAATTTTAAGTTATAAAAATTAAGGTGTAAATAAAAAATTATAAAATTAAAATCTTATTAAATTTTACTGTTAAAATAAAACTTGAAAAGATTGCTTTTACTATTAAAATAAAACTTGTAAAAATTGTTTCATGTTAAGATTAACTTGTTAAAAGTAAAATAACATTTATGAGTGTTTTAGGTTTCTTAAACAAAGGATCCTTTGAAGCACCTTTTCATCTTTCTAAGAATTTTTTTTAACCAAGCTTAAAGAACCATATTTTTGCTGAGGGTGCTCGAATGAGTAAAACATAAACAAATAAAACAAGTGTAAAACATACAATAACAAAAATAAGTTTCTAGGAATAAAAAAATTAGAAAGTGAGAAAAAGATAAATATGAATTTCTGATTCGTATAAAACATGAATCGGGAATTCTAAAACGATTTTAGAAGAAATTGAAAAGATAATATTATCCTATTAAATCATTTATTATTTTTTAAATTATTTTAATTATTTTATTATTATGTTATTTCTATTTTTAACATAAATTTGTCTATAAATGAAAAAACGTAAATTATACCACAATTGGAGTAAAAAAATAATTGAAATGAAAATAGCAATAAATTAAACTAAATATTAAAATCTTACCAAGAATAATGAGGATATTGAAATGCAAATTCAAATACACAGGAAACGAATTGAATGAATAAAAAAAATTAAAGCAAATCATGCGACATATTAAAACATTTCAATTAAAAAATAATCATTTATTTTTTCGAACGAATTTTAAAAAATTATAAATTGATAAAGTTTAAATTAATATAAAATAAAAAAATTATTCATTTAAGTCTTTAAGTATATAAATAAAAATTAAATATCTTTTTTTTATTAGTATTATAAAACAACTATTTTTTAAAAATAAATTCTCTGAATACTCTTTAATTTTTTACTTATTTCATTTTTTTTTTAAGATTCAAATTCATCTTCGTGTAGCCGGCAGAGAATAAAGTATTTTTAATTTATCAAAATTTAGAATAAAATAAATTCTTTATTTTCTATTTTTTGGTTTAAGGTTGTTGATTTTTTTAAGAAGAATCTCTATTGGTCTAAGTTTATTGTAATATAATTGGACTGTGAATCAGATCCCTTTCAAGTAAAATTATATTATTAAAATTAAAATTTGAAAAATTAAGAAATAAAATAAATGAAATTAATAATTTCTATGGTAAAATAGAATCCTAAGATAAATTATCAATATAAGATAATGACTTGCTCATAAATATTATTTTACAAATTTTGGAATATGAATGTAATGAGTTAATTGTTACATGATTTGTAATTCTCAAGTAGATAGAAACTAATTATCCATAAAATATGTAGTTTTATTATAGAGATCCGTTTGACTATAGATAGAGTTCAGGCTTTTAAAAGACATGTGATGCGTATTATTATATTATGAAACACTAGATTTAAATGATAATTGATGTGATGAAATTATTTAAGTTGATATAAAAAGTTCTTTTAAATTTTAAATACTTTTTTAATTATATTAACTTATCCTATATGATTTTTTTTATGATCATGTGTATATATCCTAAGCAAAATTAATAATTTATAATCATTAATAAAAAATCTTTATTTATATATATATATATTTAATTAATAATATAAATTATATATCTCTATACTAAAGAAAATTATGTATATTTTAAAATATAAAATATATTGTGAATTGAATAATTATTATATATGTATTAAAAATTTATTTTTAAAATTATATTTTTATTTTAACAAAGGAGTTGTTACCTATTATATAAAATTTTGTATTTAATTAATATTATCTTTTATTGGAAAATTGATTTATATTAATAAAATTAGACAAGTTTCATAATTTATTTGATAATTTTTCTAATTTTGTATTTGTTAATAAATTTATCCAATAAAAACATATATAGAAAATTTATTCTTATTTCAAATGAGAAACGAAAAAGTAATTTACTAGTTAAATGTAAGACATTTCTAATTAATTCATTAAAAAGGTTAGTTAATTCCATCAATAACATTAAATTTATTAATAATTGGTTTTAATTTTTTAAAATTATTGGAAGACTATTTCTTCATAATTATTTTTACTAATTAATTAATTAATTAATTGATGTTTGTTAATCGTTTTCTCTAATTCTTATGAGTTACTGAATTTATCTTATCAATTATTAGTATTTATTGTATAATAATTAAAATTAATTTATAGTTTCTTATAAAGAACAAATTACAAAACTTCTTACATATAAAAATAGGTAGTAAATGAAAGAAAGTCGTTGCAAACAAAATAATATTCAATTTTATAAGAAATTTCAATTTTTATAATATAACGATAGAATATAAAGCTAGATAGGAAGCATATAAAATATATAAAAATAAAAAAAATAGAGAGTAAATAAATACCTACTGAACTGTGTATTAAACTCATTTTTAGTTACATTTTAGTAATTTCATTTTTCTTCTCATAATTTCAATAATAATGAATTAACCAAACGTTGCTTTGTTTTGATTGAATAAACCCTGAATAGCAGAAGCAGCACCTCCTTCTCGAATCACAAGTTCGAAACCCTAGAAGATTAAACTCCGCCCTTTTCTTTCTCTCATTTCCCTTTCAAAAAGGCTAGCTTTCAACTCTTACGCGGCGATTGGATCTCTGGGGTTTCTTTCTCTCCGCGATTTCGATCTTAAACCCGAGGCTGTGGAATTGTGAATTCAGATTGAAGTGATTGGGGGTGAAGAGAGTTGAGTTGGCGCTGGCAATGCCATTGGTGTGGTTAGTGAGGAACTTTTCGGTGATTTTTGAGATACCGATAACGCAAAATGTCTTGGGCAGGCCCTGAGGATATTTACCTTTCTACTTCGCTTGCCAGCTATCTTGACAGTGAGCCTTCTCTCTTTCTTTTTCTTTCATCTTGATATACACTTCAAATTTAATAATTTATGTGAAAGATTGGACTCTAGAGATAGTAGTGCTTAGCTTTCTTTTTTTTCTTTTTTTCCTGTTTTCATCGTGTAATGTGTAAAGGGTAATTTTTAATGCCAAAAAGTTGTGGACTTGGTCTGAAAGGAGTAGTTTATGGAGGGGGAGGTTTTTTTAGTGTTCAACTTTGTCTTGCATTTTTGTGGAAAGTGATGATTCAATTTTCATTGGGAATTTTAGGTTGGGTTGACTACTGTTTTATACATTAGGATGCTGCAGGGGAAAGGGAAGGGTCACGATTTTGACTGATAGATTCCTATTCTGCTTGTTTGTTACGAGCTATGTATACCAAAGCAAAAAAAATCATGCTTCCAAAATGTCATTAGGGAAGAAGGAATTTCTGGTACTGCCAATTCAATTGGTCCTATGTTTGTACTCTATAGTTGTTATACCTCCTAAATTCCAGTCATAGTCGCCCATGCAAAAGTGAGGGCATGAAAATATGCTATGTTATGGTGAACTACTGACGTGAACGATATTGCTTTTGAATTGTAATTAATTTGTGTGATTGAATAGTTTTGATGTCACGTTGCGTCTGGCATATTTAGCATACAAGGCTTTCTGAGAGGGATTTTGGCTAGATATTGTTGTAACGCTATGAAACCGGTTGGATGTGGTAAACTAATTTTAGTCTTATAGGTGAAGCTGATTTTGTATTATGTACAATTTTTTTTGGTCTGACAATAATTGTTGTTGTAGAGAAACTTCTTGTATTGCTTAGAGATGGTAGAAAGCTCATGGGGACACTTCGCTCTTTTGATCAATTTGGTACCAACTTAGCCTTAAATTATGAAAAATTCGATACGCTATAGGTTGAATTTATAAAATTTCCCATCAATAATTGCAGCTAATGCAGTTCTTGAGGGTGCCTGTGAGAGGGTTATTGTTGGTGATCTGTATTGTGACATCCCTTTGGGTCTCTATGTGATCCGTGGGGAAAATGTTGTTCTAATTGGTGAGCTGGTAAGACTGCTAATTGTTTCCCTTTGCATCTAAAAATCTTTTCTACTTTTCTATCTTATTTACAATCACATGTCTTTCAACTTGTAGGACTTGGAGAGGGAGGAACTTCCTGAACACATGACACGTGTTTCTACAGCAGAAATCAAGAGGGTAAATATTCCTAAATTGTTTCTTTATTGAATTGATGTTCTTTGTGTATATTTTCTCTCCTTATCTCCCCTCACTTTTATAAAGATAATATCATGCTGTGACTTGGACATTCCTTGTTAAGGCACCCATCAATTCTTTTTTGTAATTTCATTGCTTTCCTACTTTTCTTTACAAACCTTCATTACATCAGGATTATATAAAGTTTGTGGGAATGAACAGATTTGATATTTTGTTTCTAATATCTACTAATCATTTGCTAAGCAACCTTCGCCGGGGAAATAATGGCAAACTGTTTTGATGATGAGCAAGAAAAAGTGGACAGACTAAGTGATCTTCTGAATTGGCCTATATTAAATACTTATGAACCCTACCTACCAAATTCTAGCCCATTGAGTTAGTAACGAAGTCCTCGAAATTGTCTACCCATTAAATACTCTTCCATGCCACAACCAACCTTATTCTGGTTATGATTTTGAAACCTGTCTTAATGATTAAATCATATTTAGCTATTGTATGTATTGTAGTATTTATTGGTTCTGGCTATTACCGAGCAGCTTCATGTTTGCAGTTTACTTGATAAGAGCCTATAGTACGCTTATAGGCAGAGTAAATTCTTTATGATCAAAAGGAATCTCAATGCTATAGTTATGCAGAAAGATGTCCTAAATATTTGATGGTCTATTTATAAACCCATCATAGTACCCAAATAAGATTAAAATCCTAAAACTATCACTACACAAAAAACATTACGCACACTCTATGGAAGAGAGAGCTGTCTCCCAAATAGAAGAATGTTATATGTCATTTACTTCTACATTTGGGTCCATTGGTTTTCTGTTATGATTTGGAAATAGTTGCTGATTTAGCCCTATTATTTGTATTTATTTAAGCAATAGTTCAATTATGTAGACTTGTGAAATTTTCTATCTTTGAGTGGAACTGTGTGATTATGCAGGCACAGAAAGCAGAAAGGGAGGCTTCAGATCTGAAAGGGACTATGAGGAAAAGAATGGAATTCCTCGACTTCGACTAGTCTAGCCTCATTCGTCCTTCACCTCCCCATCCGCAAATATTACAGCGGCTGTTCTTCTCATATTTTGTTTTCTTTTTCTCTGCTATTGCCTTCCATGAGAGGGTTGAGTACTCTTGAATTTTCTTTTGTAATATTAGCCCAGAAATCATTACTATCATTCATTCGCTTTAAAAAAAATTGCCAATCAATATAAGCATGATTTCAATTCGTAACTCTGATTTGGGGATGAAAGGCTTCAGATTGTGTAAAATTTGTATTTTACTAGTCCAATGCTTTGCAACCTTAAATTGAACATGACTATGGTTAACCGTGAAGTACTCTAATTACTTCATTTCGCTATCAATGTTGCTTTTAAATGGGGTATTTTAGGCTATAAAATATGATAATGATTATTTTACACAACTAAATTCATAATAAATAAATATTGTATATACTGCAGATTATCAGATATAAAATCAAAACTTTTAATGTTCAAAATGACAATCATAAAAAATCTAATCTATTTATTTATTTATCTTTCATCCAAGTTAGTGAAAATTAAAATGAAAAATTAATATATTTTTTAAAATATTTTGAAGACTTTGTAACATTTTTTATTTTTATCAATTTCTATTTATGAGATCTAGAACATTTAACTATCTAAAGAAAATTTGAGTATGCTAACATACATTATTTTCTCTTAGAATCTAAACTATAATATTAAAAAAATTGATATTTTTTACAACATTCTAAAATTTTGTGCAAATCAATAAAATGTTCCTGACCATTATGATTTTGGTGTTTGAGAGTTTCATTTGGTTCCTACTAATATAAACCAGTCATGAAAGACCATTTAAAAAAAGAGATAAATGTTAATATAACATTTAAGTGGATAAAGATTTATCTATCAACCAAAAAACTAACTAATCTAATATAATACGTTTTCATTTTTTTTTTATTTTAACATCCCATTGTTTTGTAAGACAAAATTCTTCATTTAGCCAGTTAGATCTATTACAGTAAAACCATCCAATGAGAATAATAAGAATGATATCATCAGTAAAATGTCTTTTGAATTCTAAGTAATAATATCTTTAGTAAAATGAATTTATAGTCAACACCTAAAAACCAGTACGAAAAGACCATTTTGTTTTTCTTTTTTTACTATTAACATGTAGACACCGACACCTCTGTCATTACCTTCTCTCACCAACAAGAAAACAAGAAATTTGCGGAGAGAATCCAGTGAGTAATATGTGTGTATATATATATATATATATGAATAAAAGAACATTAATTCAATCAATTAAACTAAACCACATGACAGAAATTAAATTGTGTCAGTGTCATACCTCAGACTAATTTTATAACAAAATTTTAATTAGTAAACATACAACTAATTCATATTTCTCACATAAATTTCTTACATAAAACCCTCTATCCTATTCTGTGGTAATTCGAAAAGCAAATAAGAAACAACTGAATTGCATTTCACTAATCTACCCTTAATCACTCTCTTAAACTAATCATTCATCCACTCACCTTGGCTAGGCCTTTTTTTCCAACTCAAGGAGCACAGACACACTCGTTCGCTTAGTATACATTTCAAACCTCAATCTCCATAAACCCAACATTTTTTTTCTTCTTCTCTCTCACTTTCTCGGTCTTCCCTTCACAGATCCAGTTTCTCTCTCCCCCTCTCTGTGAAATGTGTGGGGTCTCGCTTCTGGCGTTTCTGCTTCTGCTATCCCTCTGTGCCGAAGCTTGTGTTCACGATTACAGAGGGGAGAAATTCGCCGCCAAAGGCAACGCCTTTGTCGTCCATGGAGGTAGCGAGGGAATTTACGCTTCTGCCCCCAATCTCACCGACACTTACCCACCGCCAAATCCTGATTCTTACATACGGTCATTCCACTTCTCCCTTCAATTTCTTATCTGGGTTTGTTAAAGAACTTCCCTTTAAGCTTTATCTTCATTGTTCGTTAAGTTTTATTGTGTAACCCCACCAGATTCAGAATTGTTTTATGTTTTCTGTATGAAAAATGTAATTGAGGTCTTAGGAGGCTTGTTGAATTGCTGCATTGAGCTTTCAGTATAGTGGGTGTGAGGTTCTCGGTAAAAAGTGCTTTTCGTTATTGTACTAGACGTTCTTAATTCACTTCAATCTGTAAGTAAAATGTGTAATTTTACTTCAGATTTGAAAAGGATTTCAACTAGTTTGATAAAAAGTTGGAAAATTTGGTACTGTATTGTTAGTTATGCTGATGTTTGAATTGAGCACGCCTTTTGCTCAATTCAAACCAACAGATATAATAAAAATTCTTAGCTTATAAAAAAAAAAGTTACGCTGATGTTTTATTTGTTGTAATGTAAAAACCAGATTTGAAAGGATTACATTTCGGAGAAACAAGGAGTTTTCTAACTTCAGCACATGGCCGATTCAAGCTGTTCTTTTTGAAGTTGAAGATAGAGAGACAATTGGTGGTTCAGCTTATGGAGGTCAAAGGGCTGTCTGCTGCACCGGTGATCTAGCAAAACTCGGTGTGTGCGCTGAAGGACAGGTGATTTACCGCCCTTCTGTAGAAAATCCTGATTGGCCTCAAGTTTTTGGTGTCTCTTTTGAAATTGATGATGAAGAGGCAGTGCTGCCCTTGAAATCTATACAAATCACAAAAACTGGGATGTATAACTTGTATTTCATCCATTGTGATACTAGGCTTAAAGAATTGGTTGTAGAAGGGAAAACTGTATGGAAAAATCCCTCTGGTTATCTGCCTGGTAGAATGGCGCCTATGAAAATTTTCTACCAATTCATGTCTTTTGCATATGTATTGCTTGGGATGTTCTGGTTTTCTCAATATGCTAGATTTTGGAGGGAAGTATTTCCCCTGCAGAACTGCATTACGCTGGTGATAACCCTTGGCATGTTTGAGATGGCTCTGTGGTACTTTGACTATGCTGAATTCAGTGAGACTGGAATCAGGCCAACTGGGACAACTATATGGGCAGTCACCTTTGGGACTGTTAAGCGGACAGTGGCACGTTTGGTCATTTTAATGGTTTCAATGGGTTACGGTGTTGTGAGACCTTCCCTTGGTGGACTTACATCAAAGGTGATTTTGCTTGGAGGAACCTTCTTTCTTGCATCTGAAGTGCTTGAGTTGGTTGAAAATGTTGGTGCAGTAAGTGATCTTTCTGGAAAGGCAAAACTGTTCTTGGTTCTTCCGGCTGCAGTGTTGGATGTGTTCTTCATTCTTTGGATTTTCACTTCACTCTCCGCAACTTTGAATAAGCTTCAGGTAATTCATCTTCTAGGATTGTCTCAATATTCCATGAAACGCCGGGCATGCTTTTTCTTCTGTCTCATACACAAAGTAGCTTTTCTTGTAAATGAGACATAAACTGCAGGCTGCAAATTTTTCACTTTATTCGGTAAACTTGCCAGTCACGCTTTTCCTCCTTAATTTTTATTTAAAGCACTGTTGGGTAACAATTGGCAGTAGGAGTATTATTATGGTATGGTATGTTTGCTGAATTTTGTAGAAATTTGACTTGACAGTATTTGTGAAATAGTTATCTAGCAGGAGATTCTGGGAGTGAACTGCCATAAAAAATACTGTTATATTTGTGACCAATAAATCAGGCTATAAGGGCATATGGGTTATATTGAGTTAGGTGGTTGAAGTAATCAAGGAACATGGGGAGGACTTTACAATTCTCCCTCAGTATGCTAATAGTATGTATTTTTCATGTTTGATATTTCATGGTTATGTTATGATATTTCTGAAGAAAAATAAGTATTAACGGTCAAATTATAGTTTTATTCTTCAATCGTAAATTAATGAAATATTCTTTACTAGATTGAAGTATCAGATCCTGATGATTTTATTCCATGAATGCTACTTTGTTTTCTTTTTATGCACAAATAAGGATGATTATCTTAGACTTTTGCTATGCTGCTGCACCTCGTAATGTAACAACTGATTGTTCACTTTGTCATGTCTTTTAATATAACTATCTAAACTTGACTCTTCTGGGCTTACGTAATGCAACAGGCCAGAAGAATGATGATAAAATTAGATATTTACAGGAAGTTCACTAATGCTTTGGCAGCAGCTGTGATTGTATCTGTGGGCTGGATATGTTATGAGGTAATTCACAGGCAGAAATATATTTTAATTGCTTTGCATGTTAACTACACCTAGTTATAGTAGAGTCAAGTTCATTGGTCTATGCAATCAATGGAATCTGATGCTATAAACAAATTAAAATGAGATGTAACTTTTTTATCAAAACTAGAGCTGGAAATGTGTTAGAAAATAGATGTTATATGCCTGCCTGTTTACTGATTTAATACGTCAATCGAATTTAGATATATCAAGTCTTGATTATTCTTCTACTTTCTCTTTCAGCTTTATTTCAAATCAAATGATGTATACAATGAGCAGTGGCAGAATGCATGGATCATCCCAGCCTTCTGGCAAGTTCTGTCTTACTCTCTCTTGTGTATTATCTGCATTCTTTGGGCACCATCTCAAAGTGCAACACGGTAAAAAATCCACCTTTTTCTTTCTGCTTTTTCTGTCTATATACATCATTTGTATCTCACTATTGTTTCTGTTCTTGACAGATATGCTTACCGTGATGATGGGAGCGATGAATTTGATAGGGATGAGACTACTTTAACGCTCATAAAACCATCACCTATTTCTTCAAAAGATGTTCGAAGTGTACCAGATGCTAGACCAGTGCAAAGCAGTAACGGGAATTCAAATGATGATTTAGAAGAAGACAAGAGAGAATGAAGTAGAATGTAGCCATGATTCTGTGCTTCCATTGTACCCCTCCTGAAAATTAGCTCCATGACTCTTTTCCTTTTATTCTTTTATTTCCTTCATTAGCCTTTACTCTCACTTGATACTTTGTCAGCTCATATTTCCTTGCGCTATTCGATTACATGACAGAGTCCTGTGTGTTCCTGCGATGCCAATGCACAAGAATATAATTTAGTCACTTTTTACTAATACAAAGGAACCTTTCTTCAAATATGCGATATGTTATGTATATTATCCATGTGCATGCATGCATACATGTGGGGACACTTACTAGAAGTTTTTCGTTTTTAAGTTTCCAGCTGTAAAGCATATGTTAGTATTTTAATATTCAGTATTGATGAATGATATTTTGAATCCATGGATTTTGTTTTGTATGTATATTCTTCTTTCACAAAAGTTTAAGGATAGAGTTGAATTGCTACTGGTCAATAAAAACGATTTATCAATGTAAAGCTATCATCACATTGAATAATCGAAACTTTTTATTATCTTTTACGATGAATCCAGACTCGTATTTGAATATTAAAAATTTTACTTTCAATTATTGGCCTATAAGGAAGAAGAGGAGTGTAAAACAGTTTCTCTCACTCCTTTTTTTTCTTACGAAATGGTTCGGACTTAAATGCGCTCCTATATATATAATCTTCAATATTTATTTTCTTATAATTTAATAGTTAAAATAATTTATTATTTTAATTTATTACATTAAAAAATAAATAATAAAATTATTTTTAAAATGAATAGATGCTCGTGATATATATATATACTCTTAATCGTTGAAGCTCATGTTAAAGAAGATTTTACTTTAAAACGATATTGATAATTTATCTTACTATCAAACTATCATCCCATGTGATTATTTCAGTTTAAAGTTCTTTAAATTAATAACATAAAAAAAACATATCTTATTAGACAGATTTATTTAAAAAAAAAAAACTTATTATCTTAATAAATATATTACTTTTAGTAGATAGGAAGTAATTAATTTCAGAATAAATTAGGAATAATACTTAAAAATTTAAGTGATATATGGAATAAAAAAAATAGTGATTTGATCCAGCTTCGTTGGCAGGGTCTTAAATTGGTTCCTGTTCATGGACATAAGAAGAATAGGAAAAAGTAAAATTAATGTGAAACAGCTAAAATTAGATGGCAACAAAACATTAGGTGATCCAACCGCAGGCATTTAGCCTTGTGGCCACAGAACTGCCTGAATTTCTGGCTTGTCTCTAATAACTCTTAAACCTACAATAAATTATCTTTCACATCATTTCCTTTATTCTTTGCTCATTGGAGAATGGCATCTAGTATCCTAAAATAATGTTACTAAAATACCCCACCATAATTTCAAATTTTCAACAAAATCCTGTTTACTGATTCTTCTTATCTGTGTACTGTAAAAATAAACTCAAGCAAACGATTGTGTAATTATATTGGTGTGTAAATATTACTGTCCACCTCTTTATATGGCAGTCCCTCCCTCCCACACCCATCTAGATTGAAACCTACCCTCTCCAAGATTACTGACGGCGTTGAAACACCAAAATACAAAACATTAGGTGCTCTATATTGCTGATCCATTCTGAATAGACCAGTGTCCCTTTCTAGCCATAACACTAATTATTTTTGTGTCCCTGAAGAACTTCCAAGTTCTTATAGTTTTGTAGCGAAGAAGGAACACATGAGCTGCTTGGACAGGACGGGACAAGGTTACAAGGTATGAGAATATGTTTACAGGTTAACATTCATGTAGATAAACTTGGCCTTCTTTCAGAATGGACCTGATGCACCTTTTCATAAAACTGTAACACTTGTAAACAGTAGGCAATTAGTAACTAACTGGTCCATGAACCATAGAAGGAAAATTCAGTATTGATTATCCAATTACAACACATTACTTAGTAACCAAAATGTTCCATGATTCTTTATTGAAGTAAGGTCTTTTAGCATACTCACAACATATCAGCAATTCCCATGTTATGGTGTGTGAGCTATATCTAATACTCTTCTGTTTTCCATATGAAGAATCTCTCAGAAATAAGAAATAACAGAAGATATACAGGCGTCCAAAGACGAAAGTTATCTAGAACTAAGATTTCAGACAAAACATCTATTAGTGCCAAAACTATCACATTGTATAGAAGTCATTTGAAGCTACAAAAGAAACCGCCTTTTTACGACCTTAGAGAAAATAAATAAAAAAAACACACGTACAACAAATTCCAATATAAACAAATGAAACAAAATCTAGAATGTGGTGAGAAATCAAATAACGTGCTTACAGGCAGCAGCATTCAGGGTGAGGTAGCTACTTGGCTTTTCACGAGCCACATCAATCTTCAACACAAGATTAGGGAATCTTAATCTTTCTTTCTTGATAATCGTGGATCATGGTAGTAAATCTTGTTGGAGCACCCACCTGAGAGCTTGAGCAATCTCAGATTGGCCAGCACTCAATTACCTGAAGGCTCCAGGGAAAAAATTAAAAGAATATGTCCTAGCTTCTAAATTGCAAAACTCCATTGCATTTCTTCACTTCACTTCACTCCACTCCACTCCACTAGTCCATTCCATCATTCAGATCTCCTCCTCAAGTGCTGCGAAACAGGAATCCCTTCAAAAAAGTCCAAAACAGCATCCTCCAGGTCCTCAACAGAGTACTTGATGTAATTCTCCGGATGCCTCCCACTCTCTATGTGACTCCTGAACCTCCCAAGAAACGACCTATACGCCGGAATCAGCTTCTCCGATATCGATATCCTCAGCTCCTCCCTGAGCTGCGCATCCGGTATCAACCAAACCGCCTGAGTCCTATGAACCTCCTCAAACATGGCATTGAAAGCCTTAAACCTCTCCCTAAGTGCACTCTTGGACACCCCAGATGAAAACCCCCCACTCACATGCAACCCCTCATCCCTCAAACAATACAACACCCTCACCCACGTTGCCCTCTGGTAGCTCGTCGCTGCCTGCCGGAACTTCCCGGTGAGCTTCTTCAAATAATCATCCCCAATCATCTGCCTCAACTCCGGACTCCCCCTCACCTTCTGCACAATGTAGTGCACATTGTTCATCACAAACAAGTGAGCCAAAGACGCATCCTTGTAGTGCTTACTCTTCCCATCCAAGTTGAATTGCAATATCACAATAATCCAAATCAAGTGGACATCCAAAGGGGTCTTCTCCTCAAACTCGTTCAAATCCAAATCAGGTATCCCAGGATCACCCGAATACCTAGACCCAGTGGAGGGCTTAGACACTATAAGCTCATTCAAAGTAACCTTGTAATCGGAGATCAAACTTATGTAATTCATCACATACCGAGTCAAAGGGTGAATCGTCCCACCAGGGACAGGAACCCTAGAAGGTTCCCTAAGCACAGCGTTCTCAAACTCCGACAAAATCCCCCTCGCAGCCTCCCCCAACCTTGACAAAATCTCCGCAGCCTGAACCCTAATCGACTCCGAGGACTTGGAATCAAACACAACATCAATATCCGGCATCAACTCCGTCAATGCATCGTGCAAATCCAGAATCTTGAACAACTTCTCCGGCGACCTCCGGCTAATACTAATCGCCTCGGCGAAGTTGAAGAGCTGAATCGCAGGGCCTTTCACAGTCTCCATGAAGCAAGCGTCATCGATGGCGGTTCCAACTCCATCAAAGATTTGCTCGCAGAGCTTCTTCTCACTGGCAAAGAGTGTTCTAACGCAGACTTTCGCGGCTCGTATCCAGCGTCTGATTTTGTTCTCGAGCTGCTCCCACTCGAGGCGCTGCACGTCGCCGATGCTGAGCTTCTCGATTCCGAGCTTGCGGAAGCTGGCGTCGACGGAGGATTTTCTGACGCTGCCATAGACCTGGATGCACTCGCGCAAGTAGCCGGAGGAGACCATGCGTTCGGCGATGCAACGGAGGTCGTAGACGGCGTCGGAGGGGATGAGATCGATCTCGCGGATACTGCTGGTGGAGCGGTAGCTGCCAGTGATGGAGGAAGCAGCGCCGTCACTGTTGAAACGGAGGAGAGAGGTTTGGCTAACGTCGAAGTTTTCGTCGCTGTCGTTTTGGGGGTGCTTGGGGGAAGAGGAGGAAGAAGGAGGGTCTAGGGTTTGGGAGGGTTCGTCTTCGGTGGTGGGGTCGAAGGGGTTGGTGTGGGAAATGAGGATGTTGCGGAACTCGTCTTCTAAGCGGGCCATGGCGATCTGGATGGCGGAGTTGACTTTCTCCGAGACAGAAACGGAGGAGAGGGACCGCTGGATTTCGTCCACCGCTTGCAGGTAGAGATCCGCCTCGTCGCGGTCGCCGGAGAATATCATCTTGTCCCGAGCATCCTCCGACGCCGTGGAGTCCCACCGCAGAATAATCTTCTCCGCCGTCTCGAGCGGGAGGCTCTCCATCATCAACGGAATCAAACGGCGTGAGACAGAGAGAGAAAGAGATAGTTTTTGTCTGAATAATAGAGAAAGAGAGAGAGGGTGTGGAAAAAGTTGGCGTTTTTGGGTAAAAGAAAATTGTGTATGTGGAAAAATGAAATGAAGAGAAGAGACTTGTGTTGTGTGTGTTTGTGGGAGTAGTGTAAGAGTGGGACATATGATTGAATGACTCATTTGACTTTTTAAATGCCGCCGTTGGAATATTTTACAGTACATTCCGGCCAATTTTGGTGTTCTCCTTTTCTGTTTTTGACCTTTTTTGCATCCTTCTTTTTCACAATAATATCATCACATACTCATAATCATTCCCTTTTTGTATCCTCAATGGCTTTCTTTTTCACTCATCAGTTTTATATACACCATTCATGTAAATTTTCTTACTTTCTAAATTAAGTTCGATACTAATTTTCTCTTGTGTACATATTATGAGCTTCTGTGTCCCTGTTACGTTATATCAGATGCTTTTTACTGTTACATTAGCTTCCCACTTTGTCTGGTAGCAACAACAACCACCATATTATTCATTTTCCTTTAGTAGACTGACACTACAAGCTAGTTCTAGTTCTAGTAGTGAAATTGGTGTTTGGTTTGAAATGCTTTTCCCTTCCAATTCATACATACACACTTACATAAAATGCTTTTCCCTTCCAATTCATACATACACTTACATAACATATATTATATACAGTGTTGGTACAGCTGCATTGCAAGGTGAAGGTGAGTCACATGTATATAATATACATCAATCATTCTAAAACAGTGAGTGTATTAATTGCTTGAATGACTTTCCATTTGCATTGGTTTGGGGTATGTAATTTGTAAGATTGGAGGTAATTGAATAATTATTATGAAAAAAGGGAATATAAAGAGATGGTAGTTAGGAAGAAGAAAAAGATGGATTTCCCCGGGAGTTTGGAATTGAAGTGAAGATTGTTGAAGCCATGTTGGGAAAAGAGTGGGGTTTTATAATTAATGAAAAGTAATGGTAATAGAGAGTATGTGGGTTGGGGTAGTAGTGAATAATGAGCACATGAAGGAGGACCCAGTTGGGTTGGTAGTTTTGAGAAACCATTGATTCGTACATTCATTCAACTCAAGGCCACTGCACACTGCATACCTCACCTATCAACCCAATCAATCATCATCTTCTCTGAGACAAAATTTAATTAATACTCTTATAACCATCATCAATTTCTTCTATACAACAAATATTCAATTATTATTGTTTAGGTTATTTTACTCCTTTAAATTATTAAAAACCACTTTAAAACATGTTGTCAATATTAGCACAAAAAATATAATATGAAAACAGACAAATTGTTTAAATTGACCAACATCATATATTTAACTAACTTTATAAAACAATAATTTTAAAACATAACTGTTAATTTTTTGTGAATTACTTTGCATGTAAAACGGTTATGATTGTGTATTCAGGAAGATGTGACAAAGTATTTAATATTTCTTTTAAAGATAATGGTAAGTTAAGTATGTCAATACTATCATAAAATAAAAACTTAATTAAAATGGCAATTCCTATTGAGATAATAAAAATAAATAACTTAATAATAAATTATGTGATTTGTGATTTAAATATACCTTCTTTCTATCTTAAATTAATTTTAAAATAAATTTGGTTTGATAAAATGGTTAAAATATAAAAAAATAAATTAAATATTTTTTAACCGGTCTGTTTAGTAAATAATTCAAATTATTATATATAAAATTAAACTTAATTTTATTAATATAATTTAAATTTTAAACTTATATTATTTTTAATTTTTATTTAAAATTATTTATTTAAAAAAAATTAAAAGAAGTCAAAATAATATGTTAATTCGTTTACTCTACATGAAATCAAATAAATTTAAAAGAATAGGAATTTAAGACCCGTTTAATATAATTATAAACATTATATTGTATTTGTTTTAAAAAATATCTTATATCAAACAAACCTAAGCCAAATTAATTTAATAATTTGACCTCATATTCTTATATACTAGTTTAATAAATAATTATAAAAAATAAGGAAATTTTTAATATTTTTAGTGACTATTAAAGTAGGTCATGTTTCATTAAAATAGATTTTATTTCACTTTTTTCTCTTATCAGTTTTATTATAGAATTTAATTTTAATATATAATAAGTTTTAATTATAACTTTAAAAATAATTATTGTAAAAATCAATAATGTTGTCAACCATAACTATATATATATATATATAATAAATAACATTGTTAAAAAATTCTATATTATCATTAAATTTTAATTAGATTCTTTGTTTTATTCCAGATTTGAATAATTTTTAGCATAAGGGTTTAATATTGTACTGAAGTTTTACAAGGTTATAGGATATTCTAACTTTTATTTTGTATTGAAACTCAATTTAAGATTTTCTTAAAATATATCTACTAACTGTCTTTTTCTTAACTTAATTTTAATGTAAGCGACCCATAATATAATAACATTAATTATTATCTAAATAGTAAAATTATTTGCGAAAACATCTTTTCAAATGAAAGTACAATATATTTAATAAAAATGAATCATTAAATATTTTAAAAGAAAAAATATAATCTGGTACATTAATTTTTATAGTAAATAATATGAGAATTTTAGAAATAAAATAATAATTACAAAATAACTCGAATGGGGTAAAATCCTAATATAAAGTTGCAAGAATGTTATGTTATTTGCTAAAAAAAGTTAAAGTTATATACATGCACAATTTTACTTTATAAAATAATAATTTTATTATTTGATTGTAGTTAAATATATGATAGAATTTTAAATCCATTAAAAAGAAAATGAATTCAATTATAATATATAAATATATAAATTTTATTTTACAAACCAATTTTTTAAAATTGAATTAAATTTTATAATTATTTTTTATATGATTTTGAAACTTAATTATCCATTATAAAAAATAATAGAATTTTTATTAAGAGAGTAATGATACAGTTATATTTTTTTTTATTTTTTTATACTTGTATAATATTTATTGTTATTAAATTTATTAGAAGTAAATTAAGTTTAATTTACTTTTATAAAAAATTTTAAGTTTTACACTTATTTAATATACTGTAATTATTAGGTGATGTTAGATTTTCAATCTTCCCTTATATTTATACTTTTCAACCCAAAAATAAATCTACATATTGATAATTACTATTATAACAATCTTATATCGGGTAGTTTAATAATATTGTGATATCATGTTATAAATGAATTTTAAGTTTAACTTATTCCTACAAAATTAATTTAAAAAAATGATATTTTTACTTATCTAGTATACTATAATTTAGACTTATCTTTAAACGTTGTGTTTATCTCACATCACTGAATGTATAAAAGAATATCCAACAAAATTTAGTCTAAAGAAAATAATTTTTGTAAAAAAATTTATTAAATATAATACGTTCAAAAATATGAAATGATCGTACATTTAACATTTTTATCGTGAAAATGATTGATGGATAGTTTTTGAAAGGCAATGGTTTGTAAGAGGAATTAAATGGAGTCACGTCCTTCTTATCCTTTCTTTCTGTATTATTTAAGAAAGAAAAAAGAGAGTTTAATAATAACTTAGGTTGCATATACAATAGATTGAATAATATATATGTTTGCATGACTATCAAGATACGACAAAACTTCTATCCCCATCATCATATACATGCCATACATACAATAAAATAAAGTTTATGAGGTTAATTTTGTCTTACACTCAAAATAGAACACTGAACATAAAACTATTTGCAGATGGTTTGTTTAAGTTTATTTTTCATTTTTGACACCTCTAATTAAAACAATAATTTAGACGATTGATGAGAATGGTAAGAAGAAGTGATAAAAAGTGAAGAAGATTGAGATTAAGAAGAGAGTTTAAAAGGAAAAAGCAATGTTTTGTATAATGTGTATGACAGAGATGCAGATTAGGATTGTGAGTAGTGGGCATGTTAGAAAATATTTTAGGGAGCAATTAATCAGCATTTTGAAATTGAAATTGAATGACATGTGCATTTTGATGTAAAAGGAATATTCACACATTTAAATAATCAATGGTATTTGCATTGGCATAAGAGCCTTCAAACCCAAACCCTTTCTCATCCTCCCACAAATTCTTTTTCTGCTAACAAAAAGACAAAATGCTAGCTTCAGAATTTAGAGGTGCACGAGTGCTCCTCCAACCAAATCATTTCAACATATTACAATTAAATTCTCCCCAAATTTTACTAATTTCCACCAAACTTCTAGAACTACAACATCTCACCTTCCCACCATTCCATATTTTACTAAATCTATATTCTAATTTTATTTTATTTGCAACTGAGATTTTTAACCATTCAAATATGAGTTATAAATTTGAATTTATGAGTGATCCATTAAATATTAAGTGAAGTTTTAAGTCATATTTTGTAAATTAAAGATAATTAATGTATATCTTTTGTAAGATTATTTTTTATTAGAAGTAAATTTTAAGTTTGAATAAAATAAGAATTACATTTACTTACGGATATATTTTAATTTAATCTTATCTTTAAGTGATGTGAGATTTTTAATATACCCAAACATGGAATTATAAATTTATGAATGGTCCGATAATAGTTTAAGAATTTTATGGATGGTTCAATAATAATAATAAGTGGTATGATAACCCAAAATTTTTGTTAAAATAAATTCTCATACTAAATTAAAAAATGGACTTTTGACTTTTTATCTATCTTTAACGTTATTTTATCTTATTTTAATAAATATTATAAATAAAGGACTTTTTTATTAATTAGAAAAAAAATTATTTCATACAATTTAAAAGAACAAAAAGTAGTAGTGTAATATACTCATATTAAAAAAAAAGTGAAAATGAAATAAAGAAAGGGAAATAGTCGGTGATGAATTTGAATAGGAAAATGTATGGTTGAATTGTGAAAGAAGTAAGTGAAAGAGGAAAAAAAAAAAAAAAATTAAGAAATTTGGGGTGTGTGCAGATATTTAGAAAAAGAATTATTTAAGAAATAGAAGATTTGAAAAATAGTGAGATGTGAGAAGAGCCAGATCAGCTTGTTATGGCACCTAAAAATTCGATCACAGATAATAAGGGATATCCAAATTTGCAGAATCACACTCAGAATTAATTAATTAAGTAATTAATAATTAAGATTTATGTAATTTAATTATGCATTTCAATGAAGTTCCAGCTGTAGTTTGCTGTGAACATAGCATATGGTTGACTTAAGCAACATTATTATTATTATATTTCATTTTTTGTCCTCTTCTCTATTTTATTCATTCACCATACCAAAACAAATCTCTCATCTTTCTTCCAACTTTCAAAATCAAAATCAAAAACAAAAACAAAAACTCTTCTCATAAACCTTCTTTCTAAATTATTTCTCCCATCTTCATCAATCGATAACTACAAATGTAAACTATTACAATTATTACAAACCTATTCATCTCATACACACTCTTAAAATATATATTCTAAAATGGGAATTTCAAAACATGTACTATTATGACTAATTTTTAACTATTTCGAATGGTTGATCATAAAATTTATTGCCATAGAACAAGATTTACGTAACAATTCAAAATATATTTTAGAACATTGTTTTCAAAAGGTAAATTATTTTAACTTTCTAAATTTACAATAAACATTAGTGGTCTTCATAATTCGAATCCCCTAAGCTCTATTAAAATGGTGAGGAAAATCATGTCTGAAAAACATGAATAAAAATATCTTCACCCACAGAACTAATCTTTATCATAAAAATGAAAGCAAGGTGCGGGGGCACAGAAAAACAACCACATAAAGTAGGTAAAATTGATAAGAAAAAAAAATAAATACAATATGCATATTTTTTTTAATGTGAGTTTTTGAATTCACGAAAAAATCTTAAGTTAATTAAAAATAAGATTAAATTATATTATATAAATAATATATAAAATTTATTTTTTGAGATCAAAAGAATGAGTTTGATCTTATATAATCATATTTTATTTAAGTTATTATGATTTAAATGATTTATGATTTCATCCTTAATAATTAAAATGATTTTTTCTCTCCAAATAACCTTCTCAAATATATTTTAAATTCATCCAAAAGATATTTTGAAATAAATAATTTACAATAATTAAAAATGTATAATTAGGAAACCTTTGTATATATTTCTGATAGGTCTAGAAAGTAATAATGAAGGTGTATAAAGTAATTTGCAGCTAACACATGAAAGTTGACACTTTTTGTGGCCCGTTTTAAATAGGCCTACTTAAAGTTGGTCCAAAAAAGTTACGGAAACTTGGTTCATTTTATATATTGCAATCATAGTTAACAATTGTTTTTGCATCTCATAATTATCTTTTGCACCTTTCTTAGCATGATGAAAATAACTTTTTAAAATCCTAATCCTTTTCAGAAAATATTATCTATAATATATTAAAAAAATTTCAGATCACATATTCCAGAAATATTTAAAAAATATATATTTCAAAGTGAAGATTCTAGTATTACTAATGCGTATGAATAAATTTTTAAATATTTTGAATTGTTTTAAAAACCTTATTCCATAATAGTAAATTTTATTATGATGTTTTAAAAATCATCAATTTTATTATAATAAAAAGGTGTGAGAAAAAAATATGGAAGTATAAAATTGTCTCCATGTTAGCTTAGACACAGTATAAGGTGGAGAATTTCGTTTAAGCCAGATATCTCTAATTACTTGGACTTTTCTTAATTGATCTCCAAATGTCCTTTAATTGATCTCTCTAATTACTTGGACTTTTCTTAATAAGCTTAACTTTAGAAATTACCTCACTTAGTACATGCAAATAACTCATTAATGTGCACCTAAAATTGAAGCTCAAATAATCACATTACTTCTATGCTATTAATGGTAGGAAGATTCTGATATCTTTCACAAAAATTACCATTCGAGAGTGGTGTTGGAACTGAGAGAGAATCGCTTGAGCTTACTAATGGCTATTAGAAGTCTTAATGTAACCAATGATACTTGTGAGTTATATCAGTAGCTAAAAATTTTACACAACAAACAAAAAGCTTAGTCCTATAACTGATATATCAGTAAGCTTAAGTATAATCAAATTTATACATGTCCCTGATCTATAAATTCAAAATTCTAAGGTATGTACCAAATAACACAATTCCCTGATCCACACACTCTTTTCCTGGGAATTCCAAAAGATACATGACACATTCTTTTTCCCATGAAGACATTCTAAATCAGTTACCTAGGAGCTGCCAAATTCAGTACTATCTTCACTTCCGAAGCTCTTTGTTCCATGTCTACTGTGTGACTGGTCAAATTGTTGTGAATCTGCATAGTCATCTCTACCAGATGACAACACCTCTATTGTTCTTGATTCTTGGCCACCCTCGGTTCTTATCTCCTCTATCCTTCTAATGACTTCCCCCATGTCTATCCGTTGCAGAGGGTTGCTTTCAGTGCAAGCAGCACCGATGTGTAGGAGTTGTTCCATCTCACCAAGTGATTTCCTAGAGCTTGCAATTTCAGGATCCACCACTTCTGATTCCCTCCCCTCAAAGATTGCCGTTTCAACCCATTGCACCACATCAGTTCCACCCTTGCCAGTGCTAAGATATTGAGATGGGAATTTCCCAGTGAGTATCTCCAGTATGACGACTCCAAGACAGTAAACATCACAACTACGTGAAACTTGGCCCTGTTTTACTGCCTCTGGTGCCTTGTAAGCAAACAGTGTCTGTGCAGCACTTGAAGGGTTAACCATGTTGCTGAACCCGTAATCCATAAGCAGTGGTTCATTGTCTGGTCCAAGGAGAATGTTGCTGGACTTGAGATTTCCATGTGGGAGATCGGAGGAAGCAAGTTCTGCGTGAAGATAACGCATCCCTTCTGCAATTCCACGTACAATCTTTATACGTGCAGGCCAATCGAGATCAACATGCGATGGTCCCCTATCACCTGCAAATAGCACAACATATATAACACGCTATGTATAGAAGTTCTATGATACTTTCAGAAAGGTATTTAGTACTGTTAGTAAGAAACTCTCAATCTCCCTTCTTGGCATGAACAAACTCATTTAACTATTGCCACAAAAAATAACTACACTAAGATTCATAGCTTTCTCTTAATACTAGAACAATTCTTAGTTCTTGCTCGATACGAGTTTATTTAGTGGATGTATGATTAAGTTGTTTATATAGACCTTTTTCTTTCTTTTCATTTGTCTAATTGATGCATCTTAAGAGATTTGATAGGACAAAACTTAGATAAAATTCTTTTAAGTGTTTTTACTGATAAGAGTTGAGTTAATCCAAACCCTTATAAGAAACCTATATCTAATTATGTCCATTTGAAAATGTTGAGTTGAAGAACTTGAAAAGAAGAAGCCTTACCATGTAGTGAAAACAAAAGACTGCCTCTGGGCACATACTCAGTGATCACTAGTTTCTCATCCTTTCTGAAATGATAAGCTAAAGGGGTCAATAGATTCCAGTGTTTAAGCGTTGTAAGCTTCCTCATCTCTGCATCAAAACCATCTTTGTCCAAAAAATTCATCTCTCTAGTCCTTTTTACCACCACTGCCACTCCATTAGCCATGACGGCTTTGTAAGAAGATCCAAAGCTTCCATTTCCCAACACTTCCGCGGCTGCCCTCATCAAATCTGGCAACCCAAATACGCCCTTCTCATCATTCACAATCACAAGTTCTCCAACGCTTTTACTTTGAGAAGATAAAGATGTCCTTTTGGACGATGTTTTTCTAACTGTTGAACTGGTACTTGCATCCGTATCCCTTTTCACTGGTGCAGTCACTTGAACTTCCACTGCACCACCATTAGCATCATTTCCAATTATATGCAAATTCTCTTGCTCCTTCTTTCGCTTTGACCTCATAATACAAAAGACAACTATTGAGAGCAGCACTACAGTCGCTACTATAATGCCAGCAACCTCTAATGGGGTACTTTGATGCGGCACAGGCGCATCACCGCCAACATTATCTTGTGCATCTGATGCATCAATAGGAGTAGGACTTGGGCTCTCCACTGGCTTTCCACATGGTTTTCCAACCTTCTCACCACAAAGACCAGTATTCCTTGAAAACGAGCTCTGATTGAATCTCAATAAACCAGCGGGAACTTCACCTTCCAATTTGTTGTTGGAAACATCGAATCTCTCCAATGTTGGGATATTCAGATCAGGAATGGTTCCAGTAAACTGGTTGTTTTCAAGGTGCAACTCCATAAGACTAGGAACCTCGGTCAATGAATGTGGAATATTCCCTGTGAATTGGTTATCAGAAAGCCACAATTTCTTCAAAGACTTCATTCTCTGGAAGTATTCCTGTGGAATAACCCCAGAAAACTTGTTTCCTTGCAAATACAAGGATTTCAAGAACCCTATTCGGTTGAACTCTGGCATGGAACCTGAGAAAGAATTGTTGTTAAGGCTAATAGTTCGAAGACCCTTGAGTTCAAGCAATGGATCAACGTGTATTTCCCCCACTAACCCTATTCCTCCAAGGCGAAGACCAGTAACAAGGCCATGGTTGCAAACAACACCTTCCCATTGCTCTTCACCACTACAAGGTGCAGAACCAGCCACCCAACCATCCAAAAATTGAGCGTTGGAGAAAGTGCTTTTGAGACTCACCAAAGCTTCAGCTTCTGTCATGGAATATATCACAGGCAAAGTGACGATGATCATGAGAGTTGGCTGAAGGATTATTGCCGGAGCTATGGCCATTGCTGTACTCAAAATTGGTGCCTCAAGGCGTATTCACAACTATGGAATGTGATTGTGATTTTTTTCGGGTCATTGCTTCTGCTAGTTTTTCGTTTTTCCCTTGTATTTTTTGTGACCCCTGCATGCATGCATGGTGAGGGGGTCTCTTTTGGGAGAGTGCAAAGAGAACCTCACAATGAGAGAGCCCTCTAGGAAATATTGGAGTTTTGGTTGAACAAGTCAAGAGGGGATTAAAACCATTGTTATCATATCCTTTCGTGATAATTATAGAATGTTACTAGTCTTGCACGTTTAAATATTCATGTTTCTATTGGTGTAAATCAAATATTTAGCTATTTCATCGGAATTACCCATAATAGAAATACCAAACTCTTGCATATCTTACATACTTTACGTGAATGAATGTACTAATCATTCAGATATCTCGTAGTAGGATCAAAATCTTTAAATGATGAGGGAGTATTTTCCAAATTATGCAGATGAAAATGTCCATTTTTAGGAAGCAACAACAATATTTGGACACCAAAAGTCTTAGTTGATATCTAAGGAGTGAAAAAAAACTCTGATAGATTATTACAGGGAATATTAATTATGTGCTTAAATAAACTGGAGTACTGTTCGATTGTGCACGTAGACTGAGTTAAATATTCAGTAAGTTCTGTTTAATAGGAAAAGCTCTTTCAACTTCATTATTTAATCATCAAGAACTAAAGATTTTAATTGAACTAAAGTTTTTGTCATGAGCTCTAAGTGTTAAACTTAATCTATTCATGATAAAAAGTATGTTGATCTAAGAACACCAATCCCTGTAATGGCTAACCAACCACCATTCGAAAAAGTTGGAGGACTTGACCATAACTATTAGGTCTGTTTTTTTACCCTTTTTCTTTATCTTATATCCTCTTTTCTTTCATAATTTTATGAAATTTAAAATATGCCTAATTCTAGAAAAACATCCCTAAATATTTTATTCATGTTCATTGATAAGTTTTACATTTTTTTATTTAAAAATTCATCTAAAAAATAATTTACATAATACATTTTGGTGCCAATTATGACCACAAGTGAGATTAAATTCTAATTTATTATATTAGAATAAAATTGTTATAGGATAGAATAAAATATATATATTACAATAAAAAATTCCAATTATTGTCTATAATTTTTTTTATTGGATAAAAAGAGTTAACACCTAGAAAAGGACTTTTATGAACTAGAAAGCACTTTCAAATAGGCAAATTGCCCCAGCACCAAATTATAAGTTATCTTTTGGTAATGACTTCACCATAATAACAATTATAAATATTTTTTTTTCAATAAATATAAGAATTTTGTACTTCCACATAACTGAGTATATCATAGAAATGTTCTTTTAGATTTCAAGTCTCTTTCACAATTAGAATCGAATGGAGAGATATATATGATTACACTTTGACGCTCAAGTCAATAAAGAGTAAATAAGGTTTTATGTGTATCAAGAAAGTAAGTATATAAATTAGATAAATTTACCTGACTTTCTGAACCCTAATATATAATAGGATAGAAAGTAACATATTACTTGAGCGGATGACAACTGATTGTCCATTACGGGAGAATGCAGTATCTAAATTCTCACTACACGAGAATACGGTAATTGAATTCCAGTATTGGAATTCAACACTGGTAACTGATCGTTAGTCCTCAGTGGAATATCGTCAATTTAGATCGGAACCTCGTAAGTCTACGCCATGAAGTAAGACTGATATAAGATTAACTAATATCTATCCGTTGCAAATTTAACGAAAGAAATGAATTTGAATAACATAGTGAGGATGATCATTTGAGATATGGTAAGAAAAGTAATCGAGAAAAGCATGAAATTAAGAGGTTTGTAGTTGAGGATGAATGAATTGGGGTGTAGAAAGTGTGGATTTAAAAGTAAGTGGCTGTGATTGGTTGGTAAAAATTAAAGTCAAATTTGATGCATGTTTGGGTGTTTATAAGACTATTCAAAGTTGGTGGAAATTCAAGTCAGGTTGCTGCCCGACATTATTGTTACGTCATCTTCTTTCCTTTAATTTTCCTCCGCAATCTCTTCCTCAACCACGACGCATCTCACAAAAACCAGTCAAACAAAAAAAAATTTAGGTTTCCCCAAAAATATCAAAATCAAAACACGTGCCATTAATGTTTTTAACGGCTAAGAAATAAGCTTTCAGGTTCTAATTATTTAGATGCCAAATATACACACTAAAAATGTTTTTACACTCGATGATTAGACACTTCGTTTTTATATGATATAATTTATATAACCAATAATCTTTGTTTAATGATAATTGCGTGTACAAATTCATTAGCTTAATGACCATTATAATAATAAGAACAAAATTATAATCTTAATTAGTAGAGATGTTTAAAATAAAATTGATAAAAAAACAATTAAAATTTTGATTTAAAAAAATAATTAAAATTGATTTTTTTTATATATTTAATTTAAATAATAAAATTGATTTTTTTTATTGATGGAATCCAAAACAATTTCCGAAGAAAATTGTAAAAGAATATTCATAGGTTCTTTGTTGTTGGAACATTCAAGAGTGTATTCTCTTTCTTCCATGAGATTTAAATTTAAGGTAGTAATAGGTGGTTGGTTTTTCAATTATAGAAATTGAAAAATATATATCACACCCACTTTTTTTTTTACATTAGCGTGACACTAATAATTTAATAAGTTGAATTAACAAATTACGTTTAATATAAATAAATAAATTATATTCATAAAAAAAATTATAAAAATTTATACGTTAAACATCAAATTATGAATGTCATAAATATATTTATATATTATTGTCATATAAAAAAATTAATAGTCAAAATGTTGACCCAAATCATAGTGAAGTGACTAACTTAGTTGTTTATGGTTGAATTCTTCAAAGATATTAGAAAATGGATTTGATATATGATAATGAATTAATTTAAAATTTTAAATCTAAAACATGACTAACACAATTTGCTAATCACACTTTCTGTATTTTTAATGAATTTCTTCTCATATCTCTTTATTACTTAACTTTTTCTTTTATCCTTTATTGGTTTTATCTCTTTATTTATTTTATGTTCGAATATAAATTGTTTTATAAGATTGAAATAAATTTTTTCACATATAGTTCGTCCATGCCTCACGTTGCATTTGATTCAACACAAATTAAATATGAATCTAATTATTTTAAATATATTTCACCAATTTACTAATTTTACTTTCAATATATTAATAGAATTTGAAATAATTAACTCAAAAAAAAATGATTTTCATGAAATAGTTTGAGTTTTTGTTAGTTAAAATTATTTTTCTTACGTTCATCTGTTTTTCTTTATGTAATTTAATTTGTTCGTGAGAATATTTTGAATTATTAAAAAAAAATTATTACTCATGGAATATTTTTTATGAAATTTTTTATAGAAAAAAAATTAATTATCCATTAAATATTTTCCACAGATTTATTTTTATGAAAAATTTTTATAAATTTATCTGTAGGAAGTTTTTTATAAATTTGTTTATAAAAAAAAATTTTATGGATTTGTTTGTGGAAAATTTCCCATAGATTTGTTTGTAAGAAATTTTTCATAAATTTTTTGTGTGAAATTTTCTACTAGCCTTTTACCTAAAAATTTGTGATGGTGGGAAATTGTGGGAAATTTGTGAGTAAAAAGACTAATAAGAAATTTCTCACAAAAAATTCACGAGAAATTTCTTACAAACAAATCCAGAGGAAATTTCCCACAAACAAATTCATAAGAAACTTTTTCATAAACACATTTATAAAAAATTTCCCACAGATATAAAAATAAATCTGCGAAAAATATTTAATGGGTAATTAAATTTTTTTCTAAAAAAAATTCCATAAAAAATATTTAATGGTTAATAATTTTTTTTTATAATCGTTACATTGCCATTCAAATTTTTTATAATTGTATTTGAAAATATGGCATTTAATTATTAATTTTTCCTTATTAAAAAATAAAATTCACGTATAATTATATAATAATATAGTAAATTTTTTATTGATAAATTGTTAATTGAATTTAAATATTTTTTTTAAACAATATAAAAAATTATTAATCTAATTTTTTCCCCTTTTAACTTAATGGAGAGGTTTTCGATAAAAAATAATTATAAGTTTATCTATTTTTAATATATCAAGTTATTTTTTCCTATTATATAAATTATTTATATCTATATAAACAAGTTTGATAAAAGTAATTATAAAAAAATATTTTTTTTTTAAATAATTTCTCAAAAAAAAATTTTAACAAATAAATATCCTACAAATCACGATTATCTATAAGACAGTATTATCTTATGTGCAATTTATAAATATATTAAAAATCTAACTTTTTTAACCTGTAAAAAAGTTATTTCTTTTATGAGGAATGACCAATTCTAACAGCTTTGAGATCCATTTTATAAACGATTATGCTATATTAATAAAAAAAATAAATCATATAAAAATTTAAATCATCTTGAAAATGTGTGAAGATCTAAATAACTTAAAATAAAATTCAAACTCTATTGAATATATAAGATAATGTGAGATATACAAATCATAATATAACAAAATAGTGTCTTCTACTAAACCTTAAAACTAATAGACGTGAGTTCAATTCAAAATTTGAATTTATATGTTTACCTAAAAACTTAAATTAAAAATAAATATGATCATTAAATAATTTTAAGCTTATTAAATAATTTATCTTCATGAAAAAAAATATTTAAAATTATATCATTATATATTTATATTTAATTTTAATTTTAAAAACTATTAAAAAAATAATTATTTCTGAATTAATATAAATTATGTGATTATCAATTTTCATAAATAATTTCAATATTAAAAAAAAAGAAGATAAAATTTGATTCTCAATCTATATTTTAATTTGGATAAGTCAGAAAAGAAGATAAATTATCCATTATTTTTTTTACTTTTTATAAATTGAATGATATGGTACTATTTTAAAAAAAAAAAAAAATTGTGGGTCTTTCAATGTTTAAATCAATTATTGGTGTGTATGGTTGTTTTCAATTATGTGTGATGAATTCATGACTGAGATTCTATCATGGCTTCTAGTAAAAAAAACTCTTATGTGATTCATTTGAATCAACAAGTTGTTTCAATTATTGATCTTCAATCTGAGATTCATCAAAGTGCACACTCAAAGATCACTCAAGAGATTCACTTCCTCTGAGTAATAATCTTATCACCATTTTTGGATTTGATCATGACAATATGTATAACTGATATGTAGAAGGTGCCACCATTCCTTTCAACTCTTGTTTCTGAACATGGTTTGTTGAAGTTCTGTGATTTCAAAGTTTGCAGCATGAGTGTCAATAACCACAATTAATGGAGAAACTTTCAAAATTTTCCCATTGCTCCCATTGCTACACTAGAAGATTGTATTGTATACCCTCTACTTTCTTATTCTATATTATGAAGCAAATCCTTATAATAGTAATTATTAATGTTAATATTCTTTTCTTTTTTTTTTCAAAATTTAATTTAACTTTAAAATGAAAAAAAAAATTAAAAGTTAAATTTTATATTTTGTAAAATATCATGAAAAATGTAACATTATTCTATCTGACCTTTTCCTCAAATTTAAAAAAGACGACAGAGACCGAAAACACGGATAGTCCGTGTTTTTTTTATGACAATATGTGATGGTCCGTTCTTGGGCCCATTAAGAATAATGCTATCCTGTATAGCATTCATTACAGTGTTTTTTTATACATTTTTTTCTTTATTTTATATTTATTATAAAAAATTAATATATAAGGAAAAAAAATAATACATATACAGATGAAAAAATTTATCAATTTTTATAATAACTATTTAAAATTTAAGTAAAAATGTTTTTTATTAATTTATAAAGAAAAAAAAAACATTTTACAGCTCATTTAATAGGACCTTGACACGGAAAAACAGGACCCGCAGAAACGTGGAAATAAATAACATATCACAGGAAATTTATATAATTAATATATTTTTTTTAAATCTCCTTATTTTCCATTTTTTTTGTTTAAGCTTTTAAAAAATTCATATTTTACATATTTGGAAAATTTGATCGATACTTCTCGATTGAGCTTTATGCAACATCTCAATTATTATAAATCAGTTATTATCTTATATTTAGGAAAAAAACAAATTAATAGAACACATCAAAACTAATTATACCATTTAAAAATGGAGAGAAACATTACTACCTACTTTGTTACACATTTAAAAGTTGTATAAGTTATATATATATATATATATATATATGTTTGATGCATTTTTTTTAAAATAGATTGGTTCATCCTATGAATATATTATATTTATTTCACTCATTCATTAATTATTAAGGAAATTTACGTGAGGATAAATTAAAAAATACTTGCAATTATTTTAGAAAAAATTATAAATATAAAACTATAGATAATTTAGGGAAGAGGTACGAATAATATTAATATTTATAATTATTAAAATACAGTGGTAGTTGTTTGTATCTTTAAAGTAATTTAAGATTGAATTTTTTTTAGTGAAGTGATTTTGGATATAGAATAAAGTTTATTAGAAAATTTATTTATTAATTCAAAAATTGAGTTTTTAAAAGTATATAGAAAAAAAATGTGTTAAATATTGTTATAATAAATAAATAAAAATAGAGGAGAAGACATAGCGTAGATTGGTGATGCATGTGGAAATTGGCGTAAAAGGAAAGGAATATTTGTGGCATTGCTTATCACGTGCTTGTTTGCTAAGGAGTCTCAACACGAGTCTCGAGGAAACGTGATTCACCCGCTCATGTGGACCCCAAACACGCGTTTGTGGTTGTCGGCACGCAACACCACTCCCTTCACGTTCTTACCTAATTTTACTTTTCTTTCTTCGGTTAAGAATTAGGGAAGGGAGAGGTTAATTAATTTTATGGAAAATATCTATTTACTTCTTGTGAAATAGGAAATATATTCAAATATTTTTTTATAAAAAAAATTGTATTAGTTTACATTTATAAAATTAGAATAAGTTATTTTAATTTAATATTTTAATAATTTTTAATGATAAATAATGTAAGAAGCAAAAATTTAACTTTGACTAAAAATATATTATATCTAAATTTAATAATTTTATTAATCAGATTTGGATATAATATAAAAAGTAATTATGCGTCTTAGAAGATGAAAATAAGATTTTACATCTCATTTATATATTATAATTCATTCAGTCTCATTTTTAATTAATATGAGTTTTTTTAATAATTTTTTATTATAATTTGTATATAATAAAATAATAATTTTGTAAAATTGGTTAAAAAGAAATGAGAAACAAACTATTTATTTTATTATTTTTATTTATTACCAAACGAATTAAATGATAGAGTTTCTAAAATATTTGTTTTTTTTTTATCCTATAAAAAATAAATATGTAATTTTTTAACTTCTTTTGTTTTTATTTTTCAAAATTAAATACGCATTAGTGACACCCAATAAACTAATTTAAATCTCGTTGTTTATGAAACTCCAAAAATATAATGTATATTTTATTTATTTATTTCCTGAAACACGCAATTATTTTGAATGTCTGTATTAGAATTATATTCCATAGAAAATACTGGTGAAAAAAACAAATGATGCAAAAAGTTTTTGTCTTCAAAATTCGAAACCTTTTCTGCAATTATTTATGTGTGTATGGTTGACAACCTCGGTTTTAAATTGCAGAAACGACTCCTCCAACTATTCAATTTAAACTCATCTTACACGTGACATATATAATTTACAAGCTATAAATGCGACCAAACAAACAAAAGAAACAGATTTAAAATAATGAAAAGAACCCCCAAACCATATCAATTTACTTTATAATACCAAAAAGGACATATTTGTAATTTAAATAATGTCACGACATCCTCTCTTTTTTCTCTCTTTACACCATTAACGGTAAATAAAAAACAAGACTCGCAAAATTTTACTCTCTTTTTTTTGTCACATTTCACAACAAAATATTACTTTCTTTTTTCTACACCAACTCATCTTTCTTTTCATATTTTTAGTCTCTCTCAAGGACTGATACTGATGAATAAAATAAATAAAAGAATAAAAATATGTAGAGACTAAATACTTATATAATACAACAGGGAAATGAATAGATGAAGAAAAAAAGAAAACAAAATGTGAGAGTAGAGATATTGTACAAATAAAAAGCACATGTCGTACACATAATATATATTTTTTATATTATTAGAAATATTTATCTATGAAAATAATTATATATAAATAATAATATAGATGGTTCATAATTTAATATAATGAAATGGTAGAGAGTGACTATTCTCAATTACTAATTTTCTTATGAGAAAATATATTATCCAAAAAATTAAGTCAACAAAAAAAAACATATTAAGAGTATATATATAATAATGTAAACTCTATTTTATTGAACTGATTTTATAATAATAAATTAGACTTAAAATTTATTATGTTATTTTAACAAAATTTTTAGGTCGATAGTGGATCATACATAAATTTCTCTATCTGTTATCCGATTGCACATAAATCTTTGGATTATTATCGAATCACTCATAAATTTTTTAATAATTATCAGACTATCCATAAATTATTCTATTATAGGATTATTTATAGATTTTTTAAACTACTATTACATTACTCATAAATTTTTAATCTCATATTCGAGTTAGAGTAATCTCAACTTTAAAAAATATATTAAAAATTTCACATCATCTAAAAATATAATCATATTAAAATATATATATATATATATATATAAAATATTACAAACAAATTTTATACTAAATTAAAGTTAAAATTTACTTATAATAAACCATTTACGAAACACAATCAATATGGGAGGACGACAAATTTTCAACCAGAACTGACACACTCAAATCTAACTGACAAGATTAATGAAGAAAATTTTGAATTTTACTTTTTATATGAAGAAAAAAGATGGGAAAGAAAAAGGTGATGATATTTGAAAAATGTCCAATTTGTTCCTCGTTGTTATTGAGAAAAAAAAGGATAAAAATGTAAATTAATAAAATTTATCAGTTTTTCAATCAGTTATTTATTTATTTTTTATTATCTTTTATTTTAATAAAAAAATCAAATAATAAAAATATTAATATAATTAAAATATGCTATCTGTATTTAGAAGTATTATATATTATTATTTAAATATAAATATTTTTTTAATTTTTAATTACAATAATTATTTCAAAAAACAAATTTTTAACCAATTGACTGTATAAAAACTATTCTTACAATATATGATAATTAAACTCGCAAAATAGTGTATTTTTATATCTTAAATATATATATATATATATGAAAAAAAAATACATTGAAATTTTAATTTTATAAATAAAGCTCACAATTTTTAACATAGAAAAAAAAATGAAACATTTTATAATGAAGCTAAATCAGCCCATGTGAAAATAAATTAAAAAAAAAACTAAACTAAACATTTTTCTTTTGTTATAAGACATATTTAAAGCTTCTATTAAACACTCCATTAATTTTTCTTAACTTATTTATTTTTGGTTACTGTGATTTTGATTCTGGTTTTCAAATTTAAACAAAATTATTTTAGTTTCTCAAAATTTAAAAAAATATATTAAATATTAAATTTGAGAGATTAAAATATGTTTTTTATAAATATTTTTATTTTTTTTAATTTAATATTTGAAGAGATTAAAATAAAAAAAAATAATTTAAAAAACTAAAAAAATATTTATTTTAAATTTTAGTGTCAAATCACTTGTCATAAATCACTCTTTCATAGTTTTATTGTACTCAACAACACAAGTACTGTTAATTTACTAGGATGGTTAAGAATTTTTAATTTTATATGCTTGAAATAGTAAGTAGCAAAATTTTAACAATTATGATAATCATTAAACCAAATAACAATCAATAAAACTAAATTGTAATAACGTTTTAATAGCAGAGCCGTTCGTAAGTTGAGTTGTATCTATCTTTCTTCAATACATTTACGTATTCATAATTTTTTACGATAAAAAGTATTAATTATGAAAGTGTATTATAAACCACCAAAATTGAATAATAAAAACCATTACAATTAAAAAAAAAGTGTGACATTTTTAATCAATTACCTCAAAATTAATTTTATTTCACTAATATAAAAAAAGAAATTGATGTTTGTATTATTTAATAGTTTTAGATATATTTAATATATATATATATATATTTATGATGAAATTATCTCACGAAGAAAATTACAAAGTGAAATGATGATACTATTCTAAAATATTTAGATGATGTTGATTAATTAAACTTTATAACATAAGATTATAATGTTTAATTTATTTTTATTAATTTAAAAGATAAAATGTATATTTTGTTTATATATTATAATTAGATCAATTAAAATTTATGAGTTATCTTATAATAAATGTTTAATATTATAGAAGATTATTCATGTCTAATTTATATTTAAAATCAATTTAAAAAGGTAATTAAAATTTGATTTTATAAAATTGATTTTATTAATATGATATTTACATTCATTAATATATTATAATATAATTTTACTTTTATTGAATATATTATATATGATATATGATATAATGAGATGATTAATATTAGGATATTCTAAATAAGATAATTAAAATTTTCTGGTTCCATAATTGGAATTGGAGTGTAAGTGATGATAAGATTTGGAGACATCCAATTTGATGGAGTTGTCTTCCATCTTTATTTTCTAATTACAGTAGTTTCTGTGTTGAATTGTCGTCGATTTTGACCCAATCATTAATATTTAGATTCCTCCAAATACACGATCCCACAATATCCTAAACCCTATCTATACACTGACTTGTTCATAAATATCTACTACAAAACTTACGAAAATTGTGTTCCAAATCAAAACTTTTTTTTTCTTCCAATTTGTGAACTTTATCCTGCAAGTTTTGGAAAAGTTTTAGTGAATCTGGGTTTAAGAATTCATCAGAGTCAACATAAAACTCAAGAAAATATTATTTTCTTCATTCTACATTTAAAAATTTGAGAATGTATAATTTTCTAAAACACGTTTTCAATTTTTATCACTATCTTAAGACCTTAGAAAACTGTAAAAATATTACATACAAGTTCTTCCAATCAAATTTCCATTTTTACATGTTTAACCACATGTGAACCTTTTTTTTTTTCACATTAGACACGTTTTAAAAACTATATAAGGACTTTATTAAAAAAAATCATGTACATGAAGAAATCAAAATAAAAAATAAATTACACAAATTATTCACACATTATCTTTTTGGCTATCCAATAAATTTTTACCAATATTAAAATATTCGATAAGAATATAATATTAAAAAAATTTCACCGATAATAAATTTAAAACTCAAAATTATAAGAAATTTCTATTGAAGTTTAGTTTACTACTGTAACATGGTTAGGATTCTTTGAATAAAAAATTGAGTCTTGTACAAGACTTTACATATTAAGAATAAAATGCAAAATTAGAACATCTAATATAAATTCATAACACTAATTTCAGAGGGAAAATAATAATCCAAACATTCAAGTGAGATATTGTGAATTTTATAAAACCTCCATCAGAACAAAATTTTAAAAAGTTTATTTAAAAGTGATGTAAAATGAAAGATTGATTTTAAATAATCCTTTAACTCATAGAAACTAACGTTTTACCATATAATTCACTTGCACACATAAATCTAGTAATTATCAAGGGTATTAAAATATAAGCTAAATTTGATTTGATGTTAATATAGACTATATTAAACTTAGGGATATATCTACATTAAAAACATGCCTAAACTGTCTTTTGAAAAGAAAGAAAGTAACAGATAAGAATTAAAAGAAAATACAAATTTTGAAAAGTTAGATTTATAATACTTTTTTAATGGAATAAATTTTATCAAATAATATATTTATAAAAATCGAGTATTTTATGACAATATTTGATTTTCGATTTCTTTTATGTTGTAGATTTATCGTGAGTCTTTCATAAAAGATATGTATATATAATTGCATTTCAATATTCACGTAAAAAAATAATATAGACAAAATTTAGCATATAATTAAAAATATAGATCATCATATATGAGTTAATGTTTTATATATTCTCTATTTATAATATCATTTAATATTAATAAATTTGAGTTATAAATTTTAATGAGTATAATATGTGGTCTCCAACCAATTTAGCAAGATTTATAAATTTGAATAAATTTTATAAGTAATATATTTATTAGACTCAATCTTTCTAAATTCAATATTATTAGACTTGAGTAAAAAAGACTAAATATTTTTTAAATATATGAATGATAATGATTACTTTAGATTTCAGATTCTTATTTCATTTAATACAAATAAATTTTTAATAAAAAAAATTATATTAATCGATATTATTATTAAAAAATTTATCTAATTTTGATTAAATGTGAAAAATATATATATATAAAAAATCACATTTACTTATTTATTTATATATATATATTATTTTTAGCTTAATTGTTTGTACGGTTTAATGTGAAAAAATTATATTTAATTATAATCACACATTACTTGGCCTAGAAAGCAAGTTGAATTTGAAGGAAGCCACTAGGCCTCACTAGTTGTTTCCTTGGGCAGATACAGGAATAATCAAAGGTTGCAATTCAACTCATCTTATTGTTTCTCTCTCAATCATTGCAACCTCCACTTACTCATATAAACGCCATACAAAAAGAGAAGATAAGTTTGTACACTTTGTCTTAACATCTTTGGCTAAATGGAAACAATATTTAATGCATTTCAACATTCCAAATCAACAAAGAGAAGAAACACACTCAATGTCTATATTCTACACTGTTTATAAAAGGTCTTCGAGTTAGCAAATTACAAAGATAAAAAGTTTTATTTGTGAGATTTGAAATATTATATGTATTCATTGTAAATACGGGTAGATATTGTTAAACTATTATTTATTGTATCCAAGATTCTAATACTCTATAGTTTAGGATTATATTTTTGTTAAAATGTTGAAAGGTTTGTTTAGAATGAAATGAATATTTAAGAATTTTCTATCTAAAGAATAGTGCTAACATTTGTCTAAAAGGAAAAGTGTGAAAATTAGTGGTATCATCAAAGAACATACTCATTCTCAATTAGTGTACTTAAAACTCAATTTTTCGTGATTAAATTTAGTGATGATAAAATTTCATATTAATTAAAAATAAAGTCGAATTATAGTATATAATTGAGATGTAAATCTTACCTTCTGAATTAGTTTTGAGGTGAGTTAAACATTGATAATCATTTTTTACATGATATTAGAATCAGGTTGACAAGATTGTTGAGTTTAAATTGAATTACTCATTAATATACTAAATCTTGGATATGAGAATAACATGTTATTAGACATGAGACCATCTGCTAATAGATTATAAACACCTTTTATCTGGTTTGAAGAGCCCTGATTGTTAATAAAATTATTAATGAACCGTTATGTAGGGTTTTAATTGTTAGCAAGGTTATTGAACCTAAATTAGATCATCTATTAATGGATCACGTTCAAATTAAGAGAACATCTTCAACCTGAAGGAAAAGTGTTAAAAAAATCTTACTTTGATTAAATATATAAGTGAAATATAAACTTTATTTTTTAAATTGGATTTGAGAATGAGTTAGATAATCATAATCAATCAATTTTTAGATTTAACGAAATATGATGAGCTATGATAAAAATTTTAGACAATGATAGAATTTGATTATGACATTCTATTAATAATAATTTTTTAATGTAATTTACAATTAAAAATAATTTTCTTTATTAGTATAATTGTTGGTATCAATCCGTGAATATCTCAATTAATTTCTAATTTCTAATGTATCACAAATTTAACTAGAGTGTTATTTATAAACTTGTTAGGTGCTGGATTTATGACCATAACTTAATATCTAATATATTTATCACAAATTTGTTTATTCTATAAGTAGAAACTAAGGATAAGAAAGATGAGAATGTTTTTTTTATCTTTTTATATATATTTAATAAGAGAAGAAAAAGAGACTTTTCTTTAGAAAATGAGAAAAAAAGAAGAAAGTCACGTAGATACAGAGTAAAAATGAAGAAAAAAAAAACACTGAAAGAGTTTTATGTATTATAATATCCATAAGACTATCCAGTGTCTTCTGTGTTTTATTTTTCAAATAACAATAAAAAAATTAATATTGAAATAATACATAAAATTATTAATAATATTATTAAAATAATATTTATTTTTATTATAATTTTAATAAATATAAAATATTATTTTAAAAAAATTAAAAATTTATTAATAATAAATAAAATTATTTTTCTTCTTTTTTTATTTATATCTTTTTTCTTTAAGTCAAACCATTTCACTTTTATTTTTCTTTCTTTTTCATTTTTTTTCTACTATCTTAAATAAACTTTCCAATCCAATCCAAAGAAAGATTTAGTTTAAAAACAAATTTTATCAAAGAAATTTCTAAATTTTCTATAATCTGAAGTACATAAATCTAATAAAAAAATAAAAATAAAAAATATAGTTTTTTAAACAGAACTTTGATAGGATTTATTAAGTAATACATTAGAGTTTTGTAAAAAAATTAAAGAGCAAATGATTTTAGTATTTTGATAGTTAAAAGACATATTGAGAAATTAATATACAGTTTTTAGTAAAATAATCCTCTTTATTATATTATATAAAAAAATATGATAAATAAAAGTTTACAAAATAATAAGCATAAATAATATTTTTTTTTTTTCAAAGAAACAAATTATCTTTCTTTTTATTATCCACCTTTTCCTTTTTAATTTTTTTCGGTATATTATTTTCTTTGGTACAGACTTTTGGCAAACCAGAAGGAAAGGGAGAGAGAGAGAGTTAATAGTTTGAACAATTCCGCTGCCCGAGATTTTTCCCACAAAAAACACGTGCTTCAAACAAAAAATAAATATATTATCACGACTATTATTATATTATAATCTGAATTTTTAATTAAAAATAATAATTAGGAAGATAAAGACCACATGGTCTCACCCCTCTTTCTCAGACCAGCAGATTCAAGGAACATGCTTGGAAAACTGCCAACCCCCTCTCAAACCTCTTCCTTTCAACTATGAACTGAGCAACAGGATCACCCACCAAAGAGATCATTTTTACAAACATTCATCCAATTTCGCAGGTTTTCCTGTGAAAATTTCTTGGTGGGCATCTCTTCAAAATGTCAAGTTTCCCCAACGCCGTGTCGGAGGGCCGGAGGTCCGGCAAGGCACCGGAAAAATCCTCTTTTTCTCAGACTTTCACTCTCTTGAGCCAGTTCTTGAAGGAGAAACGAGCTTCTAGTGATTCCACCCTTGGAATGGGTGGGAAAATGGATGCTAAAGGTATAATCTTTGTTGTTATTCTTCTTTCTGATTTTCCCTCATGGAATCTTGTTTTGCTACTATAGCTATTAGCCTTGGCCACTAAATTTTTATCATGTGATGTGTTTTCCCATCCAATTTTGTTGTGGGTAGGCTATGTGTCACAATTGATGGTTTGGTATGGGAATTTATTTAGCTTAATTGCGTAGAAATATGTAGAAAGTGTTTGAAATTGCTTGTGATGAGAATTGCTGATGGGGGTTTTGATCTTTTGGATTTGGAAATTCCAGCGAGCACGAAGGATTTGTTTGGCAGCCTGCAAAACTTAGATGGGGCTTTGAAACTGAGCGCTGCTACCATGGATTTTCTTCCCCAGCTTGTGGAAAACTCCTGCATTAAGAAGTCTAATCTTAGGTGTGTGTTGCTATTTTTTTTATGTTAATTCTTTTCTGAGTTCTAAGCCAAAAAAGGTTGGGGTTGAAAGTGGTTTGTTTTGTTTTTTTTAATCTTCTTGGGTATAGTTTAGGAATGTTCAAATATTAAAATGACCCCAAGAGCCTGAGCCTTGTGAAATTACCCACTTACCCATACTTCCACCAAGTATTTCACATGGAAAATTATAGGAGGCATATGCTGGGAATGATGATACCTTTATCATGAAGGGTATACAAGAAAAATTGAACCATCATTTGTGCGGATCCAAATCGTCTCTAGTTGATGACGATCTCTGTCATACAGAATATTTGCTTTATGAAAAACAAGTATAAGCAGCTTGAAGTTTAAGGACCATTAGATTATGACTAGACCTCTCATGTGGTTGAAAATTGGACCCTTTATCCCCACTTGTACCTAGATCTGTTTAGTTTATGGACATGTGTTTTTTTTTGTTACATCATTATTACTTCACCTCCCAAATTTGATTTGGTTCATGTATACACAATATTATTCTCTTACTGTAGATCACCAGTTCCTGAATCTCCTCAAATGACAATATTCTATGCTGGAAAAATGTTGGTATTTGATGCTTTTCCTCCCGAGAAGGCAACAGAGGTCATGGAGTTGGCCACCAAGCTAGCTTCGGATATCTCCGCCGAAGAAACTCCCCCTAATGGTTCGGTTACTACTAAAAAGTTGGCTGTGGCAAAAGTTCCTCAAACAAACCCTTCAGAAACCCCTAAGCCAGGAAGCCAAGGGGTTGGTTCAGGTATTTAATACTATATCTTGATGTGTCCTTATCTGTCATGTGAACAAAGGAAACTAGATAGGAAACTCTACTCTCAGCCATGTGCAAGTTCATACACTAATTCTAGGTTACATCTTTTGTCAAAACAGATATGAGGTATCCAAGAAGAGCTTCACTTCTAAAATTTCTCGAGAAAAGAAAAGAAAGGTAATGAAGCTGTTTCCTGCTTGCTACTTTTAATCATGGAAAATGCTGAACTGTGCCTTATGGAGGAGGATATTGGTTAAAGAAGTGAAAGTGTGAAGTTTTATTTCAAAGTATTAATGTATTTTGACCATTCTTTTCAATAAAAATATCTTCTGGGTGGAGTTGAACTTCGATCTGTTAAACAAGGTCCCAGATTCAAATGATGAAGAACTTTCTATTTACTAATTCTTTAGCAAGAACCTTGGAACACTAGTTAATTAAACCCTTTATTCATTTGGGTAACTTTTTTATACCTTTTTATGCTAATAATAACTATTAATCTTAAAATTTTGCAGGGTTAATGCCAGAGGGCCTTACCAAATGAACAATCACAAACAAGAGGGAAGCAGTTCAGGGGGTGAACCTGAAGATTCGTGTTCTAAACAGTTTGACCTTAACTTGTAGATGTTTAGCTCATCACGAACTTAGGATATACAGGCTCTGGTCAACCAAAAGCTCCTAACTATATGATCGTAGGCCTTTCGGAGATTGTTGTGGCCTTCATACGAATTTATAATATCATATCATATATATATTTGTATGTATGTATTATTATTTATCAATCAGGTCCTCCTCTGTGGACCAAACCAGAGATAAATTTTAGTTTTATTACTCAGATTGATTAGCTTCAGAAAGTTTAAAGTCTTTGTGTGCATTATTTTGATCACCTTTAATGAATACAAAGTCCATTTTACACATGATTCTGATTTCCTTTGCTTAATTCCATGTCTGGTTGGTATCACAATTCATCATGAGTCACGGGTGAAATTCATTGATTCCACAATCCATACATAGTTCAAGTTTAATTACTTCAATAATAATTTTTGGCAGTGAAGACAATTTCTGGATCTTTATATTTACATTCTTTGTTTTCTTATCTATTGATTTTCCAACAAAACATCTTTTTTTCTATCAGTGTAATGATATAAACCATTTTGCTGTAAATAACAGAGAAATGAAAGGAAATGGAGGTCAAATCATACTGTGATAAAAAGAAAAATGATTTCATATAAATAATGATAAGGACAACGAATTATTAGCATAGCTTAGAAAAATAATGGAACCTAAAAAGTAGGCATAATAAGGAAGAAGGGAAGATATAGCAAGAAAAAGGGATAAAGGAGGAAAGTGTGTATTGAGTAAATGAATTACGTGAAACAATAATGCAACGTGAAAAATGCGCATCCACACCGACTAAGAAAAGTGCAAGTGGGTTTGTGTTTGTCGCTATTATTATGGAATGACACAAAGCACTCAAACCCTAACTTTCTTGGGTGCCCTAGGGATTAGGGTTCTGTCATATACTATTTTTAACCATTCATTCTATATATATAAATAAATACAACTCAATTTAATTTCTATAACTTTAAACATATTTTTATTTACATGAAAATAAATTTAAATGTTTCCGTACAATAGGAGATTAATAAAAATTAATTTTGTATTAACTTTTGCGAAAGAAACATTAACAAGTCTCCATGTTTGACCACCAACATCTTCTTCCACACTTGTTCATATTCTTTTCAAATGCTAAACACGAAGATAATAATTTATCATGCAATTTCGCTTATTTTATTTTCATGGTATCTTTCTATTGGATTTTTCTTTTTGGTAGTGTCTTAAAAAGTAAAAAGAGAAGAGAAAAAAAATGAAAATAAAAATCAACTAGAATAAAGTATAATAAATTGTTTTTGGAATAATAAAAATGGAAAAACAGAAAATTTCATCCACATGTTTAGATAAGTGGGAAATTAAACACAAATAAACGAATAAATAAATAATTTGTATAAAATATTTTTGCTACAATTAAAAAAACAAAAAATATGACTCTTTTACCCTTTGTTTTTAAAAAAATGCCACTTATTTGTTTCTTAACTTTTTTTTTTTTTCAAATCTAATAACCATGAACTTGAGTTGGAAACTCAATAAATTTCTAATAATCATAGGCATGGATAACCGACTATGCGTTATTTTAATTTAAATTATAAATAAAATAAACTAAAAAATATAGAGATAAAAAGTAAATTGCAAAAAATAGGTTAGGATTAGATAAGTAATTTACTATAAATTAATAATTTTTTTCTTTTCATTCCAACCAAAATACATGCATTTTTTCTTCTCTCTTTGAACTCGTTTTATTTTAACAAAATATTTTGTTTATGTTATTTCATACTTACTCTTTTCATTTCTATTTATAATACTTTTCGGTTAATCTATATTTTTAAAAAAATAGTTAAATTAGTTGTAAATAATATAATGTTATTTAAAAATCACTTCTATTAACAAAATAATTGAATGAGGTTTTGATATGCTCAACTCATATTAGAAGAGAAAAATTTTATGTTATTTATTTAAGATAGCTATGGATTTCTTAAGTAAAAACAGGTTAACTAATTAAGAATATTTTAAAAAATAATTAATATAATATTCTACCAAAAGAAATTCACAATTATGTCATTTTATTTGAAAAATGTTCATTGTAAATATTTAACTATCTTTAAAAAAAAATAATCATACAATCTAGATTGGATGACTTCCTTAGTTCATTACCCTCATAATTTTTTTTTTTACTTGTTACTTTTTAACATAATACTCATACGAGGATATGATGTAAAATATGATTTTACATAGGATGACGTGACATTATATTAGAAAAATTAATAGACTTAATAAAAACGATTTAACTAGTTAAATTTTAAAATTGAGAAATTAAAATAAAAAAAATTGAGAGACTAAAATAATAAAATAAATATATTGTATGTGTTTTTATTGGAACGAAAGGATTCAATAATATAATTTTTCCAATTTTATTACTTTCTCTCTTTAAATTTTTATTTTATATCTTGATAAATGTACTTATAATTATATTACGAAAATAGTAAATTATTATCTATTAGAAGATTTTACAAATTTTATTTATATATATATATATATATATTATATTATTTATGATGAATTTTATTTAGTAAATATTGATTAAAACATTCTAATTTTAATTATATAATAATAATTACGTAATTAAAGATGACTTTTTTTTATTAGTATTCAATCGAAAGTATCGGTTGGTTTAAAGTGTTTTACAAGTTTGATTGAGACCTTCTCAATCAGTCCTTATACTAGTTATAATTTTATCAGTTGTCAACTTTTTAGCAATAATTTAATCTATTGTATACTATAAAATTAAGCAAAATGAAAGATATGGGTTATAAAAGAGCTAAACATGTGAAAAATATTTTTTTAAATATTTAGAAGAGAGGTTAATATTAGGAAATTTATATTAATATAATAAATAACAATTATATAAAAGAATAGTAAATTTTATCACACTTTATATAAAATATATAAGATAAAAATAAATAAAAAATGATTGTATACAAAAATGACATGTTTGGCTGAGATTAACATTCATCAATTTTAACCTAGAATATAACTGTGAAGAAGAAAATTACTATTGCTTTTTTGGGGTTTGGAGGTGGCTAATGGTGTAATAGTAGGGTGTTGATGAAATGGTGTAAAAATTCATAACTCATTTTATTTCTATCTTCTTTTCATTATAACATATTCAAAGAATCGAATGATTCTTTATTCCCATATATCTCAAATCTTGATATTTTGATGCACTTCCTTTTATTCTCTTTCACAAATCCAATCAAAACTAAAATCCGACTACGATAGTTTTTATAGTTTCTCATTAAAATTAAAAACAAGCAAGCTCTATTTATATCTATTTTATGGTAATAATCGATCAATTTCTATTTTAATAAAAATAATTAATGTAGAAAGTAATTATAAATTTAATTTATATAATAGATACTAATATTAATATATTTTTGCTCTAAATTATATAATTAAGTGTGAATTAAATGTGTAATATTTTACTAACTTCTTGTTTGTTTTTATTTAATTTTTTGTATACAACATGGTCATTGAAAAAAGTCTCATCAGGGTACTTTTTTTTACCTTTAAAAACAAAATAATAATAATTATATACTGTTGAAACAATTGAAATCTATGAAAAAAATAAAAAAATAAAAAAATATCATTTTAAACGTTTAGTTTGGAGAGAGGCATTTATTTATTATATTATAATTATAGATGGTTCTAGTGCTGTCTACATTGTTTGTGTGGTGGGGTTTGGTTGTCTTCTTATCTTCGCCTCTGTTCCCACCCAAACACGTCACACCAAACAAAACACTACAAAATTGTTGCACATGCTACATACTATATTAGGTTCACCTTCACCTCATGTTTCATAAATTCATTATGATTGAGCTCAATAATCGCATTTAATATGTTATTTAACTTTTATTAATTTTATTTATAAACTATATTTTTAAGTGCTCATTCAAAATTAAATTACAAAAACTTTTTATTCTATTAGAATTACTAAAATTAAATTATTTAAAATTTCAAATCATGTTAAAATAATAAGAAATTGCTCTTTCTTTCAAACTTTGAAATATAATTTAATTTACTAGAATAATTTTATCAAATAAAATGAATAGAATTTTGATTCGATTTTGAATTCTGAATTAAATGAATGGTCCAAATAGTATTCAGATTTTGGAACTGGCCCCTCTTAATATCCCATGATTTCTGGCTCTGAATGCTTGACAAAGATATATATTTATCTTGTTCAAAGATTTGGGCCCAAGTACAATGGATTAACATCTTCCACATGGGCCCATGCTATTTACACTTCTCTTTTCTAATTACACTCCCCCTTTTCCCCTTTATTTAAAATAACATATTTAAAATAACATACTTCTAATGTAAATGGGTCCTGAAAATAATTTTACCATATGTTAAGAAAATTAAATTGTGTAATAGAAAAAATTATAATGGAAAAAGAGAATCAAGATTTTAAACAAGTACTTTTTGAAACACTTTATTTACATTTTGAAAAATATTTTCTATAACACTTTTTATTTTCATGTTTATATTTTGGAATTTTCTTTTATAGAACACATTTTTACTCTTTTTTTTTTCGTTTTGAAAAAATAATTTCTGAAACACATTCTATTATTTTAACATTGATATGAAAAATGAAAAAGGTAATTTGAAAAATACTTTTTTCAAGATGTAAACAGAATATTCAGAAAAAAGTATTTCCTATAAGTTTATTATGTACTTTTTTTAAAAAATATGTTTATTAAAAAAAAAACATATTTTTACTTAACATTTTCATAAAATAATTTCTCAATTTGTTTTGAAAAGTATACTTATGAAAAGTTTTTCTTAAAATTCTATTTTCTTTTTACGATTTAGAAAATATTTTTACTTTTTTAACATTCGAGAGAGTACTTTTATAAGGAAAAAAATTAACCCAATATTTTAAAAAAATATTTTATAAAATATAAAAATATATATTTTTCAAAGAGGTAAATTTTTTCATAAAAAAAGAAATGAAAACTATTTTAATTTAATATTGGTGAAACAAACTTGATTTAGTTATTTGTACCAGAATATTGTCATGGAATTGGGAGAGGGGTAGGAAAAGAAAAAAAGAAGTGTAAATAGGAAAAACCGTTCCACAGTCAATTTGGGATATTCTGGTCCTTTACATAACGGGCTAGCCCGATATCTTCAGACCCATACTTAACTTCATCTGGGCCTCCACTGTTTTCATACTAAATAGTGACTGGATAAAAAAAATTATTAATTATTAAAAAAAAAACAAAATTAAAATATTTGTAAGAATGCAATTATTGTACCTTTTAAATATTTAGAAACTAAATCATAGTTTTGCTCTTGTAAGACTAAAATATTTGTAGTTCTATACTTTTGGTTCATATTAAAAAAAAAAAATAGTTTTCAAAATTAAAAAAATATATACCATTTTAATTCAATAAACATGAGATTGTTTAATTTTTAAAAGTTGATTTCAAATTTAAACTTCTTATATAGCTGCGTTAAAAATTTAAAGGAAAAAAATTACTACCATAATGATTTCCAAAAACTTATGTTCCATAAATTCTAAAAATTTATTACATTTTTTTAAATTTATAAATTTTTAACATTTTAATGATTAAATTTATCAAAATAAGGCACAAAGGATAGTGTCTGTTTCCTAAAAACATGGATTATAAACATATATTTTTCTAATTTATTATTATTATTATTATTATATTTTAATAAACGAATTGAAAAAATGACGGTATATAAATAGTGCTGAAGGAGAGTCGAGTAGAGTCCTCTGGTTTTTCTGAGGCCTGTGCTCTGTGAGGGGCCATAGTTTGGGACCCTTTGAACCCTAATCTCCACCCAAACCCATTTTTCCCGGAAAATTCCCTGTAAAAAGAAAAAGAGAAGAGAAAATGCAGAATCACAGGCTGAAGCAGCAGCAGCAACAACAACAACAAGCTCTGATGCAGCAAGCTCTTCTCCAACAACAGTCTCTCTACCACCCTGGCCTCCTTGCTCCTCCTCAGGTTGGACCTCACTCTCACTCTCTCTCTCTCTCTCTCTATATATATATATATACATATATATATATATATATACACATATGTATGTCTTCATTTTCGATTATTGCTACGATCATATAATGTTGTTTCAATCTTCGAGTCTCACATTTTACTGTTTTGGGTTTGATTGCAATGCCTAGGGTTTTGTTGCAGACATTAATTCCTTTCAGGAGCTGCTTGTGTAGTTCATCTTTTTTAGTTTCTTCGATCTTTGTCGGTTCTTGATAGCTATCTTGGTTCTTGATATCTATCTTGGTTCTTGATATCTATCTTGCTGTGTTGGGTCTTGTGGATAAATAGAATTTTGGAGTTATTTGGTTCGCCTAGCTGTGTAAGAGTTTTTTGGGAAATGGAAATTTCGGGTTGCAATTCTCTTTGAAAAGCTTTTAGTTGAATAATGTTATTTTGAAGTATTAAAAAAAATGTAGTGGTTTTGCTTTCCGATGGTCAATGACTATCAAATTATGTTTAAGGCATTTTATTTGGGTTTAGGGTTTAGGGTTTAGGGTTCGGTGATTCTTTTAGTCCCCATGGCGCAGAGGCATTTTTGTAGTAATTGAGAACCAAGCCTTGGATTTCAACTCAGACTCTCTGGAAGAACTGAAGTGGCATTATTCGAAACTAGAGAATAATTATTTGAACTGTCCTTCTTTTCTTCCTTTTCTGTTGCTGTTTCTTCTATGTGGTCTTAGGGTGTGTTTGAAATAACATTCAAAACGTAACCATCGATGTTTTGAAATCTACCAATACTGTAACTTCTCAATTTTGTGCGATGGAGATGTAAATGAACATTTGTTGGGTAGGAAACGGCTATCCAAACAAGTACTTAAGGGAGTTCAGGTGCAAGCTTGCCAAGTTATAAATAGTAATACCTGCAGTTCTACATGTAAGAAACAAATAATTAATTCATCAAACCTATAAATATAGTCAAGTTAATTAGTTTTAATTATTCTTAATTTTAAATTTTATTTCAGAAATACTCAGAATGAGGTGGTGGTTATATATTTAATAACTATACTTGTACTCCAAGAGATGATTTTTTAAAACAGAGTGTGTAGCATGACGGAACTTGTTAACATATTTCACAATAAATTAAGGGTATAAAATCAAATGAACAATTAATACATTTGAAAATAGGTCTATGCTTCTCATAATTAGGACAAAAAATGTATCTATGTGTTTCTTGTATAAAAGACCAGAGGAAGTATTGTGTATTAAAGTTTTTTTTTTGTTACTGCTTTGGTATTAATTTGTATTTTGCTATGTATTCTGAGTAGTTTGGGTAACTCAAAACATTCTCATTAACTTTTGTCAGGCTTAGCAATTAGCTCATGTATGCAAGTTTTTTGTTTGGTATTAGTTGGGCTACATGCTTTTTTCATTCCCATTCACCCCAGTAAATGATGTCATACTTCTGTATTGGTAGATACAATACAATTTTTCTCTCTTGATTTGTCCTCCGTTTCCTTTCTTTCCTTTTTCACTTCTTCCTTTTGCAGATTGAACCAATTCCAAGTGGAAATCTGCCTCCTGGTTTTGATCCAAGTACTTGCCGCTGTGTGTGAGTGTTTGTCTAGACATTTTTTTTTTATTTACTCTTTCATTTTATCTCCCATTTTGTTTGTTCCATGATTGTGATTGTCATTCAAACAATCTTAGGCTTCAATATTTTATTTAGGCTTCCTTTTCAAATAATGATTGGTGTTAAATGCATTTGAGTTGCTGGTATTGTATATTTTACGTAAGTAGATATTTTTGGCTAGCTTAAAAGCAATTTTAGTGTGCCAAAACTACCTTATATTTTTGTTTATTCTATGACTAAAATTAATTACTTGTTCCCTAATTTTATCTTCTCTTCTCTTTTTTTTTTTTTTTTTTTCTTCCTTATCTTTGAGAAAATGCAGGTATGTCGGGAACATCCATACACAGGTAACTGAACCGCTTTTGCAAGAAGTTTTTGCGGGTACTGGCCCAGTTGAAGGTTGTAAACTTATCAGAAAGGAGAAGGTATAATTTAGCTTCGTCATTTAAATTTTAAGGTCTAGCTGAAAGTGGAGCTTTATATTTAACATCTGGTGCCTTTGTTTTGCAGTCATCCTATGGATTCATTCATTATTTTGATCGCAGATCTGCTGCTCTTGCCATATTATCTCTCAATGGAAGACATCTGTAAGTGTTGCTCTTTACATTTGTGTGAAATTGATTTCAATATGCATTCAAAATGTAATTCAATGTTTTGCAGATTTGGGCAACCTATCAAAGTTAATTGGGCATATGCTAGTGGTCAGAGAGAGGATACATCAGGTTGGTTCAGATTTTAAACTAAATAAATTGATATTTATGTTCAAACTAAGTCTGATCCTTTGGGCGCTTTTAACTCTTATATACCATGTTCTTTTAATTTGCAGGTCACTACAACATATTTGTTGGTGATCTAAGTCCTGAGGTTACTGATGCTACGCTGTTTGCATGCTTTTCTGTCTACCCCAGTTGTTCGTAAGTTCCACTCATGATTTCTTAGTAAAACAGTCATCATCTTTATGTATTTGGATTTGAACCAATCTCTAACCATCCAAAATGGAAAAAAATTGTACTTTCTCTCATGATAGTTATACGAGTGCATTGGTAACTTAGCATGGCTCATCAATTATTTTCTTCTGGTGGCTCCAGAGATGCAAGGGTAATGTGGGATCAGAAGACTGGGCGTTCAAGGGGATTTGGATTTGTTTCATTCCGCAATCAACAGGTCCAGCTTTGGTTTTAAATCTGAATTTTTGGTGTAACAAGGCTCTTTATGATGGTTTTGACTTAATAATTTTTTTCTTAAACTTTTGTAGGATGCACAAAGCGCTATAAATGATTTGACTGGTAAGAAATTTGTTATTGGCTTAACAACCTTAGATTTGAACCACTTAAATTTAGATTAATATCCAATGATTTTTTCATAGTACAATGTCACTTCATGCAAAATTGACGTTACAGCAAGGAATTGTGCATTCAGGTTCTTTTGTAGGAGTTGGTCTTGACTTTTTATGTTTATGTATTTTGTATTCGAGATGGAAAGTTGTCTTATAGCATTTTTAGAATCACCTCTTATGAGTTATGCACTTTTTAATTGCATGAATCTCAGACTCAACTGTTCTTTCCTGTCCACCTTTGTTTCCTTTACGATCCAAACACAATTTACGATGTCTTTCAGGTAAATGGCTTGGAAGTAGACAAATACGCTGTAACTGGGCAACAAAAGGTGCTGGAGGTATTGAAGAGAAGCAAAATTCAGATTCAAAAAGTGTGGTGGAACTAACAAATGGTTCATCCGGTGAGTATAATGTTGTTCATGAAACAATGATAAGTTGGTTGAATTTAAATATTTTATTTTTAGCCTCTATAATTCTTGATTAGAGGGTAGACCTGGGTGATTTCTAACATTTTGTTGCAATTGACCGTAGACCATGGTAGTTAGTATTGTACTATTCACGATATGATTCATGAAGCTGGCGATACAAATTGTGAAGGAATTGTTTTTGTAACAAACTGAATTGCATAAATCAGTCTAGAATTGTAAGAATCGTGATTCTGTTGAATTGCACAATTCTTGCAATGTGGGTTGGCTTGTCCTCCAACGACCTGGCAAATAGTGCTGCACTCCTAGTAGTTAGCTGCAAAATCGTTCTTGCTGCTCCTCAAAGGTCGTTGTGTTGCACCTGGCAACCGCACTCCAAATCTACAGCTTCAGTTCACTGTCCTGCTCTTATGGCTGTGCATCTGGTTAGTGGGTTAGAGAAGAGGGATCACCCATTCACAACCCTAAGTCTAATCAACACATTACTGGTTTTTTTTTTTTTTTTCTACTGTCACTAACTTTTGTGCTTGGGTTCGGGGCTGTCAGTTTTAACATTGCTATTTTGACTATTAATTTTATTTACTGGACCCTCATTCATATAAGACTTTCTTGTCTATTTCAATCAACACTTGCTAAAATAAAATAAAAAAATCAAATTTAGATGCACTATAATCAAGTTTTATATTTTAATTAAATTAAATTTAAATAGATATATTTTCCATATAAGGCATTCTAGAAACTAAATAAAAATGCTTTTAAATTGCTCATGAATTTGTGTTTTTGTGTCTTTTATGCATATAAATATTATGTTTTATTATTGATATAATTCTTATGACAATTCGATTTATGATTCATAAAATGGGTCTTCCAAGACAATTTGTATCCAGATTCAACTACCATGCCCTTGAATGAATTATAGATGATTGGGCTTGTAAAAGTCATTGTGTTTGTGATGTATTCTGTTTTCCCAGCGAACTAATGTTATAAAAGGCTTGAATTAACCTACATGTTTTATCCTATTTGTACAGAAGATGCCAAAGAAGCATCAAACTGCGATGCTCCTGAGAACAATCCTCAATATACCACGGTTTATGTGGGTAATCTTGCTTCAGAGGTAAGGAACTTTGTCTTCTTTTATTTATAACAATACAAATTCATTAAACACCATATGGTTGAAAAGTTTGCGAGCTTATAATGATATATGCTGCAAAAGCAATGATGTTCAAAGTCACTGCTAATATGCATTGCCGAAACTTCACATTACCTTCTGTTTTGTTCTCTTTATCACTTTTGACTATTAGGTTAAGATGTAAGAGTATTGAAGCTTCCAAATTATTTTCCTTAACAAAATTTTCATGCAGAGTTTTCCACTGTTATGTTTTATTTCTTCAGCAATTTCTGGTGCTATTTTATTCATTTCGATCTCTGGTGATCCACAGGTAACACAACTTGATCTCCATCGCCACTTCCACTCTCTTGGGGCTGGAGTGATAGAGGAGGTTCGGGTCCAGCGTGATAAAGGGTTTGGTTTTGTGAGGTACAGTACGCATGCCGAAGCAGCTCTGGCTATTCAGATGGGGAATGCCCAGTCTCTTCTTCTTGGAAAACAAATCAAGGTGTGGATCTCATTGAACTTTTGATGCTGTTGCTACTTGCTGTGTAATTTTTCTATTCTTTGTTGCCAGTCATGGTTCTTATTGTTGACATACATTGCTGGCTCTAACTTTGCTTTACGTATTAAGCTGTATTAATTATTTTATTTTCACTGGGGAGAGGGACAGGGAATTGTTTAGCTTGATTTCCTCCTCTTCTCTTTTTTTTTTATTCCGTCACTGGTTTCCTCCAGTCCGCCGAATTAGAAATTAATCCTGCGGTGCACATATTGAATTTGAAATTTACGTTTCATTGGCTATCTGGAACTTATATGCAAATTTTCTTTTGTTGGTTTAATGTTCTTTTCTAGAATTGAATTTGAATTGCCGTGCACATTTATACCATTCTGGTATTTCCCTGTTGTATATGGTAGTTTCTTGCATATTGTTGTGTTAATTGTTTGAGGCTGTGATGGTTAACCTACTTTTGACGATGTCTGCATTTCCCATGAATTTTAGTTGTATATCTTATATTTTATTTTCCATCAGGTGGTGTTTGAATAATGGATTTCAAATTTTCAATGAATTTAAAATGCATTGAAATTTAATTACTTCAAGTAAATTCCTTTTATTTCTAAAATATTAGTTTGGATAAAGCTATTGAAATTCTTTCATTAAATAAAGTAGTTTAATTTCCATCATATGCAAATTTCCTTGTGTAATTTGAAAATCCTTCATTGGAACTTTTATTTGAATTTTTTTCATTTTGCTTGAAAAAAAAAATCTATAAAATCCCCATTATTTTAAGAACTTTTTAGTTTGATATCCAAACAAGTAATTTTTTATATTTGATATTTTAAATTCACTTTAAATTCCTACCTCAACATTCACTTCCAAACACTCCCAGGCTACGGGTTGCACTTCAATTCTGACTATTGTTACTATATTAAATACAGTGCTCTTGGGGCAGCAAGCCCACTCCACCTGGAACTGCTTCGAATCCCCTTCCCCCACCTGCTACTGCATCTCTGCCTGGCCTGTCTGCAACTGATCTTTTGGCTTATGAGCGACAGCTAGCAATGAGTAAGATGGGGGGCGTCCATGCCTTGATGCATCCCCAAGGGCAACATCCTCTTAAACAAGCAGCAGCTATGGGAACCAGCCAGGCAATATATGATGGTGGGTTTCAGAATGTTGCAGCTGCACAGCAAATGATGTACTACCAGTAACACAGCGGGTTCTCTTGATGTGGTTTAATGCAACTATCTATATATCCTGCCTCGTGCACATTGGTTCGTGTTAAATTCTAGGGAGCTTTTTCTTTTTACTTTTTTTCACGTCACGGTGTTGTGGTAGTTCACCTACTACCATATTAGATAATTATGAGCACACATTTGTATGGGTTTGTATCATGTATGCGGTTTTCTACTTAGTAGTGATGAGTGTTTATGATTTTAGAGGGATCGTCCGTCCTGATATTTTTCTTCTCAGCCATTTGGGTGTTTCTATGCCAAGGTTGTCATCAATATCATCCTGTCTATAGAGCTGTTATATAGTTATTAAATATTTCAATGCAGTATCAATCTTGTAGTCGTAGGAAGGTTGGTGATATTCTTATATTACATAGGCTTGTTGATTGTACGCTCTTGTGAACGAATCCAGACCCCGTGATTAATTTACCTGGAATATACAAAGAATAATAGATAAGTGTTTTAATTTACAGTCTTTCTAAAGGAATGGTTTATGAATCAATGAGGAAGCTTTTATTGAAAATTAGGGTGGTAATGTATCAATACAATACTTTTTAATAAGGATTTTTTTATTTCAACTTATTAAGAAAAATATTTGAAATTGAACAGGAATTAATTTATCTCAGTAATGGAAATTTAACATAAAATAGGAAGTAATGGTGCAATGACAGTTTGTTAACGTCTTGTTTATGATCCTGCGTGGCAAGTGTTGACAACTAACATAAAATATATCCCTTACTCACATTAAGGACTAATCCTTGGAAACATAGTATATGCTTTCGAAATATCCTCTAAATGTCAATTTATGCATTTCCAACCAAAAAAATTATTAGGAACCGAATAATCTATTGTTTCAAAGAGAAAGACGTCAGAAAGAAAAAGGAAAATCCGCATGAAACAGATGGTGGCAAAACGTGAGGAAAATCTAGCAGTCCAACGGTGGTTATTTCTTTCGAGAAAGATGCAGGTCAGTCCTTTTCTAGTCTTGCAATATACTTGTCATAGAATTGGCCTGCTTTCTCAAGCTCTCCAAGCTCAGTGTAACAATCAGCAATTGCCCCAAACGCTTCTGTATTCCCTGAGTCCTCCCCTACTCGTTCAGAGATGGCCAAAACCATGGAATGGTATTTAATAGCATCTCGGTACTTTCCTTGTCTTTGCAGTGAAGCTCCTGTAGTATGAAATATCAATTGTATTCATGGAGAACCTAGTAAAACCCTTCACTTATCTAACACACGCAAACACAAAGAACAAAGTGATTATGTAGGAGCCCCTCAGATTCATAAGCAAGATAGGAAAGATGACAAACCTAGACCTCTAGCAGCTTTTTTCTCTTCGATAGGATCCTTCAAATTCTGGGCAAGCTCAAGTGCATTCTTAAACTCTGTGAACGCTTTATCCAGCTGTTGATTCCTTAGAAAGTTCTTTCCATTTTTCAACTTAGAAATTAGCTCCTGCTTCTTTGGGTCAACAATAATTTCATTATCAGGTATCCTACCACCACCGATGGGAGCATAACTCAAGCTAGGGGCATAGGACTCGATTTTGGCTTGCTTCCTTAATGCTGCATTGATTTGGATTAATTGCTCATTTACCCTCTGTAATTCATTTCTTCTTTGCCGAGCAAGCAACCCTGTCATATGATCATTGCATTCAGGAAAAAAGGAAGGATATCACTCATCTAGTAAAAGCACAAGTTATTAAAACTAGTGATATCAGAAATCAGATATTCAAGGACATTAGCTGTCTTCCCTATTTTCTTCACTTCTTTTACTTTCTCTTAAGTTTCTACCGAATTATATTTCTGTCACATAGAAAAATAGATTTTCTGCGGATATCTTTCAATTTCCCCCCTCAAATATCTCTCCTGTTTTCTTCTTTTAGGAGGATCCCTGACTCCTTTGCTTTCTAATCCTCCCCCTTCTTTCTTTTTTTATGATTAAAAATGTTTCTGCACATATGACCAGTGTTCCCTTTGTGATAAATAAAAATTCTGTTGTTTAATATTATAAGAGAAACCCGGAAGATAACAAGTATCATGTGCTTCACATAGCTAAACCTCTCAACTTTCGAATGAGTCTCATGCATTTTAAGATTTGTAGTTGCATACAAAACATATTTCAGTAATATGCTAGTCCTTTATCAGATAACAGATGAACTAATGCAATAAACAAAAATAATTTCCAGAAAAACATCTTGCAACAAAATAAATTTCCACTCTCCAAGCCCTTGGAATAGGAAACATGGATCACAAGCTGGTATAACTGTACAAAGGAATCTCGCGCTACCTTACCTCCAACTGTGGCTCCAATGAGGGCTACTGCCAGCAGTATAGGCATATTGAAAAGAGAGTTATCAGCCTCACACGTTTCAGCCAAAGCTGTATTAGGTATAGAGAGCATCAAAATATTGCTCGCTACAAATATTAGTGACGGGAACCTTTGGTGCATATCTTCCTAGCAAGGCATCAATTTTTACTCAGAGGTCAGTAGTTCAAGAGAACGATTCCACAAGAGAATAGAAACTAAAAACCAACAGAATGTAAAGAAAGAAGAAGCATTGTCCCAACAAAGAGAAATTCAGCGTACAGAACAGTATCCAATAGCAGCATTTTAAAAAGATCATAAACCTTAACCTTCAATATTTAACGATAAAAAAAGTATTTTAAAACTTCCATGTTTGACCATTAATGTACTTTGTGTTGTGTCGAAACACATTCATTGTTAAAACTAAAAAGAACAAGTACATAGATCAAATGATTCAAAGAACATAGCGGCAAGAATGCCGTGACTCACCATCATACCTTACAGTTTGAGCAGTGCAGCAAAGTTGAAACCTTAGAAGACCCATCAAACTTATATTCAGGGTGCGGAACAACCTTGTCCGGTTTTAGAGAAAGACAAGCAAATTTTCCTGAATCATTAAAAAAAAAAGGTTCAATTTTGGAACAAATTTCCCAGACCCAAAAACACAAGATAGTGTTTTCAAAGCTCAAACAAGACAAAAAGGTACGACTTTGGAATCAATTTGAAGATGGGGTGATAAATATAACTGACCCGAAAGTAAAGGTTTGGGGTTGTTAGCGTAGAATTGAGGCTGTGGGGAACGAGGACGAGCGAGGAAACAAGAGCAACGAATTAACACCGCCATTGGTGAGTAGTTTGGTGTGCTGAAAGAATAACCACGTTGGGATAAAAATCTGGCGTGTCTGTGTTGGTGAATCACAATTTACAACTCACAATAATTCAGGTGATTTTCAAAGCCAAAATCACAAAAAATAACTGTCTGAACCGGCAAATAGCGCTGCACTCATAGTAGTTAGTGGCAAAATCGATCTTGCAGCTCCTCAAAGGTCATTGTGTTGCACCTGACCACCGCATTCCAGATCTACACCTTCAGTGCTTCAGTTCCTGCTCTTATGGCTATGCATCTGGTTAGTGGGTTAAAGAAGAGAGATGAGCCTAGGGTTTTGCTGCAGACATTAATTCATCTTATCCATTTCAGGAGCTGGTTGTGTGGTTTATCTTCTTTACTTTCTTCAATCTCTATCGTTACTTGATCTTTAGTTTCTTGTGGATAAACGGAATTTTGGAGTTATTTGGTTTGTCTCACAGAGGGTTTTTCATTAGTTGCTCCAAATCAAAAGTTGCATGTGTTTTAGGAAATGGAAATTTCGGATTACAATTCTCTTTCAAAGGTAGTTTAGTTTAATCAATACTTCTGATTCTTGCTTTTGTAGATAACTTTAAAAAATCAATTTAAAAATCCAAGAATAAAAACATATTTTTTTAAAAACTAAAGAATTAAATTTAATCCACACAGACTCAGACACGTTGTTAGTAATATTCTTACGGTTTTAGTGTTTATAATTTTTTTTTCTTGTGTGTTTGGTTTTTATATTTTTTATATTATAATTAAAATTCTAAAATATAATATTACAGGGTTACACCACCTCATTATTCTTATAAGGGGTGTATAAATAAAAAAATGTATATATATATATATTTAAAACAAGTATTGAATATATTTATTTTATATAAAAAAATAGGTACCATTCACCCGATGTTGTTGTATCCAACTAATTAATTCAATTATTTAATGTTGTATCCATCTAACTAATATAATTATTTAATTATAATTTTTTTATCTCATTATAACATTATTAATTAATCATAAATATAGCACTATATTAGCTCATGAAATATTTATACTCATATATCTATCTTGATTACATTATTTACAAATTTTATCAACTTATATGTTTCAAATTATATTCTTCTAAATATACTTCTTAAATTTTCTTATAATTATGTTCTCACATAAAATACAATTATTATAAAAATAAAAAATATAACATAAAAAAAATACATAATTAAAATTATATTTTTATAATTAATCATAACCAATTAAATAAGATAAATTTTTCACTCACATAAATTTAAAAGAATTTCTTAACTCACATAAATTTTAAAAAAATTTATCTCACATAAACTTAAAAGAATTTTTTAATTTTACATAAGTTATCACACAAATATATTTAAATTTTTTAAAATATGTTTGAATTAAATAATGAGTTGAGAGGGTGGAAAAATAAATAAATGAAGAAAAAAAAAAATATTTGAATTAAATAAGAAAATATAAAAAAAAATGAAAAGTAAAATAATATTATTTATTATTAATAATTTTTTAAAAATTTATTATTATTATTATTATAATATAAAAAAGATATATAATATAATAATATTATTAATAAATTTATTAATTATTTTAAATTTATTATTATTATTATTATAAAATAAAGATAAAAATAAATATTATTACTAACATATTTTTAAATTATTATTATTATAATAAAAATAAAGAAAATATATATTATTTTAATAATATTAATATTTTTTAAAATTATTTATATTAAAAAAAATTATTAATAATTTTATTTAATATTTATTATTATTACTAATTTATTAATTTAATATTATATTAATTATTTATTATTATAATAATATATAAAATATATTAATATTTGAATATATAATCGATTATATAAAAAATATAATCACTTTAAATATGGAAATAAGACTTTCTTAGTTTTTCTTTGTATATAATCAAGGAAAGAGAGAGAAAGTAATTTTTTCAAAAAAATTTCGTGTTTTTATGTCTTGAATTTTTGAATTTTTTTTTTAAATTTGGATCTTTATCTTTTCATCTGTGAATTCAAACATATGCTTAATGACACAGTCTCAAACATAATCTTTTACGGAGACATATAATTTCAACATTTTATCACGTAATAAGTCTTATATCATAAGTCTTATATCATGTTTACATATATCATGTTTACATAGTTTCACATTTATATATTCTTTAGAAATTTAATTTAAAATATAAAATAATTTGTAAAAAATAGTGTATTTTCATCCAGGCAAACTAATCTCATTTAAGCAGGATTTCCCCAACAACGTTAAAATCTTTCCTTCAATTGATTTTTTTGCTTAAGAAAAAATAATGTTGCAAGTTCACATTGAGATTTTTTCTTGAAAGAAAATTCTTTACTTAAACAAAAATTATTTATTAAAGCAATGATCTCGGTATATCAAAATTAACAAAAATCTAATTCTATCAATTAATTTTTTTTTTCACACAAATTTTAACACAATATTATATAATTAAGTATTAAAACACATTGGAGGTAAAAAAAAAGTAAAGTTCACTACTCGTCTATTTACCTAAAATTACATTATAGGTAGATCATTATAATAATATTATTGTAGCATCAAAATTATAATAAAGATTAATTTATAATCTTAATATTGTATTATTTTTTTATATAAATTTCATATTAATTGATTTTGAAAAAAAAAATGAAATTGAAAGAGTAATTTGAAACAATAATAGATCAAACAAAATGTTAAGATTAAAATTTAAGCAAGAATAAATAAAAATATATAACAAAATACGTGGTTCGCTGTATTATGAGAACTTAAGTTAAAATAATAAATAAAATATCAGAAAAAATAAAAATAAGGAAAAACAAAAATTAAAATCAAATCCAAATAAATAATAAATAAAATTATAAAAGAGACAATTCGACTGATTAATAAGTCGGGATAAATGTTAAACTTTAAATAAATATATTTTAAATGGAGAATATAAAAGAAAAGATATAATATATTATATGATACATTATAATATCTTATAATATCTTATTTGTCCATCATAAAAGATAAATTGAACTTTTTTTCCAATTTTTTTTATAATTAGAAAGTTGGTTATAAGAATATCCTAGTAGTTTAAATAAATCAATTACTATTTTATTTTAATCTTAAGCATAAATAAAAAAATGCAAAAATAAATTACTCTCAATTATACAAAAATTTTAAGTTTAAACTTATTTATTTTTAACTATCAGAAATACAGGAACTGTTATATCTGTTTCTGATTTTTATTATTAATGAATTATAATTTAAAGATAGGTTTAGCAAATTGGGTTTAGGTTTAACGATTGTAGTATATAATAGGCCCACAAAATGTTTAGGGATTTAACGTACTCGTGGATTTAACTCGTAAACAGAAAAACCCAAAGAAAGTTCCCTCTGAAATCAACTCACACCCTTTCTGTTTGTTGCTAAATCAATCACTGTAAGCCTCTCTCTCTTTTCACTTTTCATTGGTTTTATTTTTATTTATTTATTATTATTCCAAACTGAATGCAATTCTAAGTGAAAACTTACGCCATGCAGATTTTTTCTCACCTTCTTCTCCTGCCTCTCCCCTCTCCTCTTTCTCTATCTGGAGTCCCAAATTCGTGTGGGGCCCCAGCATTTATTCTCTGTGGGTGTTTTTTTTGGTGATGTCCCAGTTTGACCCCTGCGTTCAAAACGCCTAAAGTTTTCATCTTTTTAGGGGGGTGGGGATGATTTTGCTTGATTCACTGTTTGCTCTGTGTTTCTGGTGTTCAGTATCGATTGTGGATTGCGGGGTTTTTGTTTTTTTAGGAAAAAGGGTTCTGCCTGTAATGCAATTGATTGTTGGAGCTGATTGTTGAAGTGTTTATGGAGTGAGTTAAGTTGAGGATTGTGGAGTGGGAAAGGTTGTTTGTTGAGTTGTGTCGAGGTTTAGCCTTGAGTTGTGGAATGGGAAGGGTTTATCGCAATCTTGTTATTCTTTCTGCACACCAAACTACTCACCAATGGCGGTGTTCTTCGCTTGTCCTCGCATCTCAGAGCCTCAATTCTACGCTAACTACCCCAAACCTTGACTTCCGAGTCAGTTATTTTTTTGCATCCCATCTTGAAATTGATTTCGAAGTCTTAACTTTTATATGATGGTATAGATAGTAAAAAATTTTGAAATTACGCTCTCCATTTGGTTCGTGTTCCTGGTTCGTGGTCTAATATAGGTAATATTATGCTTTTCAACTTTTTTTTAACAAATTAGGGTGGAGGGTTTAGAGCGGTTCACCATTTGGTTCAGGTTTCTGGTTCATGGTCGAACCAACTGCTATCTTGTGGTCTGATTTTGACTAATGTTTATAGATCCACCAATTGGTGCTGTATGTTCTTTCAAAGGGAAAAATAAAATTTGTTTATGCTTTTGCTTGCGTTACTAGTTAAGGTAAGTACATTACAAGCTTATGATATCTTGTTGCTTCTTTCCGTGAGATTGTCTTGAATAATAAGCTTGTTTAGTTTCGACTAGACTTGACTACTACATTAGTGTTTTTATGTGTCTGGAAATTGTACTCGGATGTAACCTACAGGGAATTGATTCGTAGTTGTTATGTTAGCTTCTATTGAAATTTGAATAACGTTGATGTCAGATTATGTTGTTTTTCTAGATCTCTTTCTACTTATTTTGCTATAACTTCTGCCTATTAGCTATACATTGTAACCTGTTTGAAATAATATGATATTAATATAATTAGTAAGCCTAGCTTGATTAGTCCAGAATGTGGTTTACAACTCGATGGTATCTTTATATATACTATTGGCTAAAGACTTTTATTTTTCTCCATTTTATTTATTTATTTTCCTCTCTTTTTTTCCTAATCTCTTGCGTGTTGTTACATTCTATAGGCAACGCACAATTTGCTTCCAGGTGGAACAGACTTTCGCTCCTATTTCCTCCTAAAGTTCACTTGGACACAATTTCATTGTTGGTAAGAACTTAATTTTCTTTCTCTTTTTTCTTATTCATCAGTCCGTAAATCTGTTTTGTTATGCTTGTTTGTTATTCTTCTCTGCTCTGTGTTCTATTCTCTTGTCAAATGAGCCTGTGAAAATTAGAGTTCCATGTTTTGTGTTTCATTTCCATTGATTTTCGTCTAAGTTCATCTATATCCCACTGCACTTTGGTAAATCTTTCCCTCTCAATTAGAATAGCCTGCTGCAAGTTCTCCTTATTTTTCAATTTGGTAGTTTTAAGTTCTACTTCGACTTGACTAGTCTCTCATCAATCTCAGATACAATTAAACTAAAAAGTATACATAAAATATTGCCAGGCGAGGTATTTTTTCCACTTTAGCTACTAATGATGCTTTGATTAACTGGAAAAATTATTCTAAACTTTTTTCTTTTCTAGCTGGCTTTCTTTAATTTAAAGCACATAATGAGAAAGTGCGCATCTTAATTAGAATCTGATAATAAAAACAACCTGCAATCTTAAACATTAATGCAATTTTACCTTTGAGATCATAGCCTTTCTTGGTCATTTTTCTTTTGGTCTACAGAGACCCCACTAAAACCTGTTAGAGGTTAATGTTAGACTTCTCTCACATTTGAGTTTACATTCTCTTGTTTCCTTTTTTATCTTAATTATATATAGTTCGTGTTTTACTAAGCATAACAATACTTTTTTTGAAAACAATTGAGATATTGAACATGTTTTAATTTAGACTATCTTGCATTGGTTCTTTTGCTAAGAACGATATGTTCATATATTTTACACTGCTTATGAAATTGAATCAAATTGACATCAAGATCAAAGTTTGAAATAAAAGTAAATCATTAGAGGACTTATTCTACTCTAGAATAAACTTGGAATCAATGAATATCTTCCCAACTGTTGCGGGTAACAGAATAAAGTTGCTTGATAGATGTACAAGAGCCACATTTTGTGCCTAGCTACTGGGTAATGTATTTTGCTTGTTGAAGATTAAATTTTATTTGGCCCTTGAAACTCTGTCTTTCATTCAAGGTTCATGTTTTTTAGTATAACAATATCTGTAGATGTAATAAACTGAAAGCAAACTAGAAGGTGTATGGATCTTGTTATGACTGATAGTATAACTCGTGTGGATCTACTTTGCTCATATGATTCAACAATACTGATTGTTGATTTATTGGCAATAATGTTCTCCTACTATTTTTATTGTTAAAGGTTCCTTGTTATATTTGGTTCCTTGTTTTTTGGTGTTTGTATTTGAGGTATTTTTATTAAATTAAATAATTTAGTAAGTGTAACATACTATTTTTTTATAGTAAAACTTTTCATTTAACTTGAGAGTTAGATTCTCATGTTTGTAGAATGATTTGGTGGAAAACTTGATAAAAAAAATATTCTAAAAAAAAATTAAAATCTGAAAATATTATTTTTAAAGATAACAGTCTTTCCAAAATTTCTGTATTGAAAATAAAAAACTAAGAAAGTGAGAATTTGAAAATTTTAAATTGAGAGTTGAATTGAATTGATTCACTTAATTATTTGTGACGGTCAGATTACGTTCTTGGAACATGTGAATACAAGTTTATTCACTATGAACTAAAAGTTAATTCGCTTGATTTAAAATAATTTACTTAATAGATGAATTAAAAAACAAAATTATTAAAAATAGAGAAACTACAATTTAATTAATATATTTACTATAATTTTTATCTTTTATTTTTAATCCGTAATTTTTGTTCAAGAGGTCTGGTTCAGCTAGTTAGCATATGTATGTTGTTGTAGACCGGATGACATGTGGTCAATTTCTATTGGTAAAAAAAATCCGTAATTTAAGTTTCTTTATTTGTATATTTTAAAAAATCTATAAATTTTGTTCAATCTTTAACTGCATTAATATTTTATTTTAATTCAATTAAATCCTAAACTAATATATATTCATATAAGATATTATGAAGAAATAATTTAATAGATTAAAAGATAAAGATATGTATAATAAAAAACTAAAATCCCATATTCACCGTAACTCCTGTTTCGTTACGGTGCAGTGACGAGGAAACAAAGGGTTTCAGGTTACGTGGTCACTGTCAATATCGGGCATTGCGATAAGAGTTTCAAGGTATGTTTTGCTTTCATGTTTAGGTTGTATTCCGTTGATCTTTTTCGCTTTTGATTCAAAATCTCAATCATTCGATACTTACAATCATATATTTGCATTTGAATGTTTTGTATACAGTTTTCAGATTCAGCGTCATTAGGAGCAATGAGCAATTTGCTAGGGAAACGCAAGCGCCAAGACCTGGCTTCGACGCTCTCTGCGTCAATGACCAACGAGGAGCGCGTGGTGTACAACATCATTCGTGGGAAGAAGGAGCTGGGGATATGGCAAGGGGACATCAAAAGAGAAACAAACATCCCTGACAGCATGTTGAAGAAATCCGTCAAGTTGCTAATCTCCAAGACTCTCATCAAGGAGGTTGTGAACATCCAAAACAAGTCCAAGAAGGTGTTGATGGCCATGGAATTCGAACCCTCTAAGGAGATCACTGGTGGAGAGTGGTATACCGAAGGCAGGCTCGACACACAACTCATTGATGCTCTGTCTGATGTCTGCTTAAAGCTCATTTCCCGTAAAAAGGTCGCAACTCGCGATGGAATCCTTGAGTGGACTAGAACCTTAGGGAGTGAGATTTTTCCTGGTGGAGTTAGTGCAGGACAGGTGGAACAAATTTTGAAAGTTTTTGGTTATGGAAAATAAGTTACAAGAGGTGAACAGCAATGGCTTCGGGGATTTTTCATCTGTTCCTGCTGGTGAAGTTTGTTTCAGGTTGGCGAAGAAGGTAGGCACCAATGTTAAAGTTGGTGTCATGGCTTCTATTCCTTGTGGAGTTTGTCCTAGGATTAAAGTTTGTACACCCAATGGTGTTATATCCCCAACAACTTGTCAATATTATCAGAAATGGTTGGATTTTTAATTGTTTCCTATCCATATTTCTTTCTTAGTTTTAGGTTTTTTGTATGCCACTTTTTTGTTTTGACTCTTGGGTTTCATCTAATATATAATCAATCTTTGTATATTTTTTTACTCAATGTGATGCTTCAAAAGTAATTGATTTTCCTTTACATTAAAGTGAAAGTCTTTTTCTTATTTTTTGTTCAATAGATTGGAGATCATTCTTGGAAAATTTTTATTGCATATTTATTGTGCTCACAATAGTCTTGAATTATGGTAGTGATTCACTTTTTGCTTTGACTATTGGTCCCTACCAAGATCTGTGAGTCTTAGCTACTCAAAATGTTTATGGTTTTAAGTTTTGGCCTATTCTTACCATTATCATTTCTTTACCTTTTTGGGGAAAGGGAATGACGTTGCACCTTTGGTCTTTTCTTAATTTCAACTTGTTGAATGGTGGGGAATTATATATTGTGCTTATTAAAAATAGAAAGCTTCAATATATTATTCCTTTGCGGTGTTGATTCAAACACTAGTCATTTGCCACTTCTTTTTATTATTTCTCATCATTCTGTCATAATATATTTGATGGGTTAGATAATAAAGATTAGTTTGAATATATGATTCATTTGTGGTGTTGATTCAAATGTTATTCGTCATTTAACATTTTTTTTTCTTTGCTTGTCATAATTATTGTAGTATAATGATTATAAATCAGATTGTTGATGGGTCAAGATAACAAATATCATCTACTCTCTATACATATTAAGATTGTTAGATAATAAATAGAGTTTGAGAATATTTGATTGATTATAGGTTATTATCTAGTTTTTTTAGACAATAAATAATGTTTAAAAATATTTGATTGATTATTGGTTATTATGTAGATTTTTAGGTGATATGGTTCATATAATAATTTTCTCTTATTTCTATTATATATGATGTCTTTATATAGAGTTTTGTTAGTTTTTTATAAGAGTATTACGTGAAGTAGGTGAAACTTTTATTTAATTTTCTTGTACAATATAAGTATGATTCTTTTCTTTTTTTGTTTTTGTTATTTTTTATTTTTCATTGTTATAAACCCAAAAATTAGTGTTGTTTGTGGAGATGATGAAAGAAAGTCAAACATATTGAAAAGATGAATAACAAGTTTGATATTAAGAAATTCTCTAAAGACAACAATTTTGTGTTGTGAAAGATTAAAATAGAGGTTATCTTGATACAAAAAGATTATTTGAATGTGATAAAGGTTGAGACAAATATGTCACATTTACTAACGAAAAAGGTAGGAGCATCATAATTCTATGTCTAGGTGATAAGGCATCAAAGGAAGTTATAAAAGAAAATATTGCCACAACAATATGGAGGAAGTTCAAATCATTGTATATGAGGAAATCTCTAACTTTGTGTTGAAGCAACAATTGTATTTTTTTAAGATGATAGAAAAAAGAACAATGGTAGAGTAATTGATAGACTTTAACAAGACATTAGATGATCTAAATAATATTGACATGAAGCTTAAGGATGAAGATAAGGTTTTGGTACCTCTAGATGCGTTGCTTAGAACTTTTGAGCATTTTAAGGATGTTTTGTTATTTGGGGAAGGAACAAACCATTACATTGGAGGTTCAAACCTCTATTAGAACCAAGGGCTTCAAAAACTTCAAGATTTTAAGACATTTGAAAATAGGACGAGCTCGAGTATCTCGAAATTTAAGAGTAAGAATAAGAGATAAAAGAGAAGAAATTCAAGAAGTCCTTGGTGGAGAAATTCAAGAAGTCCTCGGTGGAGAAGACAAAGGAGCATAAGGTGCGTAAGTGTTTCAATTGGCATAAAGTGGCTCATTTGTGTAAGAATTATCTTGAAAGAGAAGATTCTTCTCATTTTTTGAGGGAATTTATAGATGTTGCAATTGCATTTGATAATTATGAGTCTACAAGGGTGTTAGTGACATCTATTTTAGATATACAAAGGATTTAGGTCATGAGCTCAGGTTGAACTTATCATATGTGTCCTGTGAAAGATTTTTTTGAGACCTTAGAATTGAAGGAAGGTGTTGTTCTTCTTGGGAATAATAAAGCTTGTAAGGTTCAAGACATGGGGTCTGCTAAGAGATGTTTGACAATAAGGAGATGTTGTTACTGGATATGAGGTATGTTCTGGAGTTAAAGAGAAATATTTTATCCATCAATATGTTTAATTTCAAGGTCTTTCGACCAAAATTAAGTAGGGCACAATAAAGATTTCAAATGGAGCGTCTATAGTTGTTAAGGAAGTTAAATAGAATGGTCTTTATATTCTTGATGATTCAACTATGATTGCACATGTATATGTTGCTAGTTATATATGATAAGGCAAAGTTATGGTAATTAGGATGAGACATGTGAGTGAGAGGGATTTTGTGGAGTTGGAGAAGCAAAACCTGTTGGAAGGGTGATAATCTTAAGAAATTGAAGTTTTGTGATCAATGCATACCGAAAAAGTCTCACTAGGTGAAGTTTGAGACTAGTAAACATGTGTCTAGTAGATCGCATGAGTATATTTGTCAATACTCAATTTCGTCCGGAGATTATTTTAAAAAATAAAAAATAAAAATAAATAAATAAAAAATATTGAAAAATAAAAAGGTAGAATAATATGTATTATTATGTTTGAAAAATGCTAAAAAATATAGGATAATATTTTATAGATATAAAAAAAAATATATTTTCAAACACATATTTTAAATAATAGATAAAGAAAAAAAGAGAGAGGCCCCAAATTGAAGGAACCCTTGGCCCAAGCCCTTTAAGAAAATAACCCTAATTTTTAACCTAAGGGTATAACCTAAAAGTAAGGGGACAGTAATAGAGACAGGGGAAGGTGGTTGTAAATTAGGGAGGAAAAAGGAAGGAAAGAACGAAAAAAGAGGAGAGGAAAAAAAAGAAAAAAGAAAAAACGGAGGAGGAGAAGAAAAGAAGAAAAAAGAGGAGAAAAGGGAAGAAGAAAGAACAAAAGGCTTGATAGAGGTGAAGCATATCGGGCACAGAGAGCTGCTGTGGTGTTACTTGTGCATTTGCCTGTTACATCGCCTTTTAAAGCCTGTGAGGTTCTATGACTATGCCTCCACACATCTTTACAAATTTTGCCACTTGAACATTGCACATGGCTATTATGAGTTTTTTTTTTTACAAGCTAGAATGTGCTCAGAGAGTTCATTTGTTATTCTTATTCATAAGTTTTACCAAAAATCTGTATTTTGTTATTGCTGAACGAAGTGTTTTAGTGACTTTTGTTTTTAGAACAAATATATACGTTTCTTTTGGCCTTAAAAAAAAGGATTGGGTTGGAACATGGGTTTGAGGATATGGGGCTTCGGGATTAGCAGGTCTGGTTGGGATTTTCCCGGCATGGTGGATGGTGTCAATATTAGCGGCGTGGCACCTTCTTCTGGGATGAGCACGTGGCAGTTAGAGAATGGCGAAGGTGGGTTTGTTAGTGGAGATTGTTTCTTGTGGCCTGGACTTGCAATTTCCACACCAGGAAATGGTCTCAAATGAAATGCTTCTTCTTATTTTCGTTTTTTATTTTTTATTTTTTGGTTTGGATGTAGTGAGGGCTGGTTTATGTTTGAATTTAGGGTTAGTATTTCCAGGGTATAAGTTTCTGTGAAATTTCAATTACGATTATGACTTTTTTTTTATTTATTTGTTTTTTTTTTTACTTCTCAAAAAATGAGGGGATAAATTTTCTTAGTTTCCTTTTGCAATGAAATAGCTAAATTATATCAATTTATTATTATTATTATTATTTTACTTATTTAATTAATTTTGTATTTTTCTTTTATTATTATTATCTTTATCTCATTTATTTAGTCTATTTTTTTTATCTATTGAATATTTATTTATAAAAAATAATGATAATTAATAATCTAGAAATTGATTTATTATATTTGATTTTAAATTGCGGATATTTAATTTTAAATATAATATTCAATATATTATTATATGAAAATGTTCGTTGTATTATTACATTGATTTTTTGAATTTTATTTCACTTTATCTTTTAATTGGAGTTTTTCTTATTGGTTTTATTTTATAATAAGATCGTCTAATTATATATATGCCTACTCACGTCGTTTTATAGTTAGCATTCGATCATATAAAGCATAATTTTAATATATAGCTTTTGAATAATATTTTTAATATAAAGAGAATTAATTAAGTATAATTGTAAATGAATTTATATATTCGGATAACATAGTTTTATCATGAGAAGGCTAAGGGTTAAGTAAGATCACGCGCATCATCTTATACCTGATATCCTATCTTTAAATATATATTTACATTTTTCTTTTAAGTTTATTTGATCTATTTATATCTGTCATGTTATTATATTTTGTTATTTTTATCAAAGTTTACTCAAATTATAATTTTAATTTTATAAATATTTACTAATGATTTTATAATAAACTTTTTTTTTTATTTAAAAAAATTTTGATACCAACTTTTAATATGATTGTGAAATTTACATTTCCTTTTCATATTAAAAAGTTGTTTAGATGTTTGTACAATCATGTGCATTGTCTTACCTCCAATGCTTATTATATTCAAATATTTTTATGTCACCTATATATAAAATAATCATTTAAATATATGTATGGCTATACACGTCATCTTATATTTAACCTTTAATTAAAACTTATTCCGATAAAATAAATATGTTTCAATTATTTTAAGTCAATTTATATAGCAATTTATAATATCAATATATAGTTTACACTATCTTGATTTATTATAAGATTGATAAAAAAAAGAATAAAATATATAATTTATTTTCAAAACTCACTTCTCTTTAAAATTATTAAAAAAAAACAACAAAATAACACCAGGAAGAACTACGTAACCCTGATTTTCTATTCTAAATGGAAATACGTAGGAGGAAAGTTAATATCTTGTTGGGCCCAAATAAATTTTAATTTAATATTTTTCTTTTTAACAATAATAATTTTAAAAATTATTTTTACTTTATAATATTTTATTTGTTTATAGGGGAAACAAATATGATAAGGTCATATTTATTTTGCATATTTAATTAAAAGGTAACCGTCTTAAGACGGATGTTGTAGGGTGCTGATACCTTCCCTACACGTAATCGACTCCCGAACCCATTTTTTTTTGTTTTAAAGATCATTTTAGTTTTTCCATAGTTTTTCTTAATAAACTATGGTGGCGACTCCTTGGTTCCCCTAAAAAGGGTGAATTTCTTTTTACGTTCGTCGGTCCCGTCGTGACCCCGGTTGCGACATATGACGACTCCATTGGAGACTTATTTGTCTAGAGAGTCAAGCCCAATTAATTAAATATGCAAGATATTTAACCAGAGATTCTGGGTTCGATCCCCAGTGGAGTCGCCATCTGTCGCAATCGGGGTCACGACGGGTCTGGCGAACGTAAAAAGAAATGATTCACCCTTTTTAGGGGAACCAAGGAGTCGCCACCATAGTTTATTAAGGAAAATTATGGAAAAACTAAAATGGTATTCGAAACAAAAAAATGGGTTCGGGAGTCGATTACGTGTAGGGAAGGTATCAGCACCCTACAACGTCCGTCTTAAGACGGTTACCTTTCAATTAAATATGCAAAATAAATATGACCTTATAATATTTGTTTCCCCTATAAACAAATAAAATATTATAATGTAAAAATAATTTTTAAAATTATTATTGTTAAAAAGGAAAAATATTAAATTAGAATTTATTTGGGCCTGACAAGATATTAACCTTGCTCCTACGTATTTCCATTTAGGATGGAAAATCAGGGTTACATAGTTCTTCCTAAAACATTGTTTTTATTTTATTTTATGATTAGTAATTTTAAAGAGAAATGAATTTTGAAAAAATAAATTATATACTTTATTCTCTTTATCAATCCTATAATAAATCAAGATAGTGTAAACTATACATTGATATTATAAATTGTTATATAAATTTGCTTAAAAAAGATTGAGATATATTTTTTTTTTTTTTGAATAAAATTTAGTTAAAGGTTAAATATAAGATGACACGTATAACCATACATATATTTAAATGATTATTTTATATATAGGTGATATAAAAATATTTAAATATAATAAATATTAAATGTAAGACAATGCACATGATTGTACAAACATCTAAACAACTTTTTAATATGAAAAGGAAAGGTAAATTTCACAATCATATTAAAAGTTGGTATCGAAATTTTTTTTAATAAAAAAAGGTTTATTATAAAATCATTAATAAATATTTATAAAATTAAAATTAAAATTTGAGTAAACCTTGATAAAAATAACAAAATATATAATGACGCGTGTGGTCATATATATATATATATATATATATATATATAAGGAAATGTATCATAAATCATATAATTTAATGATTATAAATTTATATAAAAATATTAATAAAAGATGAGATATAGGATATAAGATGATGCACACGATCATACTTGATCCTTATGATAGACTGATATAGTATAAATTTATTTAAGCAAGTACTTAATTAATTAAAATTATATCAAAATTATTATTTAAAAACCGTACATTAAAATTATGCTTTATATGATTGAATGCTAATTATAAAATGACGTGAGTAGCCATATATATAATTAGAATTCACATAATTTTCTTTTTTTTTTTTATTTTAGTAACGTAATGAATATTAGAATTATCTAATGAATTGCAAGTTAGGCAAAATGTTAAATTAAATTTAGATTTGTTAATTATATAAATGGTTAAGATTTTTGATTATTACATAATTAATAAACTAATTTGAATAAAAAATAAAAATAATATATAATAACAATAAATAAAAATATAAAAATGGAAGAAAAAAAAAATAAAATAAAATACACTACTATAAAATACATGCATAAATAAATGAATAAATAAATTATAAAATGATATAGGTAAATAAAAAAAAAACTATAATAATAATAAAAAGCAAGAAAAGTGGTTTGGCGCAACGAGGGAGAGGGTTTTCTTGTTTGCTGTGAAGGGTGTTATTAAAACTAAGTGATGTGGAAAAGGAAGAGAGAGAAAGAGGTTCCAAAATAATCTCTGGATTCATAGGACTTCTGCAAGTGTGGTGACTATAATAGGTTGTTTGGTACAAAGGAGGATCATTTTGAATTCTCTGCACTTGTTAATCAACTCCTCCTCATACTGCTTATTATTCTTCTTCACCTTCTGCTTCATTGAATTCAAGGCTTCAGCATTGCTACTACTCATTTTTTATTTTCTTTTATTTATTTTTTTTATTTTTGGCACCCTTATTAGCCAAAGTCTGAGCCAAGAAATCTTCCAACATCACAAGTGCCTTGATGTAAAGATTGGGGAACTTCACCGTCTCCGTGACGCGCATGACTTTCTCAAGTTGTTTGTTAATCCTGTCAAAATTCTCTAGCAAGCTCACCCAATCATTGATCTTCATGGCATTCTTCATCTGGTCAACAGTGGAAGTCATCTCCTTAAAACGTTTTTACTGACCTCACAACACGTTTTTGGCCATAAGAGTCATCACTGTTACTTGCATTATCTTGCAGGTACCTGCTTGTCACTACTTGACTAGCAGAATCACCCACTGCCGTTTCGACCTCCTCATCGTAATCAATCTCCTCCTCCTCATAATCACTTTCACCTTGGGTCCAGAATCTCAAAGCCATCCTCAATCAAAAGTTATGAGGCGCGTCAACAATCGATTTGCGACGCGAACGAAGAGATTAGGAAGAAGAGAAAGATTGAATGAGATTTGGAATAGGATGCGTGAACTAAGGTTGGAGAAGAAGAAACAGGGGTCTTGTTTGTGAATGGGAAAGAGGGGTATAGATTCATTAATGCCTTTGCCATTGTGTCACAAGCACACTTGAGAGGAGTGAAATGGTTTTTGTGAGAAGCTAAATGCTACGGGAACAGAGGAGGGCAAGGCATCTTTAGGCATGTTTTAACGTTATGAAGCTGTGACCCACAACACACTCCAGAAACAAAAAAAAATGCAACAAAAATGCAACAACAAAAACGTGCACAACAATAATCATAAAAGCATAAAAAAAAATATTAGAGATAATACCTACCTCAATCTCCTGCCTCTTCTCTTTTTCTTTCTCCTCTTTTTTCCTCTCCTATTTTTCGTGTATCCATTTACAGCCACCTTCTCCTCTTTTTATTACTGTCCAAGCTTTTACTTTTAGGGTTACCCTTAAGTTAAAAATTAGGATTATTTCTTTTGGGTCAAGGTTTCTTGGTTTGGGTCTCTTTTTCTTTTTACTTCCTTTTTTTGATTTGGGTTCCTTTTTTTTTTATCTATACTTTATTTTTTTTATTTGGGTCCTTTTTTTGTATTTATTTATTTATTATAATTTTGTAAATTTTTTCTTTTTTTAAAAAATGTGTTAGAAATGTATTTTTTATATATCTATAAAATATTATCCTATTTTTTTTAGCATTTTTCAAACATAATAATATATATTTTTCTACCTTTTATTTTTTCAATTTTTTTATTTATTATTTATTTTTAAAAAAATATAATTCTCGGACGAAATTAGGTATTGACAATATTCATGCAAATTTATGGGGTATCACACAAATTTAGATTCATGGAAGAACGTCTTATTTTCTCATTATCATTAATGATTTCTTGAGAAGGGTGTGAATAAATATCTTGAAAAGAGTCAGTGACATTTTTTTAGAGGTTTAAGGAGTAGCACACCATGATGGGAAATCAACATGTAACCAAACTGAAAGTGCAATAATGGGTTGAATTTTTTTTAAGGCAATTTAATGAGTTTGGCAAGAAAGAAGAGATGAAGAGGCATAAGACAATTGAAGTTGCAAAGACTATGGTTTATCTATGTCCATAGTCTATTTTGGATTTTAAGGCTTTTATGGAGGTATAGTATGAAAGACCAACAAATTATTTAAATCTGAAGATTTTTGGCGTCTTGGTATTTACTCATGTTGAGAATGATAAATTGGAAGGAATAAATGAGTACAAGTAGTGGAGGTTCAAACCTAAAAGCAAGATGCTTCTTGAGTAGAGATGTCACATTTGATGAGACACAAATGAGGATGATGTGAATAAATATGTATAAGGATAAAGTTTAGTGTGAGGTGGAGTCTCTTGACTTCGAATTAAACCATCTACATGGGTTTGATGGTACATTAGACAGACAATGATTATCAATCATCAACTTTTTACTTTGGAAGGTTAGAATATATCAACTTGCACTCTAACTATCAACTTGCACTTGATAGGAAAAAGAGGAAGATAAAACCTTATAAAGGAAGATCAAACCTACATAGAAGGTTGAATATATTGATCTTATTTATTATGTTTTTAGTGTAGTTGGAGAAGTAGATAGTTCAAAATTGAAATTAAAGAATTTCAAATAAATATAATAGGATATAAAAGATCTATAATCATGATTTGTAGTAAAGAATTTAAATATTTAAAAAAAAATCACATGTAAACATTTATAAAATTACTTTAAAAAAAAATAGTTGGATATAAGTAAGTATGTAAATAAAAGAAGATATTAGATGTAGAAAAAAAAATTAAAAATAAGATTAATGATGATTTTTTTTATACAAATAGAGATAATGATAAAATTGTATCTCCTTTCACTGCCGTGCTCGGAAACTTGTTTACTTTAAGCAGCAAAACTTTAATCTTGGCTTCTTCTTTCTTTTGCTCAAACAAGTGCTTTTAGTGAAATACTCCCCAATTTTAAGTTCATCAAATTTAGATCAAAATCTTATTTTAATGTCTGAAATATATCTTTATCAATTTAATCGTTAAAGTTTAATTTTTATCTACATGGAAGAATAAACTATCTAGAAATAAGGGAATAACAAATTTAAGACCAATCATTTGATTACTATTAGGTAAGGAATAAAAAACTGGTTTGAGGCTTAAAAGTTATAGAAAAAAAATGTTGGAATGTACTAATTAGAGAAGAATTAGATTACACAAATAATAACTCAAATTAAAATATGATTATACAAATTACAAATATAAATAAAATCATAATTATAATTAGATAGTGCTGTAAAAATGATTATTTTGCTTAAATTACGATTTGCATCAAACAACAACTATTACAAAAAAAAAAAAGTGATATTAAAACCAATGTAATATAATAACAATTGGAAACTGGACTTACACAAATCAAAGACAATATAGGGTATAATTAGAGAAACTTCTCCATAAAAATAGAAGAGGAATTGAAATTAATTTCTTCAATTAAAATTAACTAAAATCTTGTTCATATCTGTATTTTTTTTTTTGGAATTATATAAATATTAATTTTAGCTTACTTTTTTTAATTTGTTAATAAAAATTATGAAAAAAATCGTCCATTATATTAGAAAGACACCATATTTTAAAAGCTGAATAAGCAAATTTAATTAATCTTAAAAACTACACATAGGTTAATAAATAGGTTTAGCTTTAAAAACATTGGCGCGTGAATGCGAATGAAAAGTGAGAGGGTGAAGTTGACGCGACTAGAATCCGCGAGGCGCAATGGAAACGAAGACGAAGGGTTTTAACCAAACCTCAACCATTATTACCTTCCCGCGCTGAGTGAGGGTTTAAGCTCACTCACTCACCTCAAATTCTCAATTCCCAATGGAAGAAGAAATGGCGCTGGACACTTCTCCCGATCCCGGTGAGAGTTACTTCGATCCTCAGAACCTCTCTTCGCGGCAGCAGTTCCGCCGATACGGGTATCGTATTCCACTCTCTCGATTCAACCAATCTCACTCTCTGATAAACGAGTTCTTAACTTCAATCTTCGTCACTCACATTTTAACCATTCACGTATGTTTTGCTTTTATTTCGGAGGCGCCGGGGTTTTGTGCAATTAGGGTTACCATTCACTAATCGAGCAGGTTTAAGTTGAGTATGTCAATTAGAAAAAAAAAACGGGGAAAAAGTTAAAATCCGGAGCTCCTGTCGAAAGTTCTTGCTACTGAGCACTTGAAATAATTTTGATTGTTTTGGACCTGTTTGGACAAGTTTCTTGCTAAAGATTTCTCGAAGAAAAAAAAGAGAGTTTCTTTTTATAAATTAAAATTAGTTTGGAAAAGTTCTTCCATATAATTTCTTTAAAAAGTTCTTTCATATAATTTTTTTTTCTTGTGCTTAAAGGTAATTTTAGCTTATGGGAAAATCCATTTCACTTTTCTATCTTAATAGTTCTTATTGGAGAAGTTTGTCCAAATATTGGGAAAGCAAAATAGTGAGGTTAGTGTTGAAGGATTGACTAGAGCGAAGCTTATAATGGCTCTCCGATAATGTCTTGAATAATGAATGTGATAGAGTTGGCAGGGAGAAGGATTGATTGACTGCATGCTATGAAGATATTAAATTCCCCTACATTTGTTGTGGTTCCATCACTTGAGTTATCGAACTTTCGTTTCATGTATGATGAAGGGTTGGTGTTATATGGAACCATCGGAATTCTTTTGAAATATAGAATACATTATACAAACTATATAATTTTTTTCAAATCAGTGGCTATTCAACTACGGTTCCCTTGGGGCAGGCCTATCTGGGATTTAAAAGATTATCTTCAATTGTGAGAACTTGGTGATTTTATCTGTCGCTTCATCTTTATGTTTTCTGTGGCTGCAAAATATTGTCTTGATTAGATTTTGTTGTATTATGTAAACCTCTCTGTCAATTTTCTATAATGCAATTTTTTTCAGGAAGAGGCACTCAACTTCAGGTGCTTCAATCCAACAGGACAACTCAGCTTCCAAGTTGAGTAAAACTGGGTTGTTCTATGATGGCCAAAGCATCCATAGTCCTACTAATGCAGCACTTGTTCTTGAAAATATTAAACAAGAGGTTGAGAGTCTTGATGCTGATTACTTGGAAGAGAAGACACCATATTCCACTAGGAGGAGGTTGTCTGCCGATATTCAAGGAGTCCCTGGTGTGGATGCTGGTTTTGACTCTGTACGCTACTCATTAAAGGCTTGTAAGACAGAGGGTGACTCATTGGGAGATGGTGCAGAAACAATCTTTACTTTGTTTGCATCTCTGCTTGATTCTTCTTTGCAAGGTAATGCAAGTATGTTCACCTTATACCCCAGTACCCAGAAAAAAATTATTTCATTCATCTTTATTTTTCCCATTTCTGTAAATAAGGATACAAAATGATCACTTCGAAGCTTGAAATTCCACGTAAAGGAACTTTGTTTTTATCTGATACTCTTATTTGTTTGGAATCTGCTGGAGTATAATGGTTGATACATTAAGCAGAAGACTATTTCTTCCTCTGTTAGTAATCACACTTTGTATTATTAACAAAGAAAAAATAAAGCTCCTCTCTTTATTTCCTGATCATTTTAGTTGCTCCCATTTCTCCTTGCAGAAGAATGGATCTTGTCAGTGCAAATGCAATTATTTTGTTATCATTCTGCAGAAGAAAAAATGAAATAGTACAATTTTGATTGTATTTTGTTTTACAGGACTGATGCCTATTGCTGATCTGATACTAAGGGTAGAGAATGTGTGTCGAAATGTTTCAGAGTCTATAAGGTTTGTTTGCTACTAGACAGCATAAATATTTGCTTACGAAGTTTTTACAATGCAAACATTCCTTATAAGTAATAATATTATTACGTAGTTCTTATATAAAGCTGTACTTATTGACATGTGATCTTGTTGTCTTGGGGATTGATTGATGAAAGTCATTCTTTTTCATTTTTAGTTGTTGTAGCTTTATACTTTGTTTGTTTTCTTATTTATTTAACATGGTTAGTTTTTTACTCTAGTTCTTTAGAGAATTCTGTGCATATTCATTCAAGAGTTGTTTCTAATTCCTTTTTTTGTTGGATTTGGCTGTTTTTTTGTTTAGTCGAAGGTTTTAAGAAGATTTCCTGTCCTCCATTTCTTTGCCTGTCTTCCTCTCTTTTTATAGTGTTCTACATAGATAAATAATTTAGGAATTATGTTTGTTTTTACTTCCTTATGTTGCGGATGATGCCTTGGACTGGTTTGAAGCTGTCTTTACTCATTTTGTTTTATGATGTTGCCAACTTGTCATTGTAAATTGTGACATTTTTGTTAATGCTATAGACTATAGATAAATAAACAAAAAACTATAAATTTCTCAGGAGTTAATGATGATTGTATATTCAGTTAGAATAATTAGTTGTTATAGCCACAACTTCTAGTTAGTCTCAGATCATTTGCTAATCTGTTAGGTAGTTATTAGTCATTAATACTGTTGCCAGTCTCTTCTAATCTTAACTGGTAATTATTGGTTTCTAGTAGCATATAAATATCCCTTGTAATGCATTGATAGTTTGGAATTAAATCATAATTCAGAAATCACAGATTCTCTCCTATTTCTTATTGCCTTCTCTCTGTGTCTTATCTTACACTTTCCTGCATTTCCTTTTCTATCTGGTTTTCTCAAGGTTATACAGAGAAGTATGGATTTTCTCTTAGGCATTTAGGATGGTTTTCATTACTCATAAAAATTAGCTCATAGAGTCAATGTTGTTAAATAACTGTTATAGTGTGACCATAATGCTATAATGTGGTGTTTTCAATCCCTCCAGCATAGGTAATTTGTGAAGGTAGTAGGTCCACTACACCGGTGCCATAGGCCATAAGGACCTGTTTATTAGGTTAAACTTTGTCCTTCTGCTATATTCCTCCATTATAGCCTTACACAATGTACCACATATTTTACATTTTTCTTCCTCAAAGATGACATTTTAATCTATACCATATAACTGAAATTTATAAGCTAATGTTTAAAATTCATTTATTTCTAGCATATATAAAAAATATTTCTATGCCTAAAAATACTACTATTCCTTGTCAAAATAAAATTGATAAGATTTTTTTTTTGTTTACAAATTTGAGGTGAACATGGTGCATACCTAGAGGAAATGAGCTTACAGTATGTATTATTTTTAGATTGCACTGGGGTATAGTATAGGGATATATGTTGCAGTAAAATTTCCGAAAACTAGGATATTATCTGTTGTTATTCGCTTATTAGAGCTATTGTTGATTCTATCTTGTAGCTGTACTTGAAAACATGGATGACATTCAATAGGATTGCATTTTTTGTTGTGGTTAACTTGAAGTGTTAAACTCATTATATACCAGTAAAGAGGAACTTTTATTGTGATTGGTAGCATACACTTCTTTGGTTAGCTGTCTTGGCTGTTTTAGGAGGGCTCTTGTTCTCATTCTGTCTGTGTTTATTTTCCCTAATGAATTCTTACATACAAATATGAATGGAAAATGAGAGTTAACCTGAACTTTTAAATTACACTGAACATTGGACTTTCTCGCGCAGGTACGGTTTGAATGTAAGGCATCGAGTTGTTGAGGACAAATTGATGAGACAGAAGGCTCAACTCTTGCTTGATGAGGCAGCAACGTGGTCTCTCTTGTGGTTCCTTTATGGGAAAGGAAATATATCTCAAACCATATACTTTTGGTTTTTTTATGGATCAATTACATCTCGGTCCTAATTCAGTTATGATTTTTGGTTATTCAAATCTATTTCCTTAAATTAGTTCATTGACTCACATTCTTCTAATGACTGAATCAACTTTTTGGATGATTAGGCTTCCCATTTGATGGTCATACTTTTGAATTTAAAATATAAAGAAAATTCAATATGGTATTTAATACTATATTCATATCAATCTTGAGATATAATTTATATATTGGGAGAACCTATTCTATTTATCAGTAACTAACTCACTACTAATTAGATAAAAAGTACCAAAGTTTTCTCCAAAGGAAATAATTTCCCCCATATATATAAATAGTCTGTAAGTTCCTATAAATGCTTGCTAAATTGTTATAGGAGAGACACGAAATGGAGTGGCTCTACAGCTATAGTTTATTTCCCTACACATTAATTGCTGCCTTTTCTTGGGATTTTTTTTCGATGCTCCATTCTTTTGTTCTTTTTTTTCTGATAGTTATTTTATTTTTCAGTGACTGAAGAGCTATCTAAAGATCAAATACTGGTAATATGCGTGTGATGCTACTTTATGTGACCACCTAATCGACATGCTCTAGGAATGGGCTTATTGAAATTTACCGACTTATCACAGGTGTCAGGAACCTCACATGTGGTGGCTTGTGAGTTTGTTGCGGAGGATCATACAGCTCAATTATGCCTTCGGATAGTCCAGTGGTTAGAAGGTTTAGCTTCTAAAGCACTTGACTTGGAAGCAAAGGTGGTTTATATTATGTATTCAGCTTGGAATTTTGTTTTCTTCACAAATAATATTTTTATTTTGAATAGAATACAGTTATAATGAAAAAGTTTTTACACTATCATCTAATCATGAAGTCTCATATAATTGAAAATTCTTCACTTTTGTAATGATTATTTAAAAAGACATATCTATGATGATTTCTAATTGGTCCACTGTGTAGATTTTTTTACGATAATGTTATATCAAAAGTGAACTCTTTTATTTTTAAAATGATGCCATGAATAAAAATTTAATCATCTTAAATGCTGTAGGATGCTGGTTTTGATAAAAAAAAGTTGGGTAGTTAACGAGGAAGGATAATTAGGGAGAGGTGAAGATATTAAGTCAAGAAAACATGTCATGTTGGAAACATTTGTTCATTTGAGTGGAAAGAGAAACCCTTGAAAATGCAGGCATTCCACTTCATCCAAATGCACTGAAGAATTATTAAACTCCAAATATCACCTTAAAAAAAACTTTTTTTTCCTGTATTTGTGAAGAAATACAAGTGTTTATAAACTATGATTGTGAGGTAATCATTACTTCACTATTCTGAATTAAACTAAAAATTTGATGATATAAGAGACATTACTTTTTTTTGTCAAAAAATTTAATCAGTCCATGTCTTATGGTTTAGTATAGGATTGCAAATCATTTTTGTGTTTTTATTAGGTATATGATAGATATCACCCCTGATACACTGTTAGTTGGTGGCTTTGTTGGAAGTCCACCTTTAAATATTTGAGTATCAGTTGCAAATTTAGTTTCGGTCTTATAAGAAATAAATATAGGAAAAGGTGTATATATATTCCCTCAAGTCAAATTCATACTATCTCCATTAATAGTTTTTATTACTTTATCTTTTCTGCATACATATCATAGTGTGATTAAACATTAACTGTTTTGAATTGTTCTTATATTTATGCAGGTGCGTGGATCTCATGTGGGTAGTTATCTCCCCAGCTGTGGAGTTTGGCATCATACTCAGCGTTACCTGAAGAAAGGAACTCTTGACATGAATGTTGTTCATCACTTGGACTTTGATGCTCCAACTCGTGAAAATGCTAATATTTTGCCTGATGACAAGGTACTGAACAATCATTGCTTGCAATCCTTTTGCAGTTTTCACTTGGTTGTGGCTATGATCTATATTAGTGGATATGCTAATTTATTTGTCTGGTATATTTATCTTTTTGACTCCCAATTGAAATTTAATTCCCAAGTATGCTCCTTGGTGGTTCATGCACTAATTATTTTTCTTATGCTGTATGCATTCCGTATTTTTAGTAAGTGTACTGGGTTAAATTGAGTATTTTAGAGAGAAAGAATTAAATGAGAATAGAGTTTTGAATTTTATCAATCCACTGAAAACACAATATAGGGTAGAATTTGTAGTAGCTGCCCTCATTGGTACAAACTAAACAAAGGCTGATAACAGACTAACAAACTATTACTGCTGGCAAAACAAACTAAAAGAATATTTTGTTTTATAACAGAATAAAAAATGTAATGTTTTTCGTATTATACTCTAATAGGTTGTAATTTCCTAATTATTGATGATGACATAGAATAGTGAGAGTGTGTGCGCTCTCCTAGTTGGTAAGTCTATAATATTGTGTCAATGATGTTTTGTTTGTTCGAATACAGAAACAAGATGAATCTCTTCTAGAAGATGTGTGGACTCTTTTAAGGGCTGGAAGACTAGAAGAGGTGCCGGTCTGCTGGACAGGTGACCATAACTTTGACCTTGATAAGTTTATGGATTGCTGTTAAAATAATATTGTATTTTATTTTCTCTGATGTATGTATCCACTTTAGGGTTAGGGTTAGAGGCAGGTGCCTACCCTTTATTTTGTACTCTCTCCTTTATAAATAAGTTCATCAGTGGTGAAAAATACAGACTTTTCAGTATCTCTTATTCAAGTATTTCATTAGTCTATGCTTCCCATATTAACATCTTGTTATTTTGGCAGCCATGGAGAGCTTCTTCTCTTTACCCATTTGGAGGCTTGAACCAGTTTCCTTCTGTTGAAGCTCTGGTCAAGAATGGTAAAAATAGAACCTTGCAAGCTGTTGAATTTGAAAGTGGCATTGGTCATCAGTGGCATCTTTGGAAATGGGCTACATATTGTGCATCAGAGGTAGGGTTCTTTGTTTACACTGATTGAACAATTTTCTTTGTGATGTTTTATTGATGTTCATGCGACCTGTGTTGACACCTTCCTCTCCAGATTTTCACTCAACAGTTTTATAATTGGAAATGGAGTATGTTCTGCCACATGTGCTCTCTTAGGAAAAGCTTGTATAATGGGTTCTTACTAAAAAATTCTTAGGACCTAAAGGGAATTTCATGATGTCATATTGCCTGATTGATAGTCTGATAAATTTTAATACTATATATCATTTCATGTAACATTATATAAGGTATGCATTGTATGAGATAATATGATAATATTGTATTATGTTTAATGATGCATTATATGAACATTGGACCGGACAATAATTATTTTTTTACACAAATACTTTTACCTTTTTATTGAAATGAAAAAAATACTTTTACTTAAAATATACTAATAAAATTTTGTAATTTTGCTTAGAAATAGACCGAGAACATTCACTAATAAAAAAATCATATTTTGGATACTAATTCATAAATTTTTTAAAAGAATCTAGATCCTATAGTTAATGACAACCTTGCAGGTTTTAGGGGAAGTCATGAATAAAATCATGACAAAATAGGTCTGGTCGGATGGGCTGGCTAGCCCATAAAATTGGGCTGGGCTAAGTTGAAAAAATATTGGCCTATGGGCTTCAGACGGCCCAGCTTTTGGGCCCTATTTTTAAAATAATAATTATAATTTAAAAAATTGAAAATTTATATATCAAATCATTACATCTAAAAATTAAAATTAATTTCATTTATTTGACATCAATTTTGAAAGAATAACTATTTTATTTAATTTTAGTATTATTCTCTTATCAAATCGGGCAAAAATGGTCTGTTGGCCTAATATAGGACTGAGGTAGGCCAATTTTTTTTGGTTTATTTAAAATGTGCTGCAATACTGGTGGCAGGCCAAGCCCAGCTGCCTGTTTTACCAGTTCTAATATAATTGCCTGCAATATTATTTTAAAATAATCTTCTTCACTTTTATTATGCACTATATATTGTAATTTTGTTTGTTTTAATTTTATTCTTTTAATATGTAATTTATATGCGTTATTAATTATGTTTAAAGGATGTTATTTAAAATTTACTTGTACCATTATATAGGCTTGATGACCACATTTTTTATTTGTTTATACAATTAGGGTGTAAAAATATTGATTCTCGATAGTATTTAATCAATTTTTTATTAAAAATAAATTAATTTGCTTTAAAAGAATTAAAATGAGTTATTATTTTAACTAAGTTAATGTGTTTACACAAGCTTATGCACAATGCCTGCAACATACTCTTTCAATTGTGTTATTTATTATTTTTATTATTATTATTTTAAATTTGTTGGGACAAATGTGGTTTAGTTGTAATTTTTTATAAATTTAAGGTACTATTAGAATGTGTCTTGGGAATAGTGTGTTCCTCTCAATACTAATTCTTCAAATTTAATCGAGCCTAATCCAGCCCATCAAGTTATCCATCGTTTTGAAGTATAAGAGGGGGATTTATGGATAAACTTACATAACATAGAGATCGTGCCAAACTACTGATAATCATAATCTTATATTAGCTTATCGAATCATGCTCAATATGATGAGCCAAACAAGCATTTATTATACAAGAATTTTTAGGAATGAAAGATAGGATAATATATCTTCAAAATAAACTTTCTTCCCTCCCTTTTTTCAACATTTTTTTCTCTCACTGTCAATTTTTAGATTTTAGGCTTTACCTGTTGATGAAGTTATTTCATTGTTCTGACATTTTCAAAACTATTTTTCTTCCAAAGAAAATGATCCTCTTATTTTCACTTTTTTTTTTTCAGAAAATAGCAGAGCAAGGTGGGAAATGTGAAGCAGCTGTATATGCAGCCCAGTGTAGCAACCTAAAACGGATGCTTCCACTCTGCACTGATTGGGAGGTCTCTCTTTTATAATTATTGCGGAAGTTTTTTGTTCCTTCATCCATAAATATCGAGAATATGCATTCTAGTTGCTTACTGACTTGCAAAGGCACTATCACAATACTGAAAACAAGCTATTTTGCTGTACCAGTTCATTAAACTGGTGTTTAATCCTAACGTAGTTATAAATCCCACATAGCAGCTTGTAGCAGTTGACCCCAAAAATGCTATAGCAGGATAGCCGATAGTGGGATGGCTGCTGTACCAAATACTACAGATACAAGACAAATTATACCACACATATAAATGCTAAATAAACAGAATTATTCAAAGACATGTTTGGATAATAGGTGTTGGACAATAATCAAGGGGGGGATGGTACAAAAGTATTCTAAAAACAATAATCTCTTCTTCAAAAAATGTTTCTAAAATCACTTAATATCTGTTTTGAGAAGCAACTTGATAGTATTAATTTGCCAAAAAAGATAATGAAATATAATACGATAAGAGCAAGAACACAGAATTTTAGGTGGCCCGATTCTTCTCAAATCTACATCCAGTTCAATCAAATAAACCCAGGATTGATTCAGTATTCTTGAAATTCAACACAGTTGAATGTACACTACCACAAACAATGTTTAGTACATACAAGAATATGAACATTTTGAAAACCTATAAACAAAATACTAAGTGCAGAAACCTATTACACCAACACACCAAACCTAGGTGTGGTAACCAATACAGGAAATAATCACCTTGAATGTGACTGATTTCTAACCAAGTAACTACAAAGAAAGAAAGATTTATCCTATTTAGCCTTTTTATGTAACTTGTTCCACGAACTTTATCTTTTTTAGTGAGTAGAAATTGCAGGGTTTTAATTAGAGACAGGATCTTGAATAACTCTTTGTTTTCGGATATATAATTTTTTTAGAATGGATTATCTTATAGATTTTGGATAGATGCTTATATAACCTTCAAAAGCAAAGTAAATTGATTACTACCGATGATAATTGATTATATTGTTTTTTATGGAATCTGGAAATCCATCAATTATTTCCAAGGATAATTCATTATGTGTGTGAACTATGTTTCAAGAACCCTCATATAATTGATAATAATCGATTATAGACTGATTATATGCGAACCAAAAGCTTTTTCAAGTATGAGTTTCTTAGGACTATCGATTAATATGTTCTTTAATCGATTAAAAGGTTCATAAACAGTTTTTCCAAAATATTTTAAAATATGAGTGTTCATGGATCAAGTAATGCAATCTTCTTAGGATGCTTTAGCTAATGCATGAAAGACAGGCAATCAAGCATGAAAGCAATGACACCCATCTTAGTACATCATTCAGAATCATAAATATAGTCAAAACAGACAATCACCATAAAAAGACGTGATGGAATATATATATATATATATATATATATATATATATATATATATATTGTATATATATGTATGTATGTATGTGTGTCAATCAGAACAGAGAGGATGAGTGTGTAAAGCACACAGAAACAAAATTTGAAAAGACACTTTGGATATTAGTAACAGAGAATGTTAACAGAGACCCGTGTGAACAGAACCTCATGGGCGAGCAGTGAAGCAACGAGTAGTGGGTGTGCAGGGCACTAGGCTTGGTTGGACACAAGGTGGGGAGTATTATAACAGGTCATGGATTGTTTGGAACAGAACACAAATAATCGGGTAAAAAAGGTTTAAAACCCTATAATGTTTCAGCCTCCTAAAATGGGAGAATATCACAAATATTTTAGAAGGTTGGAAAACTCATCATAGCTGCTGTGATGCAGTGATGTGATACAATAATCTCAGCCCTCAGGCTGCTACCTCCAGTGCTTTAGGGAACTATTGACTAGCCTGCCAAGTACAAAGCTTTACGAATTTTAAATGGACTTCTGTAACTTATTTGATAGAAATGGATTAGATTTATAGAGAAAATGGGAAAGTTCCCTGTTTAAAGTATAATTGCAGAACTTTGAGGGTCTACATCTCTCAAGCATCAGGTTGGCTGATATGGATTTTTGTCCTTATTGAACATATCTGAGTGGGAAGATTTAAAACGGTTTGGAAGAAATATGTCTATAAGGCACCGATAAATAATCCTTTAATGATAGATTCTAATATGTATCACTCCCGTGTGAATCTGAAGAACTGTTATCTTTATTAGTTTTTCCATCCTACTATAATTGTTGGAAACCTTATTTACAGTGGAAACCTTATTTACAGTGTAACACCTAACATTTGCAGTCAGCATGCTGGGCAATGGCAAAGTCTTGGCTAGATGTGCAGGTGGACCTGGAAATCACTCGCTCACTGCCAGGGGGAGTTGATCAACTTAGAACTTTTGGAGATGTAATTGATGGAAGCCCTGGACTTGCTGATGGTTCCTTCGAGCCTTCTAATGGACCTGAAAATTGGCCAATTCAAGTTTTGAATCAGCAACCTCGACAACTCTCGTCTCTTCTACAAAAACTTCATTCAGGGTACTTGTGTAATTCTTTTCACATTTTGTTGTCTTTGTTATGGTTATTATATATTACAAATCTGTTCCCTTTCCATTTTAGGGAAATGATCCATGAAGCTGTTACTCGACAATGCAAGGAGCAACAACGACAAATTCAGGTATTTTCGAAGAAATGTACGGTCATTCTGTTTCTTATTGTCATTTTTTAAACTTTCATATTCAAACATTTTATAATTCATAAGAAAAGGAAATAAGATTTTTAGTTCCAACTATATGTACATCTGTAGCTGCTCATGAGAAAACATAGAGCCTTTTACTGAAAGGATAATCTTTAGATTCTTTTTAATTTCAATTTAATTACAGAAAAGAAACTAATGGTGTATATTGGTGCAGATAGAGAACAATTTTACTTTATAGTTCTCTTTAACTTCCTACATATTTTTCTTTACTGATGTCCTAAGGTGTATATTACTTCACAGATGACTTTAATGCTAGGGGACATACCACGTGTACTAGACCTTATATGGTCATGGATAGCACCTACTGAAGATAATCAGAATGTATTTAGGTAAGTGTTGTTACTGCTGTTTTCTCGTAAGATGAAACTTATTAAAATCTTTATATGAAACAAATTTTAGAAGTTTTTTTCTGATTGCTATCCAAATAGGTTCTGCATTGCCACATTTAGAGACATACATGACAGTAAATCTTTTTTTATATTAAGTACTGCTGTAATATTAACATGTGGGATTACTTTAAGCTTGTAATAGAATAATGGATTTAATATAGAAAATATTAATTTTTAGTGTTAGTATTGAGTTTTATAGGTATGACTCACATGAATGAAAATTTCAATTTTGTCATTGTGTGATATCTTACTATTATTAAATGGCTAGAAAATTTATTAAAGAAAGAAGAGAATTTCAGGAGGGTGATGGTAGAAATATTTTTATTGGAGTCAACAATAAGGTATTATAACTATATACTGTTTTTGCATTTGTTTGGACTGTTTGGTTGGATTATGAGGTGCATTCTTTGCATTTTCTTCTGGCTGGGGTTTACTAGGAGTTTCTTCTATCTTTGTACTATGTACTTCTCTAATTTACAAAATTTTACTCTTTAAGAACACAAATGAAGGGAAGACAAGGTTAAATGCTTCTTCAAATTCAAGAGTCAATACTGCAAAACCTTGTTCTTGTCCTTTGGACATCTATATACCAGGGGAACTATAGAAAAAAAAATATTCTAGATTAAAGGTGATGGAGACCTTTTTGGACTCAAGAAAAGGGTAGATCTATGCACTCAAGCTTCAAGCCTCAAGAGACACTTTCTTGGACTCAAGCCTTGTGTGTTGCGCCAATCTTGATTTGATGAAGAACCAAGGACGTTTTGGCTTGAAGAAGGCTTAGTCTAGCAAGGACAAGGTGAGGATAAGTTACTTGAAGGTTCTTCATGTTAAGAACCAAGGAAGGTTGTGTGGAAGCTTGGGAGAGAAGTCAACTATGAGGTTTGTGTTTAGGAGCTCATTATTAGGCTTGGTTTTTGGTGCCTTTGCTTCGTATGGATAGGGTTTGAGCTATGGAGTGAATCTTTGGTGAGTTGGTGAACGTTTGCTTGGTGTTTGGCTTTGGTGGCCATGGTAGCTTCTTGGGGGAAGATATCACTACACCTTTGTAACCGAAGATCCAATGGAGGAAAGTTTGGTGGTTGTTCTTGGTGGCAAGGATGGGTATAGCTTCCACAAGAAGACATCCATGAGTGTAAGAAAGAAATTGAAAAGAAGGGAAGGCAAAGGAAGAAAGGAGAAGACTTAGGAAAAATGATTACCTATGATATGAGTTAGCTTCTCTTGGAAGCTAAACAAGAACACTCTAAGAACTGGAGCTACTCTCCTAGGTGTCACAATTATGAGATAAGCAAAGGAGAGAGGATTGCCACTTGAAACTCTCAAGATAAGAATTGTCTAAGAAAAAGAAGAATCACATTCTTTACAAAATCATTGCACTCTTGCATAAGCTCAAAGTTGTGGTCAAAGTTCACATATGAGGTGTGGGCCGTGGGAACGAGTGGTCAAACACTCTCCTTCCCCACCTTTTTATCCAAACAATTAGAGAGAAACCCTATCTAAGGAATAACCAAGCTATCCTAGTATCCAAACAAGGGTTATCCCCATGTAGAATTATTACAAAGAGAACTAAAATATGAATACAAAGGAGAATTATTACAAACTAAACTGTGGTCCATGATCACATCGAAAGGTGATGACAATTTTTCATTGGAAAAATCAGCTTATAGTTCTTGAATATAAAAAACTGTAGCTTTGCTAAAAGTAAATGTATTGACTTGGAATTGTTGACAACTGGGTCTCTGCAATCAATGTGGTTAAATTAATGCTTCTTGATAAATATGTAATGTAGATTATGAAATGAATAATGTGGATAATTAATGTTATCTTAAACATTGTGCTCTCAAAATGAGACTTTTGGTAATGTTTTTGTCTAGTTTATATTGGATTTCTTTGTTTCTTAAAAGAAATTATGCTACACAACTCTGAAAGAGCTCCAAAAGAGCTTTTAGTATGCTATTGTAGAAGCTTGTACTTCATCTCTATTCCAAATCCCTTGCCCAAAAAGTCTAGAACATACTACCCAACGATTTTTAACTTAAAAGTAACATTTAAGCTAAATATTACTATTAAATTATCGAACAACTTTGACCTTAATTTTAAAGCTCTTACTTTTAACTTATAGTAGCTTACAAAATCGAAACAAGTTAGGTTAAATGTTATCTTAGATGATGGAGGTAAAGGATGTATGATAGCAGACCTGTGATTAAGCAAAAGTATAATTTAGGAGGAAGTAGTTGGGCCACAACTGGATGGACCCAGTTAAGGGTAGTTTTCTGTTATAAACTGTAAATCTTTTACTTTCTACAAAAGGGGTTTAATGGGATACTGTTGGGGGCTTTTGATGATTAGAAAGTTGTAGGGAGTGGACCTGACCTCTCGAAATATCTGGAATTTGTATCATCATCATAGGGAGATATTCCCTATTAAAGAATTACCCTTTCTTCTATATTTGTCAAGAGTTCTATCAAGTGGTTTCAAAGTTGGTTGTTGCTGTTGTGGAAAGGTCTACCTATAGATCTGATCTGACCAATGGGAAGTTGAGTGGAGCGTCTTCAAGTGAAGTATAATAGAGTGAAAGTTGACGAGACGTCGGCTCTTAGGGGCTGTGCTATGACAGGAACTTTGGTATTATGGGGAATTTATGTCTCAATGGAGCATTTAAGTACTTGGTTCTTCCCCCTTAATAGCTAACTTTTCAGGGTGGGTTCTCCAATTGCTTGGATACTTATTAATGTTAGATCACAATCTCATACACTCAATTGATCACTAAGATCCATATTAATGGAGATAGAAAGGAATAGTAGGAGATTCAAAATTCTAGCAGCAAGGAAGATGTGAATAATGATCAGGATGAAAATGAAGGCTGTAACCATCCCACACACCTGGGAGGTGGGTAGTCTAGGGAAGGAATGGAGGGAATGATGGACAGGGAAAGAGTGAGGGGTGCAAAATTTGGGTAAGGTTTGGGATGGGAGGCTAGCAGACCATTGAAAAGCTGTTGTATCTTTCTAACCTTTTCAGTTTATTCAGTTGGTATACTTGTACATACTTCTTAGTTTATATCCTTATATCATCTCTGGATGAGAGCATTGTATCTCAGGTTTCTCTTAACAACTGTACCTGTTTTTAAGTTTCCTTTCAGAATATATCTTTCAGTTTGTAGGAGTTAGTTGACCAAAATTCTGTGCATTCTTACAGGCCTTGTGGAGATCCTCAAATGATACGATTTGGTGCACATTTGGTCCTTGTGCTCCGATATTTACTTGCCGAGGAAATGAAGGACACCTTCAAGGACAAGATTCTGAGTGTTGGTGATAATATTTTGCACTTGTAAGCAATTTTATATGATGTTCTTTCCTGTCCTTTCTCTCATAATATTAGAGAGAAGATGGCTCGTTGTATTTTGAGATTACCTTAGCCTTACTGCTTGTTGCATGACTTCCTAGTCTGTGACTGTTAACATAATTTTAAGTATATAATGGAAGCAGAAAAAGATTGTGTTGAATGAAAATTTGCTTTGCTATATTCATTTTTTGCATTGGAAAAACATTAGGTATGCCCTATTTCTCTTTTCAAAGGAGCATGAGGAGTTGGTGGGCATATATGCTTCTCAGCTAGCATGTCACCGTTGCATTGATCTCTTTGTGCACATGATGGAGCTTAGGCTGCACAGCAGGTAATATGGACTCCTTATTTGTTATCCATTTTTTTTCTCTTTGCAATAATCATGTCACAATGTCAAATTTTATCGTATTGATGTGGTTGTAATCTCTGTTTTTGTTGTATGCTTTATGGCAATTCTCTCAATTGAACTACTTTGGTTGTGTGCTGCAAAGTAAGATTATATTCTGTCAGGATCATTTGGACATGTAATATAACATGAAAGTTCTTGACTGGCAAGTATGGATATAGATGATTTTGGACATCACATTTAATTGTAGACAAAGGGTTCATTAAAAGGGAAAGGAAGTACAGAGAATGAGGGTTGAAGATTCCTTTCTTAAGCAAAAAAAGGCAACAATGACAAACATTTAGTCGAAAAAGCAAACCAGACCCTTTTCATAATTCTTAAACGTAACCACTTAAATAAGGCCATGAGTTGTATAACCTTGAGAGGACTATGAAAGAAGCCTGTAATAAAAAAGGTAAATGGAAAAACTGCTGTGAATAAATAAGGCACCATGAAAATACAGCAAACACTATCCATCAATTGCGCCTGTAAAATGTATGTAATTCTAATTTTCTATCAAGAATAAAGGGGTGTTGAAGTAGTTAGTCTTGGTAGTTAGAATTAGTTAGTTAGCTGAGGGTATCAGTTACATAAACAAATTGGTGGGAAATCTAGGAGGGGGATTATTCAGGGAATTGTGTTTTAAAAGAACTAAGCAAGCGAACAATTGTGTAAGGGGATCTTTTGTATTAGAGCAAAGATCTTTCTCCTTTTTGTGTTCATTTTCAGTCAAACATTAAAATTGTTTTTCCCTACTATTTCCTCGTTGGTTCCTAACAACTATGATATATTGTAATTAAACAGTGTACATGTCAAATACAAGATATTCCTTTCTGCTATGGAATATTTACCATTTTCCTCTCTGGATGATTTCAAGGGAAATTTTGAAGACATTATCGAGAGGTATATAAGCAGTTGATTTAGAATATAATTCTTTGATGTGCATACGAAGCTATTTCTTATAATAATAAATTATTTTGGAACAGAATTTTGTCGAGATCCCGAGAGATCAAGGTTGGGAAATACGATAACCTGTCAGATGTTGCAGAACAACACAGACTGCAGAGTCTTGAAAAAGCTAAAGTCATCCAGTGGCTTTGCTTTACACCACCATCTACAATTACTAATGTCAAAGAAGTCAGTAAAATGCTTCTTCTTCGAGCACTAGTTCATAGGTAAATAATGCATCCTACTAATTGCCCCATCATGAAATTTTTCTGGTAAACTGCACTTGTGAAAGTTAAGGAATTGAAAGTAGTGAAACCTGGGAATTATGTTCGACCTCTCACCCCTAATTACTAGACATGTTTGCAACATCGTGTGCATATTCTGATTTTGCATTCAACTCATGAACCCACCCAGTGGGAAAGCTTTTGTTTGAATACTATTATTTGCGTTTCCTAGGTTTAATTAAGAACCTGAATTTTCCAGTCTTCCTGTTGGATGTTGTTGTACATGTTACATTATATAGAATTTTTAATCCGTCCCTGCATTATTTGCTCTTGCATTTTGATTTTGCCCCTCATTCTGAATTTTGTAACCCTTTTTCCCCCACTGTAGCAACATACTCTTCAGGGAGTTTGCTCTGATTTCTATGTGGAGAGTACCAGCAATGCCTATAGGTGCCCACACAGTACTTGGTTTTCTTGCTGAACCATTAAAACAGCTTGCCGAAACTCTTGAGACCTCAGAGGATTCTAATGTTTTTGAGGATCTAAGGGAGTTCCAAGACTGGGTAAGCTTAACGAAGCTTTCCTAATTTAGTTTTGGAACCTTAATCACATAATTTCTGGCTTGATTGTAGCACTTAACATTTATATTTTCCCTGCATTTAACTAGCGTGAGTATTACTCCTGTGATGCAACATACCGCAATTGGCTAAAAATTGAAGTGGAGAATGCAGAGGTTCCTGTCACTGAACTGTCACTGGAGGAAAAGGAAAGGTCCATTTCAGCTGCCAAGGAAACACTGAATGCATCCCTTTCACTGCTACAAAGTGAGTTAGTTCACAACCTATTTCAAAAACATAATGTTTTAGCAATATATTAATTGAGAAAATTCTGTTCATGTTTCAAAATTAGTTAGTACAGTGACATTTTAATAAACTTGTAATTCTCCATTATGTAGGAAAAGAAATACCTTGGTTGGCTTCGACAGACCGAATGTATGAATCAGCTGAACCTGTTTTCCTTGAACTTCATGCTACAGCAATGCTCTGCTCGCCGTCTGGAGAGTGTTTGTGTCCAGATGCTACTGTTTGTACTACACTGACGAGTGCTCTCTACTCTTCAGCTGGTGATGAGGTTGTCTTAAATCGACAACTAATGGTATGTTTTTTCTACCATTGATAGCTTAAGCCCACAAATATACTGTTGTTTCTTAAAATATTTAGTGCTGTTTGAATGGTTATAAAAGTTCTAGGTCATTGAAGTTTAGCCTATGTATTTTTGTCCTTCTGAATTTTATGCATGATGTGTATTCTGAATTATTTTTTTAACTGATCTGGGAGCTATTTCAAAAGATAAATCATATGCTTGCCCCTGTATTTTCTGGTAATCTTTAAATAGGTACCTAAATAATTTAAAATCTGTAATAAGCCACTATAATTTTGAAATCTCTTTCAAACAGGTCCTCACCTCAGTTCCAGTCTATTGTTCAGTCTCTGAATATTTTTTTGGAAATATAGGGATCTATTTATAGAGGTTTTAAACTAGCGGAGCCTATTTATAAGCTTCCAAATAGTTCAAGTACCTGTAGATTAATTAAAGAGCAATGGCCAATCGCCTATATGGACAGACAATGAAATTACATTGAGCAACTTCCCTTTATTTTGATAAGTTAAACTCCCTTTTCTTGATACATAATATGTACTCTATTTTAGTCCATTAATATGTGCTACACTTTAGTCCATATTTGTTTGTGGGCTTTTTTTCCTTCTGTTGTCACTAACTTCTCTAGGTTCTTAGATTAGTTCGTCTTATCTGTTACATCACTTTCTGGCAAATATCACTCTGTTTACTGCCATCCTTAGGCTGCTTTAGGCCATTTATAATGTGCTCAGATCTAATCTGTTGACTTGTTTTCTCTCTTCATTCAGTTTGACATCTTTGACTTTTTTTAGTATTCTTTATGATGGTTCACTTGGGTTTGTCATAATTTTGGTTACTATATGGCTCTTTTCGTTCAAATGTTATCATATCATTCAGAAGAAATATGGAAAGAGTTAGCTCCCCTATCCCAAACGTACACAATTCGGTCCGTGTCTGTTATATATGCAGTTTAGCCTTTGCGGCTCTAGTCCCAGACTTTAATAGTGTGGGTTTGGGCCTTGTAAAAAGGGGAAGGCCAGAAGATGTCGCACACCATCTGGTGTGTGCGTGTGAACATCACATACCAAAGGGAGAGAGCACACCTGGGGTGTGAGGTGGCTTCAGAACTGTGCGACAGTGGTCAAGGTGGGTGCTAGTGAAAGGTGGCCAGGAAAGCTGTCAAACAATGCCAAAGGGATACACAGTACTGTTCACCTGCAAAGAAACGAACAAGATGAGAGGATTGAATCGTGATCTTCTGATACCATATAAAAAAGGGATCACATGAATTGTGTGATTACTACATATTCAATCTTTATTTATAATAAAAGGAAAATAAGTAATACATAAATGAAATCTGAAACATATTCTAATTAGAAGTTTTCCTATTTAAAAAAATCTAATAAGATCTTTTATAGGCCTCCACAAAACTGACATCTGTTCTAGATTTATTCCCAAGTTTTTTTTGGAGGGAGGGAGTCTTTAATTTTTTCATCTACTCACCGAAGGTCAAAACTATTGCTACATGTTTGCTTTTAAATCACCATATCATTTTAATGATTTCTGTCTATTTCTTTAATATCTTTGCTTATCCTTACACGAAAGGAAAGGAGATTATCAAAGATGAGGAACAGGATTTTCTGTAAATTAAAAGTAAATGCTTGTTTCAAGAGGAGAAAAAAATTGTTGAAGAGCAAATAATTCAATTCAAAGATTTATTCGGGCCAAAAATTAATTTTGCTTAATATATGTCTAATTGGTGAATGGTGCACCTTGCTATGATAATTGTTATATGGACTGGCTTTGCTAAGCTTCCTTTTGATGCATTGTTCTCTTGGATAACTGTTATATTGATGGGCTTTGCCATGTTTACGGTCTATTATTTTTGCAGGTGAATGTTTCCATATCTTCAAGGGACAGTTATTGCATTGATGTTGTTCTCCGTTGCTTAGCAATTGCTGGCGACGGACTTGAACCGCATGAACTCAACGATGGTGGTATTCTTGGCACCATCCTGGCTTCTGGTTTTAAAGGTAGCAATATTATTAAATAATGGCTAGCTTTCATAAACTATATGGTTGTTAAACTAAGATAAATAGGCCATAAAAATGGTGTCTCCTCTAGTTGGAGAATTCTCATATAAATACCATGTAATTACCAACTGTCATTCTGATTTCCAGCCAACTAAAATATAGCTAAACTGTCATACTAATTTTCAGCTCACAAAAATAGCTAATTAAGTCAATAACAGTAACAAATACAATAAATATCCAATCGCCAATAATTTGTGGTTGTCATAAATTCTGTTCACAAAGGTGTCACACTATCATTAAAATCCCTCCCCTCCCTTGAAATCAAACAGTGCACAAAGGGAGTTTTCCAAACAAATATGCAAAGACATTTAAGTGTTTGATCAATCTTTTGATATTTAGTCGAGTCGTTATCTTAAAGTCGAGTTAATACTTTTCCATTTCTCATTTTTTAATACTTTTTTATTCACTTCATTCCTTTTTAAGTGTCATTATTGTGCACAAATTTAGAAGTTTAATTAATATCCTTATTTATATTAAATTATCTTTTTAATTTCCTAATATGCCTATTTTAGTTAATGTCATTTCTGTTATTAAATATAGCTATTATTGGTGCATTGAAATAGAAATATCCAAAGCATCTGGGCTTATAAATACTTGATGATAGGTAAACTAGTGGCTTTTATTTGGTCTGGTTTTAATTTTGGATTTGTCTATAATTTATTGTTTGTTTTTATGATAATAAATATGTAATGGAGTATATGTGAAGCAGTAGATTAGTGTTTGCCAGCTGTAGTTAATTATGCGGGCTGTTGTTAGTTATCCTAGCTGTCTTATCTGTTACAGGAAGTTACAAAAACTGCTTCTAATCTCTGTACTATAAATACTCATACTCTGTTGAGAAATTCTCAAATAAAATTTCAGAAAACTTTCTTCTCTTTCAAGCCTCAGATTCTCTAAATTCTTCAGTGTGTAAAATAACTAATAAATATTTAATTGAAAAGTGGTGGTAGTATTTCCATGGGAGCCCCTTCCTATGACATCTGAATTTTGTCTGTCCTAATAAAATTTGCTTTACGTAATTCATTTCACCCCCCTCCTATAATGAGAAGTCCAAATTGTTAAAATATATAAGACCATTTCTTGGCCTGCTCTATACATAAGTTTTTCTGAAGAGTCAGTCCATAACATGGTATCAAGATAGTCAGTAGCTTGGCTTGGCTGTTACTTTCATTCTTGTTATTGAATTAAATCACAAAGGATAGTATGCTGGTTCTTTGTTTTCTTCATGTTCCACTACTAAGTTGTTCCAGGAAGGGATTTGTAAGAAATATAGAAACCATTCTTGGGATAAACTGCCTAAACACCTAACGGAGCTTTCAGGATTATTCGGTCATTGAGAGAAATTTCAGATAGAAGTGTTTTCTGATTTGAAATTTATTGTTATAAGCTTATTATTATTATTATATTTGCTTGTAATCTAATGCTTAAGATGGGTTAGAATGTTAAACCATTGGATTACCAAAAAATGAATGGTGAGAATCAAGAATAAATCTCTAACTCTTACTCATGGAGTAAGTGAATCTCCCCTCTTATTATATTTGTTTCTTCCATGTAATGGAATACTAGGTCATACCATTTTTGCGCTTGAGTTACTATCAGAGACCTGTGGCAAATAGGTAGAAGATTCTGTAACTTTATTTCCTTATCACAGGTGAGCTTCCTCGGTTTCAAGCTGGAGTTACAATGGAAATATCTCGTTTGGATGCTTGGTATTCTGACAAAGATGGCACTTTAGAGTGCCCGGCAACATACATCGTGAAAGGACTTTGTCGTAGGTGCTGCCTTCCGGAAGTTATTCTTCGTTGCATGCAAGTAAGTCAACAGATGGTATTTAAATATGCACACGCATATAAATGATTAAGATGAGTTAGAATGTCCATTGGATTACCAAAAAAATGAATGGTGAGAGTCAAGAATAAATATTTAACTCTTACTCTTGGAGTAAATGAATCTCCTCTCTTATATATAATATATATATATATATATATATATATATATATATTTTATTTTTTTTGGGGAGATGTAAACTACTAAAATAAAACTAAACTGTTGATCATTTTTTCTTATGCTAGTTCATTGAATCACTCAGGAGTAGTTAATCAAGTGGGGATCATTGATTATATGAGTGGTCATTTGTTTCTAAATAGAATATGTTCGCAAAGAAACTTTTTTTCTTTAATAATTTTTCAATTCGCAGATTTATTATGTTCAACGTCTGTCTCACCTGCAGGTCTCTGTTTCTCTAATGGGATCGGGAGTCCTGCCTGACTGTCATGATACTTTGATAGAGCTTGTTGGCAGTCTTGAAACTGACTTTCTTCACTTGTTTAGTCAACAGCAATTACAGGCAAGATTATAATTTCATGTTTCTCAAAGAAACATTACGCTTTATGCTTTAAACTTCATCCTTTGTCCATTAGTTTATTTTATGTTTGCTCGGAGTCATGTCACCTAGCCGTATTCTTTTTCATTATTGACTTCAAAGGACAGGAGTAATTGAGGGAGAAGTTTTTAACTTTTTACAGTTTTTATTTTTAACTTGTATTTAACTTATAAAGAAGTGAATTCTCTTTATTTTTTCATATTTTTATCAAAGCAGACCCCGTTGCAATTTCATCATCACAAGGTGTAAAAGTTGTTTAGAAATAACCACATAACACCTGGTTGTCCATTCCGTTTATCTCTAGTTAGATACGCAAGTCATTAAACCACTGGATGTACATGAAAAATGTTATAGGGGGTATATTAGTTGCTACGAAAAATAGCTCTTATTTTGTCAATTTTTGCCTAACTGAATTTTTATATTTTCACTTGTAGGAGTTTTTATTGTTCGAGAGGGAATACTCAATCTGCAAAATGGAGATTACAGACGAATGATTATTGACCCTTGAGCTGCTGAGCTTGGTTCGGTGCTTCTTCTGGAGCTACAAAGTTTTGAAGGATGAATTTTCTTATAAACACTTACATTTTCTTGTTTATGTAGTTATTAATCTGCTTTTGGAAGAAAGAGCGAGGATGAAAGTGCCTGGTGCTAATTGCACAAAGTGGCCGGACTCGAGCTTGTTGTTATTGTGTGCTTACGCTGTTACCATTATTCAATCACAAGTTCGAGACTCGGGGAATTCCCCAAAATGCAAAAAATTATTGAACAAAGTGTATTGTGAATTTTGCTTTTAACTCGGTTCTTAAAGTTAAAAAGATTCCATTGTATATAATTCCATTATTTAATTCACTCTGCTTGGTTTTGTCTTTTGTTTGCATGTACATCGAACAAGCCTATACTGCATGAATATCATTGATTATTTTTCAGGTTATATATACATCTAAAAAATATACAGATTTTTGTTTAATGTCGCTTCTTATTCGAAATAGGTTATTGTCAATGGAGCATGATTCTTGGGATGCAAAATAATGAAATATTTAGTGAATTATTTTTACATCGAGATAACAATTGAAATGTATAATTATAAAATAAAATTCCGCAGCTACACGGCTTTCCTTGAAGTCGACTTTCATTCTGTATAATGTATGTTGGATTCGGCACCTTGAGCTCCCGGAGTTTATAAAATTTTTACTTAATTGACATTCTTTAAATAATTCATTAATCACATTGTATTATATATATATATATATATATATATGAAAAATAACATGTTTAATTTTTTATTTATATATTTTAAAAATTTATATAAAGAAAATTTTATTTTTCATTAAAGAAAATCCTAACTTTTTATATTTTGTTAAAACTTATTACATTACTGAATTATTCAAAATAATTTGAGAATAAAATAAATATTAAACATATTACTTTAATGAATTAATTTATAGTCATATATTCAGTTTTAACATAAAATAATATTTACTAAATCGATCTATTTCAATTTTTTTGGGTTTAAAATTAAAATTTATCAACTAATAATTAGATTTAATATTTATTAGTGCTCTCTTTTTATTTCTGTACTAAACTGCTATTTTAATCTATATTATCTAAAGATGTAATATTTTATACTTTAAAATAATTGTATTTGATTTTATAATTAATTTTTAAATTTTTTTTAAATGATAATTATACCCACGTCCAGTGTATAGATAGGTTACATGCTTCAAGAACAAATACATGACGTATAATTATAATTGTCTTAAGAAAACTTAGTTTTTTTTTTTTTTGGGATTAAATATATCTTTTTACCCGTATATGAGTCCGGTTAAGGCAGTAATAACACTTAGATGTGTTTTCCCGAGTCCCAAAGGGCAAACAAACAAACTCGTCACAAATCGAAGGAACATTTCATGTTGTGTGCGATACCGCTCCTCGTTCTTCCTCTGCATGTGTTGTGTTGAGTTAGAAACTTTTTAACTCAACACAGCACTTTCATCTTCATTGTTTTCTGCTAATTGCTAGGGTTTTGTTTTGTCTTTCCCAATCCCCTCAAAATTGTGCTCCCACACCATGGGGGTCTCCTTCAAGGTCTCCAAGACCGGTACTAGGTTTCGCCCCAAGTCAATTCCCCAATCGCTAGAAGGCGCATCCGATAATTCCAAGTCCCAGGTAAGATCGTCAATGCACAACCACAATTCGATTCACGATTCCAAGAAACAGTCGCAAATTGAGTTCTGGGTCTCTCGATTGATTCACAAGTTTGTATTTTTATTGTTATGTGCATGCTGTTGCTGTTCGACATGCTTTTTCTTTTTTCATCTTTTTTTGGGTATTGTTCTAATCTACAAGTAAAATTGAAGAATAGTTCCTCAACGTTGTGAACGGCAGTTTGAATTCCCCTTGGGAGAGTTGTTTGTCCACACTTAATGTGCCTAACTCTACTGATTTTTTTTGTTCAGAACCAAGAATTTCAACAAATTTGGGCAGCATGATGCCTATGGAAGAAAATAGAAAACATTGGTTTTTAAAGTTTATTGAAGTGTCAGCCCATGTTACTTTTGTTTCACTCAGATTTTTACACACCTAAGTAATGAAGAGGTATTTGTGCTAGGGAATTTACGAGGAGGTTAGATGTGAAAATCAATGTCTACTAAGAAAACTAAAGTCTTTTGTTTTTATTTTTCGCGTGTTGGTCTAGCTTACAAGTAAATTGTGATTTCCAGCTTTGGGGATGGGATCTAAGGTGATTAGGCTAATAATATATAAAATTTGAAATAGTTTAGTTTTCTGGATTTAATTAGCTCAGTAGATTGGTAGATTGTTCTATTCTTTTAAAGGTCGTGTCCCTGTCTTATGTTGCAATTGCTTGGCATAGTATATGTAGTTTGACTAATAAGTACAGTTAAAGAATCAATGTAAACAATGGAAATTATTAAATCTTTGAAATTTAAGTTGCTTTCTTGATTTCTTTAAGTATTTGTATTTATACAGAGTGGTCTTGTTGAGGCTGGTGAACACATTGCTCAGATTCCCCATTCATCTGCTTCATCTGAGACTCTTACATTAGCAGGTCAGCCATCAAAATATATTGCTCAGTTGTGTATAATTCCTGAGTGTTGTTGGTGTTTACTTAGTTACTTGTCTTACAGAGGGGGAAGCTTCTTTCACATTGAACCTGTTCGCAGATGGTTATTCTATTGGAAAACCCTCTGAGGTTTGTTTGAAACAACAATTGATATTTTGCTATAGTTGAAGGAATAACAAAAATATGGAAGAATTTTGGAGTTTGGCCTTATATGTATTCTTATGAAGTTTAACTACTTTGTGAATTTTCAGAATGAGGCAGCTAATCAGTCAAAATATCAAGATTTTCCTAAGTTGCTACATCCATATGATAGGTCATCTGAAAGTCTTTTCTTGGTAATTCTCTCAGAACCCTAAAATATCTTGTTCTTTCAGTTTTAAATTTTATATTCTAAGGCTCACTCACAATCATTGAATGCGACAATCAACACTTTCTGCATATGTATAATATGTATTTCTAATCATTAAATGGGACATTCAACATTTTCTACATATGTATAAGATGCATTACTTTATGCTTGTATTTTTTATCAGAATTCTCATGCTAGGCTTTCAAGATTCTTGGCTTGATTCAATCCATTTTTAAAGACTTCATAATCGAGTTTCATAATTAGAGCTTAGTGTTACTGGGTTTGATTGTTTTCACCTTCTTTCCTCAGTACCTGAAAATTGAGAACATTATATAAATCTTGATATTTCTTGTCCCCAAAAGCCCTATAATGGGATAGCAAAAAGTGGGATGGCTGTTATTTCAAAATTTTCTTATACATATATAATCTATACTATATGCATAATTTCATATATAATGCTCAAAAAATACTCAGAAGTCAGCATAGTCATAATTATTAATTAAAAAAAGTCACAGGTATTAAGCGAAACACACATGTAGTAGCAAAGAACCAAAGTAGGAGATACGGTGTCCAGCAAAGGTGGGCAGAGAGAAAACATGTTGGGTTGAGAAGAGAAAGAGAGAACCGAGGAGTGTCTTCTTTGCTGTGGAAACGGGAGGTGATTAGGGTTTTTCTTTTTGGGTTTAACCAAGGCTAGATTCCATTTTTACTCTAAAAAAGCCCAAAAACAATATTGGAGCAGGGCCCAAATTGGGTTTTTTTTGTTACCCATGAACCTTACACCTCTATCATGCATTATAAATCAGCTCCAACAACAAAAAACCGCATGGTGGAGTCTTTATAGAATTGTTATTAAGTACTATTAGAAATAGAAATAGAACCAGACATTTGCTGTTGTCTGAGCCCTTGTGTAGCTTCACATTCTGTGGCTTGTCCAACAAATTACCTTTTTATGTAATTTTGTTATCATTTTTGGTTTGTCTGTTTATGTTAAAAATTTCATGTACTTACATTCCTTTTTTTATGTAATGATGTATTTGGAGGCCATTGAGTCAGGTCACTTGCCTGGGGATATTCTTGATGATATACCTGCAAAGTATGTTGATGGAGCACTTATATGTGAGGTAGGTCTTTTTTATTTTTTGTATGCTTTGCTTTTAACATTTAGATTTCAGTTTACTTTCATATATAAATTTATTAAGGGTTTGCTAATTGTCTCATACTTCCCTCTCTATTGATTATAGACAATATACAGAGGTTCTTATGTGTTCCTATATTGACTCTTTTCAATGTTTTTCCTCTTAGCATTTTCCAATTTTATTGCTATTTAATATCGACTTTTAATGATGCGCTCTGTTTATAAGATTAAGCTTTATATCAATTCTTTAACTCTCCAGGTGCATGATTATCGAAGATGCTCTTCTGAAAAAGGGAGTAGTGTGTCTGCAGAAAGTTCTCCTACTGTTAGCAAAGTACGCCTCAAGATGTCTTTAGAAAATATTGTAAAGGACATTCCATCAATTACTGACAAGTCTTGGACATATGGTGATCTGATGGTGAGTATGACCCATCATTCATGAATGACCAGTTCCTATAATTTTCTCATTGATCTCACTTTGTTCTGTTCACAATGATAATAGGAAGTTGAATCAAAGATTCTGAAAGCATTACAACCGAAACTTCATCTAGACCCTACACCAAAGTTAGATCAGCTGTGTAAAAGTCCGCTTCCAGCAAAGGTATACTCAAGTTATTTTTCCCCTTTAGGAATGTAGTTCTATGTTATGTTCATCTTAATGATATTGGACTTAATGTTACAGCTCAATTTGCCAAGAAAGCGATTAAGGAATATGCCAGAGTTTGCTGTTACTTCCACCAATAAAATTCATGGGAAGAAAGTGTGCATAGATCGAGTGCAAGAAGGTTCAATTAGCAGGTTAGGTGATTTGGGAAACACTGCATCCAATGCTATATTGCAGCAGACCCATGAAAATCCATCCATGCAAAATCTTAGTCCAAATGTGGCCATGCCCTTGAGACCTAAGAATTTTATACCTGATTCTTCCATCCCTAACTTTCCAATGATGTCCCATCAATCAAGATATGCAATGGCAGTTGGACCTCCAAGAAATTTGCAGGAGCAAGGATCAGCTCCTTCCATTAATTCATCAGGGGCTTCTCCTTCTACACAAGATGTCATTATTTCATATGCTGATCATGCAAACTCTAGTGCTTCTCTTATTGGAAAAAGGGATAATCAAGACGGACAAGCATCACCTTTATCCAATATTGCAAAAAGAATGAGGCCTACGTCTACCGTTGTTGAAGCAATGCAGCATCAGCAAATAGGTTCACATATAGAATCTCTTCCAGGATCTGATATAAATTGGCAGAATACATTGCAACAACAAGCTTTGGTCAGAGGTATTCAGTATGCAACTGGTGGCATTCAGAAGTTTCCGCAGCAGGTTTTTGACGGGGGGCCGAATCAGGATACAGGGGCAGTTTCCTTTGCTTCTGGTCAGCAGGGCATGAGGTTGGTTGCAAAGGAAGAACAGTTTGAAATGGAAAAAGTAGATGGTGCAGAGATAAACCGCAATAAAAGTGAGATGGAAATGGAAACAAACATATTAGATCAACAACAATTACGGCTTCAACGATTGCCACAGCATGCATTCATGAGACCTAATTTCCCTCAGGCAACCTGGAATCTGGGTCCACATATAGAGAAAGAAACAAAAAAAGAGGACCCCTTTCAGAAAAGGAAATCAGTACAGAGTCCTCGCTTATCCACTGGGGCATTACCTCACTCACCATTATCTTCAAAATCAGGTGAATTTTCCAATGGTGCTGTGGGACCAAGTTTTGGACCATCTTCAATGGCCACTGCACCTGGGGCATCACAAAAAGACAAGACGACAATGGTCTCAGTTCCTGCCACTGTGGGAACTCCATCAAATGATTCTACACAAAGGCAACAACAGGCACAACTAGCTGCAAAACGGAGATCTAATTCCCTTCCTAAGACTCCAGCAATGAATGGAGTTGGTTCTCCCGCTAGTGTTGGTACAACCAGTGTCCCACTGAATGCAAATAGTCCCTCAGTTGTGACCTCGGGTTTGGTTGATCAAGGTCTTCAAAATATGCTTGAACGGTTCTCAAAAGTTGAAATGGTGACAATGAGGTATTCTGTTTAAATTTTAAAACTGCATCTCAATGTCTTTAATAATCTAATATTTCTGATTCCACAGATTTATTCTTAACAAATTAATGCAAATTTTCTGTGGTGGTTGGCTCGAGTAATATTTAATCTATCATCTTAGTTTTTCTTTTATCTGATAATCTGATTTATTTTAATGGATTAAACTTTGCTCATGCTTATGAAACAAAATGGTAATGTCATGTTTCCTGTTCTTACATATGATATGGACTTCTCTCAGGCATCAACTTAACTTTAAGAAGAACAGGGTTGAGGATTATCAGATGAAGAAGCAAAATGCATATATTGCACATCGTATAGCAACAGCTATTGCCAATTCAACTAGTAACGAGGGAGTCATAGATGATTCAAATTCTTTGTCAAAGTCGCTTATAGGTGGGAGTATGAATGCCTGCAAAATGAGAATCATAACTTTTTTTTTTCCTGAGCGTGTAGTTCAAGGTTTGTAACAATTTATGATCTCTGGCTTTTTGGAAATATATAATTTGTCTTCCTTATCTAACATTCCATTTTTATGCAGGAAATGTTGTTTCTCTAGTTCCAAGGTTCCGAACTAGGATGATAATGTTTGAGAAATCTGATGGTACTGTGGCTCTGTATTATGGGGACATTGAAGAGGTTGATTACCTAGCTGCAGAGGATCATCTCCTCACATTACCCAATACTGTAAGTTTCACTGTAAACCTATATATATGCTAATACTAAGTATTGGAAAAAATATCCAAGTCCCACATTTCCTAGAGATAGAGCTTGAAAAGAGTTTACAAGTACCTTACCTTAAAAGCAGTTTTGTGAGATTGAGCTAAGTTAAAACTCACATTCTAAGATGATAAAAGCTTATTCTAGATTCATTAAAAAACGTCACGGACCATTTTAATGTCACATACCAAGTCCAATAATATTGGGTGTGAGAGGGTGTAATGAAAAAACCTTAGTGCCACATTGAATAAGAGAATTTGAAAATAAAAATAATTGAGGGACAACCCTCTCCTTAGGCTGGTTTGAGAATGAGTTAAACTCGATCCTGCATCCCAAACTAAGGATTTACATCTGAAGGTAGATGTATGCATTCTTCTTAAATTATTTAATATTTTAATCTATTGTTCACTTTGCCATATTACCCTCCGTGAAGCCTTTCAAATATTCATTTTCTACGAATATTTATCATAGTTTCTCTTTCAGCACCCTATCAAACCTTATGGCTGAGAATAGAATTGTTAAATGGGCTAACCTGGCTTGATAGACTACTTTAAAAAATTCTTCTGGTTTAGTCCGACTCGTATCTTTAAGCCTGATCCAGTCCTACGTCACACCAATGGATAACTTTTGGCTTGTTATAAAAGAATTTAAAAAATTAATAATAAAAAATTCAAAATTAAAAGCTAAAATATAATTTAAAAATAATATATATATATATATATATATTTAAAATCGAAGTTATATTATAAATTATAATACTTATATGTTTTAATAAAGTAATATTATTTTTATTCTTTTAAAATATAATTATTATTTTATATAATGGGTCAGTCTATAAGCTACTACTCAATCTAAATCCTTTTTAAGTCACGGACTAAATTAACTGGATGAAATATGAGTTGATTCAATTTAGGTCATAACTTTTTTGGCCTGATTTGGTCGGTTTTTCAGGCTTTTCGGGCCTATATTCATCGAGCCATACCTATTTTGACAGTCCTATTTGAGATCCTTTGGGGAAATCCATATGCTGTTACCTTTTTTTCCCTATGGCTACATATTGCCATAATCATAGTCATATGTTATCTCGTTTACCTTGCCTCCCCCGCATTACACTGACTCATACTGTACTTCTCCATTGTTATTTTGGGAAGATAGTTTTTTGCGGATAATTTGTTAATTTCTCAGCATTAAGTTGATGGTTCTTTAGTCATTTTCTACACGAATTTGTTAATTCCTTAATGAACTATCAAAGTTATAGTAGAGCAAGCATTTGAATTTCCTGCCTGCCATGTTAATATTATTTCTCTGATTTTATGTGACCCTTTTGGATCAGCATTCTGCGGATTTGCTTGCTCAGCAGTTCTGTTCACAGGTATGTGACGGATCCATATCAAAACATATCTTTTTCAATTTTTTTATTAATAGTTTAATATTTCTATTTTAGTTAATACACGAAGGATATGTGAAGGAAGATGATCGGATCCAACTTAAACCAAACCGTGTGAACCTTCCATTGGGCAATCAATCTACTGCCCCTAATAATGCTGTAGTTGAAATGCAACAATATGGTGAATCCGTTGCTGGCCAGTCATCTAATGAAGTTGCAAAACCAACTACTGGAAATAATGCATCTATAAACCTATCTCAGAATCTTGTAACAAATCCAAGGATGTTGCCACCTGGAAACCCCCAAGCCTTACAGATGTCTCAAGGACTTCTCTCTGGTGTTTCAATGTCTTCAAGACCACAGCAACTGGACGCACAACAAGCTGTACAGCAGCAGCAGCAACAACAGCTGCCACAAAATCAACACACGCTCATTCAACAGCAGAATCCTCAGTTCCAGAGATCTACTATGATGCTTGGGACAAATCAGCTTTCACACTTAAATCCAGTTGGACAGAACTCCAACATGCCGTTAGGTAATCACATGCTCAACAAAACTTCAGCTCTCCAGATTCAGATGTTCCAACAACAACAACAGCAGCAGCAGCAGCAACAGCAGCAGCCACAAATGCAAAGGAAAATGATGATGGGACTTGGACCAACAGTGGGAATGGGTAACTTGAGAAATAACCTAGTTGGGCTTGCACCCATGAGCAATCCTATGGGAATGGGAGGTGCAAGGGGAATAGGAGGAAGTGGAATCTCAGCACCAATGACATCTATTGCTAATATGGGTCAGAACCCAATGAATCTTAGCCAGACTTCAAATATTACTAATTCCATAAGCCAACAATTCAGGTCCGGATCGATAAATTCAGCATCTGCTGACATTTTATCAAAGCTTAGATTGGTGCAGACTCGTGGAAGCATGTTAGGTTCTTCTCAGTCTAACATAGCTGGCATCTCAGGGGCCAGACAAATGCACCCTAACCCTGCTAGTCTTTCAATGTTGGGTAGGGCTAATACAATGCAGCGACCAATTGGACCTATGGGTCCACCAAAGATGATGGCAGGGATGAATCTTTATATGAATCAGCAACAACAACAACAACCCCAACAACAACAGCAACACCAACAGCAGTTGCAACTACAACAGCACTTGCAGCAGCAATTGCAGCAGCAGCAGCAGCAACAAGAAACAAGTTCACAATTGCAGGCAGTTGTTTCTCCCCCGCAGGTGGGATCTCCATCAATGGGAGTTCCACCATTGAACCAACAAACGCAGCAGCAAGCAAGCCCTCAGCAAATCAGTCAACGAACTCCTATGAGCCCCCAAATGAGCTCAGGTGCTATGCATGCCATAAGTGCCAGTAATCCTGAAGCTTGTCCAGCCAGTCCACAGTTGAGCTCTCAGACCCTAGGCTCTGTTAGTAGTATAACAAACTCCCCTATGGATATGCAAGGTGTTAACAAGAGCAACTCTGTCAATAATGCACAATGAAGTTACAAAGCCTAAAATGTCCAAATCAATGCGCCACGCCTACCTGGGTTGTTAAACGCTCTCTGGAAGCAAGCAAATAATGTTGAATATTTGTGCATTAAAGTATGCCGGAAATTGATAATTATTTACTTATAAAACATATAGCATATTGAATAAATATGCGTCTGCTTTTGTAACTATAGGGGGATCACATGTATTGTGTTGTAAATAGTTTCTTGTTCTTTTCTGCACTCATTGAACACATCTGGGAAAGTTTTACGATATTTAGGCCAACATTAGCTTGTATTTATTCTTTAGCCTTTTTTTTTTTTAGTGATACTATCAGTACGATTATTCTCTAGCTACTTTAAGGAGCGTAGTGCCAAGTTGATTAAATGCATACCAAAGTTTATTCATAGTTTTGATGGATAGGTATATCAATGGCAAAGCTTTGCATTGGAAACTAGCATAATCATTGTTTGTTAATGAACAGTTCGAGTTTAGATAATTATAATCATTGTTTCTTTTTTATCTAAAAAAACATTAGGTGAAAATAACAACGTAAATATACACCAAAATTTCCATTTCCAATTATATGAACCTAAAGAAGTAAGCCCTCAACCATCTGGTGAAAATCTTTTAAATAATAATGGATTTGTTTTTTAATATTGCGTGATACTATAGAGTGCTAAATAATCTTGGTCAATGACCAATTAAAATCTATATTATATATAAATACTTTTATTTTATAAAACTTTAACTCTGGTTTTAACAAGCTTCTGTAAAAACAAACGAACAAGTATTTCGAACATAAAGCACATGTTTATTTCAGAATATAACAAGGACATTTTAGAATGTTTAAGAATGACATCATAGATTAAGAAATCGTGTCCACTCATCCAACGTGTCCACATTTTCTTAAAATAAATTTTATTAAATATTTTAAGCTTAGGATTCATATTATATAATTTATTTTAAGATTTAGAATTAAGAGATGAGAAAATATTAGATTTATTTTATTTTGTCGAAATCTTATAAAACTTTTTATTTTATGAACTCCTTTTAATTTATTTAAGTAAACTTTAAAGTCAAATTTATAAATAAGCTCTCGTTATAAGTAAATGCTGAATTAATGTTTAATCAATTTATTTACTCCCAATCATAGTTGATTACCTAGTTCAAGTATAATTTGAATTTTACTTAGACTTATATTTACTTTAACATATTTTTGTCTTAAAAAATATTAAACTAACCCTTTTCATTTTGTTATGCATTTATTCTAAGATGAAAAAAGTCAATAATATTGATAAAAAAAATGAACTGAGTATTACTGAAAATATTTATTGATAAGGTAAAAGTTTACGCTAGAATAGTTATACATATAATTTATTGATGTAAGTGTAAAGTGGTCAAGAAAAGGTGAGCATTAAGCCCCTCTACAGCACATCCATTAAAATGTTGATTTGGTGGAAAAGGATTAAATTAATTTTCAATGAAAATTATTTAACGAGACTGAAGTGAAAGGAAACAAGAGGTCAAGATGGAAAATATGATGGGCAATTAGAGGGAAACACCACAAAATCTTGTATAACAGATAGACATCATTTGTTCTATTTTCCAGTTAAAAAAACCAAAACACTTGAATGCCACAACATATGAAATCATGCCCCAAATTATATTTTTTTTAATTCACGCATTCCCTTTCTCTCTAAAATCATGTAAGAACTTGCAGTTGTCCCCAAAAGAGCACCGCCCACGGGAATAATGTCTACACACCTGATTTTGCTTATAGTTTTCTCTGTTGGGAGCCATCAATGGGTGGTGTGGGTGGTTTGCATTTGCCAAAGGCATCCTATGATGAGTGCCCATTGTAAATCCAGTTGTCTTCTCACCCATACAAGGGTGGTATTTCACAATATTAGGTAGGTTTTCTCTGAAAGTATTCCTACAGTCACCTGTGCGATTCCAAGCTTGCAGATTATGCATATTGTGAACAGAAAATGATGTTCTTCCTAAAGTTGGCAATTGGTCAAATACGGCAGCTACTGGATTATTTAAAATAGAGGATGTTTGGTTCATTACATTGGCTGATAAACCTGAATTTCGAGATGGAAATTCGGGTTTTTCTGGATTAATGAGCTTATTTGTTCCTTGAGTTTGATATTGTGACCTTGTAATGTGTGAATTTGATTGACATCGGTTCCCTGCTTCCTTTTTGGAGACCCTGAACATTGTAGAATGCAGAATTACATGAAATTATCTTGTAAATCATAAATAGTACTATAAACAGTGGCAGAAAACAAGATACTTTAAATCTGAAACAAGTACCTAATTGTCTTAGCATTTTTCCTCTTCTCCTTTTCTTGTATCCTTGCTTCTCTATCTGCCCTCGCAAGAGATCCCCTTGAGTGCTTTTCCATCAATATTTTCTGCCTTTTTGCTTCATCCTCCCATTTCTAACATTAGGGACACGGAACATATTAATCATTTAATAATATGTAATAGCTCTCATTGAAATCAGAAGGAGAAATGCTGGCAAATGAGGAACCTGTCTCAAAGTCTTCAGCCTGTAAAGGTTTCGTCCTTTAATCAGTAGGGGGTGAAGGGGAGGGAGAGGCTTTTCTCCTTTACTCCAGAGTACTTCAATCTGTATATGAACAGGATAAGTAGAAACATATTGCTACAGGAAAATCAAAATAATGATTCAAAGATACCTACTTGCTAGCACCTTAAACTATACTGCTATCCAAGGAGAGATAATATGCGTCTTTATTAGTATATAAAAGTATATTCCAAGAAAAGGAGATCATAGCTCTAAAGATTTCTGTAATTTGGTAAACAAGTGACCGATACCCTTCTTGTGTAAGAGTAGCATACTTTGCAAATAAATTTAAGTCATTAATGTGTTATACAATAAACAACCATAATGTCAGTATCCATCAAAGAGAAAACTATCTAAATTTATTCTCACTGTAAATGTATGCTGCTGTTTAGAAGCACCATAGCTTTCTTTCACTATGCGGCCTGCAACAATCCTTTTGCCACAAGGTGGACCACTGGCACTCCTGGATGCAATGTTGAACCTGAGAAAAGCAATTCTGATAAGTAAACTGGAAGATGGCTGTAATTTAGAATTGAACTACACCAATATCATTAATCTCTCCTTTGGAAGTCAGTCATCCGCTGTACAATATATCCAATGGCATATATACTAGAAAGAAGTAAGCATAACAATGCTGTGCTTGTCAAGCTTATCCCTTCAAAAAAGTTTCAGTAAGCATATCACACATTGAGATAGACAAGTGTTAAAAAAACAGCTTACATTTCATAGACATTTTGCTCAAACAAAACAACATCACCGGTGCATGCATCACCTGCACAAGGCAAACTACTTTCAGGTTCTGAAGCCCTTAGATGATAAAAAAATAAAGACCAACAGAGTTTGAGCCAACATAAACTAAGAGATGATGATTACACATCTAGAGGATGTAGCTAACTGCAGAAACTGTTAAACAGATATAGAAATCAGAACAGTAAATAATACAAATAAGAAATATATTTAATATTTTTAAGGGATTACAGGTTGATGCTTAATAGATTTCAAAAGCAAAGTACTTAATTATAATTTTGACTCGGAAACAAAATGTTTTGTAGAAACTACTCCAAATATTCTTGTGGTTAGAATAATCAGAATATTTCTTTCAAACTTATGAGGAACACAACGAATCAGTTTACATATCATGTTAATCGAACAAGTAATCTCATAACTTTTAGAAATGCTACATTTAAATCAACATATTTAAAAAATCACAAGAACTCGCCTTTACAATTCAACACAAAGCTAGAAGGCGGATACTTCTTCTCCCCTCCATTTAAAATCCTGAAAATCCAAGAATTAAAGAAACCATACAACTTTTTTTGAAAAACTACTAGTTGCAGTATTGCAAAGAAAACATTAATTACTCTAAGTGCTCCTTTATGCGTTGAATAAGTGTGTCCTTGTTTCCAGTTAGCCTCAGACCATTCTTCCTCAAATACAACTTGCATTCGTCCACTTTCAATTTCTCCAAGGATCCCTCTGCCAACCAAAACAATTGACAGATGAAAATGTTGAAGAGAAAAACTTAAACACAACCAAAAACACGCATCATGTTCAGTTCTATTTCCACTTTGAAAACTTTGAAAAAGAGTAGCTAAAGATTGTTTATCTCTTCACAGTAAACCCAAATGAAAAAGAAGAAGATTAACCTTCGATTAACTTTTGAACTTTTCCAAAATTCTCCCCATCATTTACAGATGCGGCGACCTCCACCACTTCCTCACCTCGACCCTTCTCTCCGACAACGCTGCAAACACCAAATTACGACTAAATAAAGGCTTAAAAATTCGATTTTAAACAATGGGGTGGAATCGGTTGGCGATTTTACCGCGGTTTAGCCTTATGCTTAAGTGAGAGGTTTGAGAATTTGCCTTCGAGCACGTCGTCATCGGAGTCTTCACCCGAATCCTCCCAGTCGAAATCCGGGTCGGACTCTTCGGATTCCGTGGTGATTTTGTGCAGCTCCATCGGAGAATCTTTGGTCGCCATTGGTGATTGAAAGAGTTGAGAGTTTCAGCAATATAAAGACGGTGTTCAAGAGGCTCGTGACCGTTGCAAACTATGTTTTTGGTGAGTGAGATTCAAAAGGAAATAAATAAATAAATTGCAGTTATTGGATTAATAACTAATAATATCATAAAGAATAATTAAACGAAAATTACATAGTATAATTTTATTTTTCATTTTTTTTAAAAATAGTTTGCACACAATTAATATATTACACAACTTTTAAATACAGTCAAACATCTAAAAAATATTTGACCTTGTGTCAAGAGAAAACAAGAAATAAAGTGTCATTTCGATACATGCATCTTTACTCTTCTTTCTATCAAAGTATATACTAAACTATGTTCCCATTCATTTTCATAAAAATTTAAGAATTTGAACAAATGTTAATAAATAAATGTGAAAATATATAAATAAAAATAAAGTTTGAACAAATATTAATGTAATGTTGCAAAATTCTACACTACTATTCATTGATACTAATTCATTCAAATATTTAAATGTCGCATCCTTTGAACATTATTACTTAAATTTAGTTCATTAAATTTAAATTGGAAAATCATATTAAATTAAAAGACAAAAAAACAAATATCCCAAATCAAATACTTTATTTTCATAATTTCATCAATTTTAAATTTATTTTAACCTTTCTTAAGATATAAAATTTCAGTAATATGTAGAAAGGCTACAGTATTACATTTTTGTGTATCTGTAATTTTAAATTTAATTTAATTTAAAGAACGCATGAAGAGTTGGTTGGTTAGTCATATGCAAAGAAGCAGCTACCCTGAAATGTTGAACTTTGGAAAGTGTTTAAAGCTACGAAGGAAGATGATTTATTGTGGCATTATGAAATTGAAGTTGCGATCATTTTGATTTTAAGTTCCCTGTAATGCAATTTAAAAGTTTAGCATTCAAACACTCCTCTAAAAAAACTGAGTTGTTTGTGTAGTTTATGTACCTGAATAATTATTATGTATTCCTGTCATCATCATCATCATTTTATCCATTAGATTTTCTCAGCATAAGAGCTTTATTCCTTCTCCTATGTAACCTTTAGATGATAATATTCTGTATTGCTGTCATCATCACTTGGTCATTGAGAATGCGATTTTTGTAGCCAAAATCCAAAATCCAAAATCTAATCCATCTAGAAAAGGGTTCCTGTGATCAGAAGTACAGGACCCAACTGCCTCCATCTTTTAAATTTTTTGGATTGTCTCTTTTTATTCTGGAATGGTTTCGAAATATAATTGTTACATTCCATTTCTAGAATAAAAGAGATTGTATCAAGAAATTTAAAAGGTGTAAACAGAAATGTCCGAATTATGATCCCTTCTTAATTCTTTGTATCCCATTAAGCGTAATTAAGCGTAGCTAACAGGGCCTTTATTTATTTTTTGCATATAACCAATGTACTATTCAACTTCTGTCATGTCCCTTCTAAGGTTCAGATTTGTTTATATTATACTTTTAAAGGGTGTGCATAAGGAGTCCAAATCTAGCACTCAAAGGGGGTCTTCGGTTTATTCACAATCATAAAATTAGGTATCAGTTTTTTTTAATAGGAGATAAACAGTTTTATGAAGCCAATTAAGTTTTAAAGCTGTTTCTATAAAACAATTCACATTTTTTATTATGAACGAACTGTTAACAGTTTAGTCGGTTTTATTTTTTTTTAAACAACCGAATTCTGCAGAAGCATCTAAAGAATGAAGGATAATGAGATGCTTATTTGTTCCTTCGATGACGCAATTTATGCAATTGACATGTCAGCCTGCTTGCAATAACAATAACTTCTTTAGGTATACCACGTAACCAGGACAGCTCGACAGCTCTACCAAATATTTGTACAGAACATTCATCCTTAAAAGACTAAAAACTGTTTTCTCCGTTTCCTTTTTTTCCACCTTTCAAAATCATCTTTGCTCTATGCAAGAACTACTTTCCCGGATGAATGAGGAAAAATTCACTCAAAATTAATTGATTTGCTTTCACTAATGTGTGCATAAATAAAAGAAGATTATGTTAATCTCACAATTCATTCTCAAATTTTGAGAAAAAAAGAAAAAAACAAATGAAAAAATAATAGACTGACATGAAACAAAAACTTAAAATACTCCCATTTTCTTTTAACTTCTCGTACCAAACTATAGCTAAATGCTTCTACATGCAATGCGCTAACCTAATATCATGCAAAGACAAGATTAATACATAAAAAAAACTATCTCTACTCTTTTCTATTCTTTAAATAATTTCACTTTTCATTTCTTTCTTTTTACAGCACTCGGTCCAAACAAAAACTTCATGATAATATGATTGCTTGATTCAAACGAAAGTCTTAAAATAATTCATTGAAACAACAGTGATGTAACAGTTAAAAAATATACTGGTAATATAATATACTACTCATCATCATTATACTAGCTATATATAAAACGCAATTCTAATTCCGCGGCTCAGATGGAAACAATAAAATCGAAGAGGGTATATGTTTTAATTCATGAAAATAATTGAGAAGTATAAAGAAGAAATGCCTATATGCATCCCCACGGGGATAAAGTTTTCTCAGATCCTGGCTCCTTACTATAAAGGTTAAAGGTTCCTGTTCCAGAAAGACTGATCCAGCCATGCTTAGATGTAACAGAGGATAGTCTTTTTTTTTTTCTAAACCAAAGTTGTCCAGAAAAAGTCGACATCATCTCATGCATATAGGGTTCCCACCAATCTGTTCAAAATCTGGATAATCATGGGAGAAGCCACAGTAACGCAATCCAGGTTTTAAATGTCAGACACTGAGCTCGATCACCATAGTTTATTTTTGATCCAGAAAAGTACGAAGACAACTCCAAAAACAATAGCAACAGGGGCCCACTTCCGAATCAGAGCCTACAGAAATATTTGATTTTGAATTATTTATCCCCGGTACTGAATATAGATAGAATCCAAATATAAGTAAGAAACTTCAAATCAATTACATTGGGCAGGGGTATATCGACATCAACTATAAACTTATCATTCATCGATACTACAAGGCTAACATTTTGCATTAAAGAACGCATGCAAAAAACTGCAAAATATCATTAGGATTTCAGAGAAATGGTAAACAGCTCTAAGGTCGTCTACATTTGATTTTATTTCGTACAATAACTTAACCACAGTACAGTGATATAGGAATATCTCTAAATTGCATTTAGAAACCCCAGAGAAACTTGTTATATTAATCGATACAGTATCTGCAACAGTTCATGAAGTTAACAAATAAAACCATCAACTGATCCAATATAATTCTACTTGACAACCAAATGCTACGAATTAACCATAGATTACACAAACTAAAAATAGCACATAAAAAACTCAGATTTCGACTTAACACAAGTGAGAAAACATTTTCAAAAACGCAAACACTGGCATACAGCCCCACCAGTATATAGAAACAATGTTTCCTTGTATTCCAGTTCATGGAAAGATTTATAACAAAAAAGTAAATAAAGTGTCATGTTTCAAATCCGTGTCATATATTTAGGTAAAAGCAAATAGAAAATGCATAAACTCTAATATCATTAAATACAAAATCCACAAATTGTATGCTTCTATCTAAATTATAGAACCAATCCCTAGAACAAGCAATTTACAATGCAGCAAGATATCTCAGGTCAACCAAATTAACATTGTAAAAAATAATCATGAAGGAAAGTGAAAATGACTAACCTGCCGATTTAAATCTCTAGCCTTATCAGCATATATGCGAGATTCTGATGATAAGCGACTAGACATTTGGCTGACCTCTGAAAATTAGAATTTGAAATCAAATGTAGAACATAAATTCCATACTTCACAAATAAAACCATCAAATCAACCACAACATGAAAACAAAAGTGAAATTTCATTAAAAGTGGAAATAAGAGATGGTCTATCAAAACAATGGAGGTGGAAGTGTGGAACCATGAGAGTTTAGCAAAAGTGTCCGAGAAATATGCTCAAAAGAACCTCGTGTCCAGGTTAAGAAACAAGGAGCAGGAGATTGCAAGCATATAAAGTTAATGTTCGCAAGTTAAAACTAAAATCATATTTGAAATCATCTTGAGTTGAGGCACACTTTGATTACTTTTCCATTACAGCAGCTTTACCCAAAGTATCAAGAGGGCAAAGGCATCTCTAGCCTTTAATTTAACATGGCAATCATCCCTTAATTGAATACAATAACTGCTACTTGTGAGATGACTAATAAGGATTTCTATCAGAAAAAACAATATAATAGGCAAGTTAGCGGGACAGAAGAGCATTTTACTACTCCTAAGACCAATAGTTATCAATCTCAGATAGTGGCAAATAGCTGCCAACTCTGAAAACCCTATAGTAGGATAGCAGCATGCGAATGGCTGTTATTTTAAATATTATAGTACAAAGCATATAATTATACTTACATATTAAAAAAAATAATAAATAAAATAAAGAAATTCATGATAAATAATAAATCACATTTAAGCACACAATCACCATTAATCTAGGAACAATAAGAACATAGTGATGCTGTTGAAATTAATAGAAACGGAACATAAATTTGATACAAATTAGAAAAATGTAATAAACAAGGAAGTATAAGGGAAAAGAAAAAACAAAACACAAGAAAAAGTCCTGAAAAGGATGAAGGAATAGAGAATAGAGGTCAAACAAAAACAGATATAACTTCTGTGGAATGGTCAAGGAAGAAGGGTGTTGGTAATCCAAGAGGGACAAAAATTGGGGAGATCTTCCACACAAGGGATACAAGCAAATACATAAGTGAACTTGATACTACAAAGAGTTTGTGGGTCTTTACTCAACTTGTTCATTTATAACCAATGCAACACTTCACATTCACACTTGCACTCTAACAAAGAGTTTCAGACCCTATTACGTTTCTGTAGCAAATGCATTAGAAAATGGGAGAGAAGTCACAATTTTACCCAAAAAAACAATGAAGAATATTTTTCGGGAGTAAAAATTGGGTTTTGAACCATGTATCATGGTAGCACCGCTATAGCACAGTACCACACAAAAAGCCACTATAAAGAGCTACTTTGCTATTTGAATCCCATAACAATCAAGCACTGTTCTGCTCTTCCATAACACACATAAAGTTTGCATGAAAGATCATCTGTGAATGATTCGATACCAGTCCAATAGTAGGTGACTTTGATAAACCCAACAACAATTGCTAGGATAAGTTCCAATACTATCATCTTAAAATTTGGATTTAGACCTAATTCAATTCCAAAAAATCAACTTGTAAGGTACGAACTGACCCGTTAATAGATTTTATTTTAATTGAATCTTTGGTTTATATGAGGCCTCTAACAATGTCAATCATGCTAATATACAAAAAGTTAGCCAAGGAAAAAATTGCCATGATAGAGCTCCGAACCCTGCTTTATCTCTTAATAAATAACTGAATGTATTATTAAGATAGAAATAAGGCAGAGCCAACTACAATAGATGCATGTACAATAGTGGCCTGAATTTCTATATTATACTCAAATTAACGAAGCTTGTTACTGCAAATTTAGTGTTGCATTCCAGGCAATCAGCAGACAAAAATGATAGAACTAAAATTATTCAGAGATTAGAAGAAATATCTTACGGTCCAATTGTTCACCAACACCAAGAACTTCCTGCACATTACGAGTCATTATCTGGTGGACTTCATAGAGTTCATCATTCAATTTTGCAATATTGCGCTGAGTATGGGTATCCTGGTAAAGTTTCTTTGTCTTTTGTATAAATGTATCTTTTAAACAATTAAAGGAAAAGTAAAAAAGGTAGGTAGATTCAGCACCAGTGGAAAAAGACAATAATGCTAAAAATGATAATGATGGTATAGAAAGTGATATCTACCAAACTTAATGAAGGCATAAGGTCTGGCAGCAGTCTCAATTTGAGACCCATTAACACGCTCAAACTCGTTCCTGAGCTCTTCAAGATATTGAAAGGCTAGTTTCTTAGGGTATGCACGATCACACATTGTCAAGTAACACACCCTTCCTTCTATAATATAACTAAGGCTCTGTCAAGGTCACTTTAGGCTATGAAACTTCCAAATAAAGTTAAAGCATTTTTTTAAACTGCAGCTACCATAAAATATAGTAGAGCTCAAAAACAGTTGAAGATAAGGAAATAACTAATGAACATGATGAGGAAGCAAAGTTGAGAATTAACAAGATAGTATCCCAATTTTCACATGCATGTAATATATAAAAGCACCATCTGAATTGTAATTCAAGAGAAGGGAAATATGTACCAAAACACAAAAAAAAAAACCGTAGCTTCTTCTTAATGTCTAAAACCCAAAGATTTACAGATACAACAACAAAAATAAGCACGTGAACAACTAAAGCATTTTTCGTCCAACAATGACGTACCTAGCATTAACTGAAAGAAAACAACCCACAAAAAATATCAAACTAAAGGCATCTCAACAATTTTATTAATTAAGCATCACTCATTAACTGAAAATAATCTCTAAATCACAACATTAAACAAACATAAATAACATGCATAAGATCCTAATACAACAAATTAGTCTAAAATTATAAAGACTACAAAAAGATCATAGACTGCGTGCAAGAAGGCAGAATATACAACAATCCAACACAGCAGATACTGAGAGCAAGAGAAGGCACAGGACTGAGAGCGAGGGTAGGCATGGGACTAAGATCGAGGGAAGGCACGGGACTGAGATCGAGGGAGGGAAGGCACGGGACTGAGATCGAGGGAGGGAAGGCACAGGACTGAGATTGAGGGAGGGAAGGCATGGGACTGAGATCGAGGGAAGGCATGGGACTGAGATCGAGGGAAGGCATGGGACTGAGATCGAGGGAAGGCACAGGACTGAGAGCGAGAGAAGACACGAGAGTGAGAATGAGAGAAGGCAGAAAAGAGATTGAGTGCAGAACCAGCAGGATAAAGGGTAGCACATGTGACAGCCAAGGGTGGTGGCAGTAGCATGGAGGTGGGACAGTTGCACTTGGTAGCAGTAGGAGAAGTTTACATATGAATTGAGAATGGGAATCCAAGAGTGGATGAAAAATGAAGGGAAAAAGGTAATTAGGGATTTTGAAAACTGAGTTAAAGGGATTTGACACGGAAATATGGGTCCACTCTGCCTAGGTGGTGGGGATTGATAATCCTACAAGTTCATAATGAAGATCACAATCCCACCCTGATCTGCTTGCTGATGATACCATGAACGACTCGACATGCCAAGGACCTCTAAACTGGTAAGATAGTAACAATCCTCTGATTTAACTAGCAATTTTAATAACATAGATTAATCCACGCAGTTGTAATTCCTGAATTGTAGCCTGGAGAGACCTACCCCAAAAACACTTTAGTCGATAATAAGATGATTGTTATTATGAAATTTCCATAAATAAGTTAAATCATTTATATTACAAATATATAAATGCTAAAAAATTATAAAAAAAAAAAACACTACTCATAAATAAAAGCATATTCATAATTAACAATTAAAAGTCATAATTTTAATGCAAGCATAAGGAAGACCCTGACATTAAAAGAGCACACTCCCAAAGGATGTGAAGAGAGACAAGAGAATAATGTCAGAGTTCCACAGAGTTTGGGTTGGCAGGAAATTCCACTGTAGCACCATGGGTTGGCTGGAAACACAGCTGGGAGCTCTGGGTCAGATGGTTTGCATCAAAGAGAGTACGGACCAGCATCAATTAGCATTTGAAAGGAGTGAAAGTGGGAAAATAGGATCATATGAAATAAAAGGGGGAGGAATGGCAAGATTGAACTCCCTAGAGCCAGTAGCAATTGTGATGGTTACATGGCAATATACACCGTTTCAGGCAAGACAGTGAATTGTGACATGACAGAGTTCATCAAGGTGGCCCATAACCACTATGCTCCGTAGCACTGCTACAGTGGTTCTGTAGAACAAGTTTGACTACTTAGATTGCACTTAGATATTTCACGCATTGTACAATACAATAACAGAATAAGTAGGATAATCAAGCAATTCTTATTCGACTACCACATATATATTATGCAATAACTATGATTCAATAAGGATACTGAAAAATATAAGGCCCAGTTTCAACTGACATCCTTGATGCTTCATAATGTCCTCTTGAGAGATTCTTAAACAAAGCCTTGACTTGCTGCTTGTAAAATTCCGCATCTTTAAGATCACGACCATCATCCAATCCTTCAGCCAGTGGAAGACCATCAGTAACACGGGCAATCATAGTCAACTTCACCATCTTTCTTAGCTTCACAAACTTCCACTAAGACTCAAAAACTTTGCAACTAAACCAAAATACACTGCAATATCAAATCAAGAGACACAAACAAATTAAAGTTAGTCATATACAAGAAGATAAAAACTAAAATCAAAAAAGAAAATTACACAAACAGTATTTACATTCACTTCAATCAATAATTCAATACTATATAGACCGCTAAAAATATAATTATTAATTAAAGAATAAAACCTTCATTCATACACTAACAACAAGCATCCACTAAGTCATGACACTACAGTTTTAAACAAAGTTTGATCCGTAAACACAAGCAACCAAATCAACCCAACTTTACAATCCAGCAATCTATTATTTCCTTTTGGGATAGAAATTCACAGTTCCAAAGATATCCTTCAAATTGCAAAACATTAAACAAAAAATATCATAAGAAACAAATCTTTAAAAAATGAAGAAACGTGCACAGTATGCAACAATGAGCGATAATTGCTGCCTAAACTAAACGAAATTCACAGGAAAACCCATGCATGACGCACGATGTAGCAGCTCACATCGCCAATTCAGATAATACCTCGTTATTGAAAATAGGATTGGCGTACTAGATCTGACAAATCGCGATAGAAAAACAAAACAAAACGGCAAGTAAACCTATTATACGTCAACCAGATCTTGCGCGCTTAGATCATCTAATTTGGTCCTAGGCAGAGAATAACGGCATTAGGTTTTTTCTCTTATTTCAATTTCCTAAAGGAGAAAAAAAGTAACGGAGAATTATTGGTTGGGGTAAACGGAAGGGAGGATGGGAGAGAAACCTGAATGGCGATAAGAGGGTGGCCGGAGCTGCCGCGGCAAACGGCGGCCTGGATGGTCCAGCCGAGTCGATCGACGAACAGAGAGGATTGAAATTGAAATGAAAATGGCGTTTTAGAAATTTGGGCAAATGCCACGTAAAGACAACTACAAAGAAGGCTGTATGTAATAAGCAGTTTATATTCAATTTTGACTTTTTGAGTAAAATAAAAAAAGTGCTAGAGAAATTTTTAATATCGATTTTTTAATTTTTTAAATATAGTAAAATTAAAAAATTACTTCATTTCTGAAACAAATTCATTTTTATTTTACATGCTTTTTTTTTGGATTATAAGAGAAAGAGATATAAATTTACAACTTTTTTCAGTAAAATAGATAAAAAAATATAAAGTAATATAATGTATTTTAATTCTTTAAAAATATTTTTTTAATATTAGAAATATTTAATCTAAAGTTAAGGTGGAGTGAGAATAATCTGTCTTTTACTTCTTCTTTTTTAATTTTATTTATTTTATACGATTTCTATTTTGATTTTCTGTAATGATACATCATGTATATAATATTATTTGTATTTTGTATAGTTTGTAGACTGTACATTATACAATTGTTTCTTTTGTACCTTGTTTTGTCTCACAAATTAGTATTTCTTAATAATTTTTCTTTTCTTATATATTTTGAATGATAATTTAAACAATTTAATAATGAATAAAATTTCCTAATCATTTAAAGTGAAAGAAAAATACGAAATATAAACATGTAAGGAAATTATTTTTAGAATGTTTAAAAGAAGAAATTCTTAAAATGTATGAAAAAGAAGATAAAATTATGAGGGGTTTGTGACAACAATTACATTCATAGTTATCTTTGTTCTTTCAATTTTATTTTTTAACAAAAGCTAGTTAAAAAATAAGTTAGATTTAAATTCACTGTTCTAACAAAGAGATTTTATTGTGTTTTGAATTATTTGAGACTTAAAAAGCTTATTACTAAAACTGCTGCTATTAATTATTAATTATCATTGATGAACATGTTAACATTTTGTTTATAATTCAAAAACACATTAACATTTATCAACAAAGAAATGATGTTAAAGTATTTTAGATGATAACATAAGTTAAAAATTGTTACACAATGCTATTATTAATTAACAATTATCATTGATGAAAATGTAAAAACAAAAAAAATAGTAATTAATAATAGAACAAATAACTTAATTTTAGAAAACTGAAAGATCAAACGTGTAATTAAACTTTAATAGTATTAAAATTATATATTCAAGAAAATATGAGAATTAAAATAGATTTAATTTTCAACTTTTTATGTATCTTATTCAAGTGAAGGTTTTTATTTCTTAACTTATTATTATTCAGCCATAAAATAAAGTGTGTAATTGAGAATTCATCTGTAGAAAATAGTTAGTGGGTGGCATTTGGTAAAATCTCACTTTACCTTTCAACTAAGCACTCACAAAACTCCTATTTGGTTGCCAAACTTCAACTGCACACGAGCAAAACTGTGATGATTAGCAAGATGAGATGATATAATCTTATTTTTTTAGTATAAGAAAACACAAGTTGAACAACCCTGGTGGTCACCAACAAAATCATTAACAACCAATGCATATGAGTCATGTCAAACTTAACTTCATGAAGTTATATCATTTTCTGTTTATAAAATCCAACCTAAACATGTGTATCACATTACCAAGCAAGCTTCTATTCCTGAAGAAGTGAATAATATGTTTCCATATTCTCAATTCAACCCTCTAAGCCACTGTTCATGGCATGAAAGAATGGGAGAGGCTGAACCATGCTGGAGAAGCAGGGCACATGCTTGATTTATCTAAGTTTTGAGCTTGTGTCCTACTTCCCCAGCATGGATTCTTTCTCTTGTTACCATAATATTAATATTGGCAATGTGGTTATATAAATCAATTTGCCAGCCACAAGGTAAGCTTTTCCAAATGCTATGAGTACATGTATTAAGATTCTGATAGGAAAAAAATGTTTAATATCTGGATTTCCACTTTTAAGTCAAACCTTACCACAAGTGAGAAGAGTAGATTGTATGGTTTTTAGTAATGCAAAGAGGAGAAGGCCATTGGAGAAGTTGTCAAGAGGGATTTCATGGTAAATAACATTACTTCGATTTTAACCTAGTCTGATATTGTTGTATGATCACGTAGCTGACTTCATCTAAACAGAAAATCATGTAAGAACTAGACTTCATTTGAGCCTGTTCTTTATTGTCTTTGTAAGGAAAATTAATAACTTACATATATAATATCATATCACATCACATTACATTTTGAAAATCAGCTAGTCAATTTTCCATTAACCATGGCTGTTTCAACCACATAAGATAATTTAACTTATAATTAACTTTAAATAGAATATAATGCTTTAAAACATATATCATTATCCTATGATCAAGCTCGGTTTTCCAAAGCAAATGCAGCAGAGTCAACATGTAGGAGCAAACAAGAATAAACTTTTTGCTTCAATCTGTCAGCAGTTTTCAACAGCTCTTCATCTTCCAAGTTTGAAGTGCTTCTCAATTTCTCCAACCATTCATTTGCTTGCTTAAGGTTTGACAATGTGAGAGCTATATGATTGGCATGATTCATTTGCTTCCCTGCAGTGTCCTTACTCGTCTTTCCCCTCCTTTTCTCTTGGGAGCTTGTGGAAAACCAGACATCCAGTGTTTTTTCCAAGTATTTCAAAAACCATGATCTTGTTTCAATCAAAAGGACTTCTCTCAGTTCATTCATCTCTTTTAGCCCATTACCTGTGGCCCATTCTTGTTTCTCAGTCTCGGATAATTCTGGGGAGTATTTTGGAGACTTTGATGAACTTTTTCCAGACACTAAAACTGATTTCTTGTCAACTTTTTCTGTTTCTGTAGGAGAAGAAGGTTTGTATAGCTGAAGTGATTTATCAGCGCGTGGAATTGTATTTGTACCATTTGACTGGTCCATGAGTTCTTGGAAAGAAAAAAACTTGTTCAGTGTGACATGAGGGTTCTCTGATGCAGCTGAAGTGCAGATGTTGGCAAACATACTGAAAAGGAAAGAGAGGCTGAAGAATTTAAATGGAAAAAAATGTGATCCTTGCATTTGACATCATTTTTTTAAAGTTTAATCCTATAAAAATAAAAACTTTATATTTTAGTCCCTACATAATTATATACAAATCAGTTTGAGTTGTATGATAAACTTATACTTGTAGATTTTGCTGGATTTCCAACTATTACCTTTGCTGGGATGGCATTATGCCGTTTAAGACCAATTCTGGCTAACTCAGAATTTTTAACATCTTAATAATTTAGTAACATAGCAAAAAAAAATTTATATAATTTTTAAAAGTTTCCAAAGTAGCTAAAATTTGAGTAAGCAATTTGACAATATTAAGACAAAATGAATAATATACCTTAAAAACTTGGCAAGGACTGCAGTAGCAGTAACTTCCTTTTGAGCTTCTACAACAACCATGGAGGCTAGATGTTTCCTTCTAAGCAATTCCTAGTAAAACGTGGAAATTTGTATGATTGTCAACAAAAATTCATGTAACGGCTGAGATAGCATGGCTTTACTAAAAAACGACATATGAGATGAAATTTGATTTAACTTGTCTAATATGAGGATGTGAGTTAGCATATTGATAATAATATTTAGGAAAAAATTTAAATGTAGTATTATACATACTTATGGTACTGTTCTCTAATTAGATTTAGGTTTCACTTCAATAATACACGATGATATTTAATGGAATCCTTTATTATAAAGATTACTGAGATGAAATTTCAACTTTGATTAGAGAATAACATCAACAACAATTATGATATTGCATCTAAGTTTTGTAATATTTATCATTCAAAGGAGAAAGAAAATAGCAATGTACCTTTCCAGGCCTCAAAAGTTTGGCTGGCAAAGAGGACCATGGAATTGCCTCTGTGCTATAGCTTTTATCTTCACTGCAAGACAAAACATTCAGGTTTGTAGTTTCCTGTTTAGCAGAATTATGTTTGGTAGATATGCGCGTAGATGGTGACATGACAGTCTCCTGGATGTTAGATTGAGCAGCCCTCTGCCTTGGTGAAGATGTTTCAAGAAGTAGACTACGAGTTGTATTCACTGAGAGTGCCTGTGATGCTAAAACTAATCATTCTCAATCTATGTATTTTCATTATTACCTATTTAGCATTTAGCACAGTACACAATTCAGCATTAAACTTGTTATAAACATTGTACATTTTTATCCAAAATGAAAACCCCCCTTATTGATAATGTGCAGTCGTGCATCTCTGAATTATTTAATTATTGTTGAAGAACAAATCTCTCACTGGTTAGAGCAATACTAGACACACACACTGCACGTGATTTCCCAGTAGCCAGACATATTTAACTAGCAATATAATGAACAAGGGAGTTGTGACAAAATGCTACTATTGGCTAAATTAAGTTAAAGATTTGGTTAAATAAATTATTCAACTAGTTACATCCAACAGTCATCTGTTATTCTGTCAATTTAAATCCTTTACAATTTTCATTATACGGGGTAGTTATAGTTGTTCCCATGCTGCTTTCAAATCCTGAGCATACTATAACTATATGAAGGCCAAATTCTAAAACCATATATTCTCGAGCCTTAAAAAATGCATATCCAAGATAAGAATCATACCTGACCTGTAATTTTTGCAGTTTTACTTTTGCAGATCCCACCTTCTTACTACTATCAACACCATTCTCAAAATCATTTCCTTTTCTTTCTTCAATAGCCTTATGCACATTCACATTTGAGGTTGGACTTCTAACATTCCGCATGTACCTAGATGCAACAGCAGATTTTTCCTCCTTAATAACAAATTTCTGCCTAGGACTTCTGCTCTCTTTGGCTGTTGTTGAATTCATGGATTTTGAACGACTAATTCTAGGATTATCAGATTGCACTGGACCCTCTGATGGCTCCAACATTTGCATTAAATCCTTAGGATTTCCAATAAAAGGGTGCCGGCCAGGAACCGGTCTAACATCAACAAGAATAGGGACTGGTGTTCCAGCCTCTATACTGTCCACATAAAAGAATTGTCCAAGCTGCAACTTATTGTTCAAGATAAGCTCATTGTCTTCCATTGAGAGTGAGACATAAGTTGAATGAGAAGAGTCAGAGACTTTCAGGAAGAAACCTTGGTTAGGCCATAACTCAGACCCAGTTATTGCAGGCACAATGCTGATCACTTGCAGAAGGACTGATCTATATTCCCCATTAACTTTGACGTTAGAATCCATACTTTGGAGAAGCTTCAGTAGAACCCCAGGAACGAGGGATGCCATGCCTCTTCACTTTCTTCTGTTTTATGTATTATATTATTCAGGGTTCATCAAATTTGCATGTCTGGTATATTGAATACAAGGAGCTGCACATCAAGTAAAATTAATACATTTTGGTAGATACTCTGTAATTCTGTTCAAATGAACTTACTTTTTATATGGGTCCTAACTCCTAAGCCTATTTATTTAAGGTGTAAAATGCAAGAAATTTGTGAGTTTTCTAATCCCCTAACATCTTAAAATATTGTTGAAAAGATGTAGCTAACTGAAATAGTCAGTCGTTTAATGTGATATTCAAAACAAGAAAATTAAGCAGCAAGATGTGTTTGCATATGTATATATATTATGTTACCTAGTTGAAGCATGAAGTGACACGAGAGGTGTGTAAGAGAAGAATCAAAGAGCCATTGTTTGTGAAAGGGTTGTAAAAACTCTGCACACCTAGAAAGGACAAACGGCAACAGTAGGCTTCCAAAAAAGAATGCTTCTGATCGCTTTTTCAGTGGCTTAACCAAGATTATATAAATATCTTTTATTGAAGGCACGTTAGCATCAAATTCTCTTGGCTTGAAAACCATGGAACAACAACACACTTGAGTGTGGGAAATATGAGGCACTTTTTGTGAGACATGAAATGATAAATCAGTTCCTTTACCAAAGAATTCTGCCAGCTAATCTGGTGAGCAATTTAATGGATATTATAGAATACATGATTTTGGTGGGGCTCAATCTGGTCACATGTCCTTTTTAGTTAGAGCCAATGTAACCACTGAAAAATTTAAGGATACGCCCATGCCCATTTATTTTTTGGCCTCACTTGCATCATTATTAGCCCCCTCCATATTGAGCATGCATTTGCATATGCATAATCATTCTTTTGCCATAATCAATAAAAAGTGCCATAGAAGAAAGTAAACAAAAAAGTTTAAGTATTTCCTTATGAAATTTACATAATCAGGTGGCACGTAATATTTTTGTTTATTTGAAAAAGAAGAAATCTGACCCAAAAGATAGAACCGTATGTTGTATGACCCGCCCAAACCAATTAAAATGGTTCTTTCTTTTCTATTTTTATGCAAATGATTTAGGCCAATGGGCCATTGTTTCGTGTCAGAATTGCTATATGTTGACAATAATGTTACAGGCTCATTTTATTATGGTCAAGAAAAGGCATTGGCTTCAGTCTCAGCTCGAACTAGGCTAGCATACAAGCCATTTTGAGTTGAAGCCATGAGAGTGTCATGGCTCCCATACTCCACCACTTCCCCATCTCTCATAACTGCGATCTTATCAGCTTCTCTGATTGTGGAAAGACGGTGAGCAACTATTATGGTTGTTGCTTCTTTGGCAACATTTTTAAGGGCTTCTTGGATGTGCTTCTCTGATTCCAAATCCAATGCACTGCTTGCTTCATCAAGCAGAAGCACCCTTGATTTTTTCAAGATGGCCCTTGCTATAGCAATTCTTTGTTTCTGGCCACCTGATAACTGGACCCCACTTTCACCAACCTAATGTAGAGAAAATAAATCATATGCTTTTTTAATAGAAAAGGGTGCTGTAAAAATCATGTAAAAAAGTGATGCAGCATAAATTAGTATGAAGTTATGATTTAGAGTAAAGCTACAAATACCATTCAATCAGTATATAATAAATAAAACTAGAGTAAAAAGTGATTTAGCATAACAACTTATAATCTAGAGTAAGAGAAATGCTAGCAATACATTTTCTTAACATACTTTTTATTCTGATATGTATTTTAAGTCACAAAATTTTGTAGGTCTCACTTATGATTTTGTAGTCACCAACAAATTTAATTAATAATAAAAAATGTGTTAAAATGTATATGTGAGATACTGTATTGCTAGAATTTCTTAGTATTTGCCATAGAATTATTACCTGTGTCTCATAACCCTGAGGAAGGCCACTGATGAACTTGTGGATGTAAGCTTCCAGTGCAGCCTCTTCAATTTCAGTCCATGAAGCATTCGGGTCCCCAAATGCAATATTGTCCCTTATGCTCCCAGCAAACAGCGCAGGTTCTTGACCCACCAAAGCCATTTGCCTCCTCAGCCACTTCACATCAATCTCCCTCAAATCTATCCCACTCATCATCACCTTTCCTTGATCAGGATCATAGAACCTCTGAGTCAACCATATGACCGTTGACTTACCTGATCCACTTTGTCCCACCAAGGCCACTGTGCTTCCACCTTTGACCTTTAAACATAAGTCCCTCAACACAGTCACTTCTGGCCTAGATGGGTACGTAAATGTCACCATCTTGAATTCTATGTTGAACGGCTTTGATCTGTCTACTTTCCTACCTTTTGTTCTATTATTGTCAATCAGTGGCCTGCGTTTTATGATATCTTGAACTGCAGGAATTGCTGTAGTCGCCATAGAAGTGTCTGGGGCCAAACCAGCTAGTTGTCCCACAGAAAAGGAGCTCAGAACAAGAATGAGAAAGATCTTAAACACGTCTCCAAGTTTTGCCTTGTCATGTTCTACAAGGTATGCACCAAACCAAAGTGTTAAGGTGTATGCTCCATACATAGAACCTTGAAAGAACCCAAACATAAGACCTTGAAGTTGTGAACTTCGTAATGATTTTCTTCTAGGTTCTGACAGGGCTCTATCAAAAGACTTAACTATCTGTTCCTGGGCAGAAAATGTGGTAACTGTCCTTATGTTCGACACTGCACCAGAAGCAATGTTACTAGCTTTGGCATAAGAGTCGTTGTTCACTCGCGGCCCAATGTTTATGATCAAGTTTATGTAACTTGCGCCAAGTGCAAAAGGAGTTACAGCAGCTGCTACAAGCGTTAGTCTCCAATTGAAGGCAAAGGACACACCAAGGCCAACAGCAGCTGAACTCAGCCCCATAAGAAGGACTGAGAATCTGTCACCAAGTACTGATCGAAAACTAACACAGTCTAATGAGAGCCTTGATACCAACACTCCCGTAGAGTTTTCTTCAAAGTCAAACCACCCAGGTTCTTGTTTAAGTATGGATTGAAACAAGATGTCTCTAACCCTTTGTGTCAGCCTTGATCCAGCCCAACCACACAAACCTTGTTGTCCTGTCATGGAAAGTATGCAACCAAATCCAAGGCCAACAAGTGTTAAACAGAGGTGGGCAACATCTCTTTTCATCTTATTAGTGTCATGGCCAAAATATACTCCCAAGGATATGCCTAAAACCAATGGGAAAAGGGACAGAATAGCTCCAGCAAACATTCCCAGAATAAGTCCAGAAAATAGCATCACAAGCTCAGGTTTTTGCAGTTTCCATACTTCAGAAAGTCTGTATTTTTTTGCCTTTTTGTCTTGCTCATCATCTTCCATGTTTTCTTGTTTCTCCTCCTCATGCATAGATATTAAGTCTTTAGGCCTAGGGATATCAACTACATATCTTGATCCTGATAAAGCATCAACAGATTTATCATAGATGGAAAAGTCATTGGCTTTTTGTATGCCATTCTCTATAGCTAGAGGTTTTGAAATGGCTTCGGTAGCAAGCTTGACAAGGTTGTGGTATGCTCCTGCTTTTGCCATAAGCTTGCGATGGTCACCAATCTCAGTGACAGAACCATGTTCGAGAACCACAATGGTATGAGCATTCTTCACTGTTGCTATCCTGTGAGCAATCACAATGGTTGTTCGGCCTGCAGAAATCTTGTCAATTGCCCGTTGGACAGCAGACTCTGACTCAGCATCAAGAGCACTAGTAGGTTCATCTAGAAGAAGGATTTTAGGATCTTTGACCATTGCTCGAGCCAATGCAATTCTCTGCTTTTGACCTCCGGAGAGTTTTGTACCCCTATCTCCCACCTGCAGAATTAGTACTTTTTATGTAAGAGTCAAACATCATACCATAATTTCTTTAGCAAATTTGTCTATCTTGTGTATGCACTTTGAATGTCATGCATATATATCTAATATCTATTTTTTTAGATAGATAGGTAGATTGGCTATTTCCTGTGTATTGCGAAACAACTACTTTGCAACCTTGGTTTTATTGAATATATATTATTGTAGAAAGGAGAAATATCATTGTCGTGAGTTACTACACCTGAGTGTCATAGCTTAGGGGTAGGCTAGAGATGAAGCTATGAGCATCAGCAGCAATGCAAGCAGCAATTGCCTCTTCCTTTGTGGCATTATCTTTTCCCATCATCACGTTTTCCAGTATAGATGTGGCAAAGAGAATTGGCTCCTGACCAACCATCCCAATCTGATCACGTAGCCACTTTACTTGCAATGTTCTCAAATCATGACCATCCAAGGTAATAATCCCTACAAAGATATTGAAACTCAAACAAAGTTAGGAGTATAAATAACTTCCTTAGCTTTCACAAGATCTTCTGCGTAATCATATAGCTCCTTTTACCTTCAATAGGGTCATAAAACCTCTCTATGAGAGCAAAGATAGTGGACTTTCCCCCACCACTGGCACCAACTAAAGCCACAGTTTTTGAAGATGGTAATATCAAATTAAGGGAATGAAGTATCAGAGAATCAGGACGAGATGGATAAGCAAAACTAACACTTTTTAACTCAATCCTTCCGCGAACACCAGAAAGCTTCCTACCCTCAGGGCTATAGGAATCAATCTCAGGTATTCTCTCTATAATATAGAATACACGGGTTGCTGCAACAGTCCCTTGTGCAAATTGTGCAAAATATGAAAGTGCCAGTGCCAATCCTCTGTTAATAAGAAAATAACTAAGTAAATTTTTAATTTCTATACAGTTTCAATATAGAACTTTTTACAGCATCAATCAATCAGAATTTATAATTAATAAGTTTTTAAAATAGTTATTGTAAAAATCAATAAATTTATCAAACATAGCGATTTGTACTTGGTATTATTATAAACAATTGACTCATAAACTCTAGCTAAGCAAAGAAAGTACATGTAGTCCTTAGCAAACAACTTGAAGAACAATTTCCTTGTAACAAAAACATGGTTAAATATTTTGGTTTCCCAAATCAAGTATGTTCTACTAAGTTAAAGAGAGAAGAGGCCAAACCTTCCCCCAACATTGACACCAAAGAAACAAGCAATAGCTGAACCTCCATCAAGTTCATTTTTGGCAATTAATATGGAGCCATACCAGAAAGCCAGTGCCCAGGTTGAATAGGTTATTAAGTAAATCACACCCATGCCTACACCTTTTGCAAAACCAACTTTTGCCCCTATTGGAGCTGATTGCTGCAGTAGCTCAGCATATTTTCCAGCTAATTGGTTTTCTGCAACAAATGAAAACACTGTCCTAATTGAACTTATGGCCTGCTCCGCAATGCTACCAGCTTTCCTATAAGAAGCCTTTAGAAAAAATATGGAATGAACAAAATGTTGAGACATATAACATCAAATTTAATAAATGATATACTCAAGTTTCTGCTACTTTTTTTGTTATCTTACTTCCTCTTTTGCTGTTAGGCCACCATAAAGTGCTTTGTAAGCCATGCCACAGAACATTGTCAATGGAGTGACTGAAAATACGACAAGAGAGACTTTCCATGATCTTTTGAACCCAACTGCGTATCCACATATGAATGTAAATATATGATGAATGAAGTGAGCCATCTGCAGTGCCAGAAACAAGAAATAAATAAAAATTCTTGCAAAACTAGTGTCAACCAAATTTGGAGCAAAGAACTTGTTGATTTGAGTTTTCAAAAATTTAATTGATTAATGGAGTCTCAGTTAATGTTGGTAAGAAGGAATTTGTTTGAAAAAAAAATTATATACTTATCCAAATGTAAAACTTATAGAATACTATTTAAATTTGTTTTCATTTAAAAATTCAACTTATATTAATATTATTAAATATCTTATACATTGTATATAGAATTTTAAATTTCAGTAAACTTAAAAAAAAATATAAAATTTTAAAAATTAAAATCCCTAATAAAATTGTTGCTCTTTTCAGTCTCTCCACTCATATTGGAATTGCATTTCACAGATCTTCTCTTCAGCTAACCAAAAAATGTCTCACTTAATCATCTCAAATTATCCTCATTTTATTTGTATATGTATATTTTGATTTTTCTTAACGGCTTATTATTTAAAGAAAGATCTTGTACTTAAGCATATTTTTAATTTTTTGTAATATTAAAATTGATTTATTTAAATTTAAATGAAATAAATTATAATATATAAATATAAACGGACCGAAGTGGCTTACCATTTTACCACTCTATTTAGAATGCCCCTAAAAGTTAAAAGAAAAAGAAAAAGAAATAAGAATGAATTATTTTGGTGAAAAAATATAAATAAATAAAATTAATTTTTTTATTGTTTAAAGAGAAAGAAAGTGAAAACAGATTTAAAAATGGTAAAATTCACTATATTATTTTCCGCTGTAAATTTCATACGGATTTAATATTATTCCAACTCCAATTTAACATTTTATGTCAGATTCATTTATTGTTTGGTGATAAAACCTTTTATCATTTATCTATTTACCTAAATTCTTGAAAAATTACAGATTCAGAGAAGTTGTAGTATAATTTAGTAAAAAAGAAATTATATTTTATAACAGAAAGTTCAAATTAAAATGGTAATATGAAATATAACTTTATTTTTTTTATTAAAATCATGTTTATAATACAATTTTTATTATTTTATTTTTAGGTTAATTTTTTATAATTAATTTAATAAATTTAATTATTTAATTTTTAATTGGTATATTAAATAAATATTAATAAATATTAAAAATAATATATTAGAAGATCTTTTAAAATTTTTACATTAACATAAAATGTTTAATTAAAAGATTTTCCATGTTAAAAATATAATATATCAATTTTAATATATATATATATATATATATATTTTATATATGTTTTTTAATCGTGTTATATACTACAATTTCCTAAATCCGTAATTTTCCAACAATTTACTTAGATGTATAAATGGTAAAAAGTTTAACCATCAAACAATAAATGAGTTAGAGATGAGGGATTGAGAGAAATATATGTGAATGACCAAATATAGAAAGAATTTTTTAAAACCAATTCAAATTAGAAGTAGTATTGTTATTATATATGCTGTCCCATGCATTGTATAGTTTATTTGTATGAAAACTCCTTATTAGAAGTTAAAATTATATTAATGCAGTTTAGGAGAAACAAGAATTAACCTTCTCTCCCATAACTTCTTGAATCTGTGCAACATCGCTTGCAATTCCATGCATAATATCACCGGTGTTGATATCTGTATCAAAGAAAGTAATGTCCTGTCTAAGAACTGCTCTTAGATACTCTGTTCTTATTCTTTGTGCAGATCTCTCCCCTACTAACCTCCAACATGTTATCTCTGTCAATTTCAGTGATCAACAAAAGTTATTGCAACACATCTAAATCATAACAAATTAGAAAGTTAAATACGATTTATGTCTTAATCTCCTTACGCAAATATGCTCCAACTACCACAACAGCAGCTAGCCCGGCCATAAATAGGCATATCTGAAAATTACAAATAGTTCAATGGAAATAAACTTCAACTCCACTCCATATGCAAACATTTGACCAAGAAAAGAAGAGTGTAAGAAAGAAAGAAAGATTAGTACCTTCTCTACATCCTTCATCATCTGTTTTTTGTCCTTGTCTGCTTCTGAAATCTTATTGACCAAGTCTCCAAAAAGATAAGAGTACCAAGGAAGTGATCCTCCATTTATGAGGGCCCCTAAACACCCCACAAACACAAGCATCCAATCCCACTTTGTTGAGTACCTAAACAAGCTGAATAACCCTACAGCCTTTGGAGGCCTTGCATCTTCCTCATCCATATCCTCTTCACCTTCTTCATCATATTCTGAATACTTCTCAATGTCATGGTGACTATAAGTATAACCCCTACCACTTCCGTAAGGTTGGGTACCATCATGTGATGGTAGTCCATGACCAACATAACAATTCCCATCATAATCACTGTGACCACGTTTAAAATATGGAGATTCAAGACCATAATCATTCCCATTAGGTGAAATCACATGCTCTTCTGTTATGCTATAATCTATCATGCTAAGCTCGTCTTCCTCTGCCAATGGACTACTTTTTCTACTACTCTTCTGTTGGATGAACCCCGATTTTGGTAATTCATGAGGGTCATGACTGCGCTGATCAAAGTAACTTTTATCATTGTCCCTGGCAACATAGCTCTTAAGTTCAACTCTACCATAGCCAGAATGTTCATAAGAAGAGCTTGCGAGACCTCCGAACCTACTTGTTCTGGAAAGGTAGTAATCATTGGCTGATCGACGAAATATACGGCTGTGATCAGAAGGGGAGCTCGCAGGCCATGGAGTCATAACAGAACCAAAGTTTGTGCTATAGTCGTGCCACCCGGTGGCCTCGAACTTCCATGAAACCTCTTCTTGCCATGAATGGTCATCATCTGAAGCAAAGGGTGTAGCAGGTACTCGGTGACGAGGTCTTCTTGTTGTGGAAGTGGCATGGCTATGAGAGCTGGATGGTATGAAAGAGCCAGAGCCAGAGCCAGACATACTGCGATAACTCACTGGTGTTGGATAGTGTCGTATCTGGTGGCTTGAGAAAGACTCACCCTCAAAGGAAAAAGAATCAGCCATGGCTAGCAAGCAACTAGCTTTGATGAGAAGAAGTACTGCAGAAAAATGAATGAAATGGGGGAAAAGAAAAACAAGAGCTCTACTTTCTGATTAGTGGTCCATGGAGATTGGTACAAGGTATCAGACAACTTAGATTGTTCCACCCATGTTTTCTATCATAGTCAGACAATAGATTGAACAAAACACCAAACACGTAAAGGGTCTTTGGTCTCTCAGGCTCACGTAATGATATACACTATATAGAGGGTCAAGTCTAGTTTATCTATTTGTTTGGGAAAGCATCATACATTGACTAATATTGTGGTGCATGGACGGCATGCAAAGCTAAGTGGCCGGCTGAGCATGGTTATGACTGGGTTGTTGCCAATTTAGCAGTTGTAGTTTAGAGGGTATGTGGGGATTGAATTGACTCGTGTGAGTGTTTTTTTATAATATCAATTCAATCTTTCTCTCTCTTATCCGTAATCAGAACAAAAACTAACAAGGACTATACATTTGTCATTTAGAGATGATCTTCTGACTGCAAAGTATGTAGTGGCATCATCACCTCTTTGACTAGGTTATAGGTATGTCGTGTCATGTAATTAAGACTTAACCAAGTAGTAGTTTGCAATGAATGTTTCAGGCGAAAAAGAAAGGGAATAAACAAGCATTAACCATAAAAGACTCGAATGTTATGGTGGAACTTAGTGTTCTCCTCAAGAACACAAGAACATAAAAGACGGTAAGTTTTATAGTAAGTTTCACACGATGCCAGCTTATTTGATGGATGAAACTTAACTTGAACAAAATGTAGGGTACGGAGAGGAATCTGGAAAACAAGGTAGGGTACAAACTGCAACATTTGCTGCATCATAATAATAAAATAGTACGTTTAGTCCAAGAAAATCAAATAACAACATTGGTGTCTTCATTTATTGTTGATTGGCCGTATTGCGTCCTAGAAGAGATCAAATCATAAAAGATTGTGTCGTCTAACATTGGTACGGCTACTGATTTTTTTTTGGTAATTAAAGACGATCTGATAGTTGTGTCCTTGCATTTCCCATTATCAGATTCACGTTTTTTATTTTTCTTTCTTTGCCTTTAAGCATTTGATAAATTCCCCATAACGTCTTCCTCATTACTATTTAGAAGCAGTAACTAACAACATAAATCACTTTTAAAGAAATATAACAAACTCCTAACCGAAGCGTTTTGCGTCTTTCCAGATTAATTAGATTAATTTAGTTTATAGAGAATGATTTAGTTCGTTAATACGACCAAATATCTTTCTTTTTGGATGAGAAGTTAACAAAAATGTCACATCGGCTATTATTGACGTCTAGCGAAATTTTAATAGCACGATTACAAATATTATAGTAACTAAAGTCAGAACTGACAAAAATCATGTGGGAGCAACCTAAGTTAAAAAGCAAGTTGAGGGTAATCATAATTAGAGAAATTTCCACTAAAACAAAAAACTAGCTCAAGATTTTGGGAGCAAAACTAAAAAGGGGGGAAGACAAAGAAAGAAACTGACTGTATGTAGTCAAAAATTAATATAATAAATGGATTACAATTAGTGTTCTCATTCATTACTGCTATCGGAAAGATCCATGTTTACAAGACCCAAAGCAATAAGTAATGGATGCAGAATAACAAGGTAACAAGGATCCACGGCCAAGTTTATTTACTGTGTGATGATTTACATGAAGTAAAGTGTAGCTGTCATGAAAATGAGCATTAATAGCTGAAAGTTCATACAGCTAAAAATAACAATAAAGTGGCAAAGGATAAGTAGCCAATCATTCTTATTCGTTCTTTTCATGGGGAGAGGGTAATAATCTTTTGAAAGCTACTATTTTACTCCGCAATCACATTACTCTTCTTAACTCTGACTGTACTGATTCATTCTAACAGGAGTTCAACTCTGATATACATCACACAAGTAAATCAAAATAAACGAGCAAAAGAATGCCACTACTGCCAAAATTACAATGACACTGCACCAATAGGCGACTGTTCATTGACTACAGTATGCAGCATATATCAACACAACCATGACTAACTAAATCATAGGGGAAAACCGCATGAGTCCAAGAAAATATACATAACCCCATCACATATATCTTTCATATAGACCGTTGTATCGAGCCTACCTCTCTTTTCTGTATCATATTTAATTTTGTCCTTTACACCCCTACCATTGAAGATGATCCGAATTACTTGCCAGGCCCAATCAGTGAAATTTCATCTGGGTTTTGAGTCACTACCCTTGCTTCGGAAAGTTGATAGTGAAAAAAATGATTTGGGAGCTGCACAAATTGAATTTAACTGTAACTATGACATCGTGTAAAAGATACTAAATCTGTAGCAAATAAACGGTTATCATTCTTGAAATCAATGAAAAGAATACAAAGCATATGTGAATCCCAAGTCTTTATTAACAATAGCATAATATTATTTTCCCATGAGTCAAGGTTACATAAATTCTTAGCAAAACAATCCAAAGTGATTGGCCCCTTAATCCAAGCATGAGCTACCAAAATCAATGAAATGCAAAGAAAGAGGACACATTTTGAGAACTCCTGACAACTTACACAACTACTTCATCGGCCTGACACATGAAACTACACAAAAAATGGATGGAAAATTGACCTATAATATATTATGTTACCCAGGCATCACCTTTTAATGAACTTCCTGATATATGATCATCCCTCAGTTTAAAATGAGCAGGAGGTGCAGGGATAGAGCTTTGCAAGGATTGGACTGCAGGAATTAAGAACAAAATTGTCAATTAATAAGTCTATTTTTGTTTTATCCATTAAACAAAAAAAACGAAAGTTATAAAGAGCAGACATTAATTGAAATTTTCCTTGATCTTCAACATCAACATCTATGGATAAGAATCATTCTTTTAAATGTGCAACCAACAGTGGAAAGACATCAATGAATAAATTAAAGGATCCATTTCCAAATAGTAGGATAGCACAAGATATTGGCAAGATCAAAAAATAAAATAAAAATATTTGCACTTAAATATCTAGATTTTAAGCAATAAACAAGCATGGTGATCAAGAACAATAAATCTGAGAAAATAATAGGTTACCCTGTTCATTGAACAGCTCATTTTCATTGAAGCTGTCATCAGAAGGATGACCATGAGAGAATCCCATTCTTGACTTCCTCAGGTCTTCTGATGACCGATTGGCCAGATCTCGGCCATCTTCAGTATCATCATCTCCTTCAGAAGTTGTAGCAGAGATCCAATCAGCCAAACTCTCTGACCCACGAGTTTTTCTCCCAAACTTTAGCAATCGCTTAAAACCTTTAGTGACATCTTTCCGGGGTTGATTTTGGGATGAATTAGCAACAAGAAATGGTTTTTGAGCACTTCCCCATTTTTTCCTCATTCGGGCAGCATCATTGTCACCCTGGTTAAGAGAATGAGAATTCCAAGACGCAGGACTTCCAATTGGAGAATCTATAGAAGCATCGATGTCAGATGACTCATGCGGGTAGGAAAAAGGATGTGGCACACGTGAATTCCATGACACAGGACTTCCAACAGGAGAGTCCTGCAGAGATCTTACACCATTGAATGTGGATGGAAATGCAGAAGCCATTTCACCCCCTGAAATAGGATCAACCTGAGCAAGAGACCTTGTAGAATCACCAATTTCAGATCCAGAATTACCAGACTTCCCAGATTCCTGGCTCAGACTCACCTTTCCATTATTATTATAAGCAACATCTTTGATAGCCATAGTTTCAATGTCATCCTGTTCCTCCGTGGCCATCTGCAAAGAATCATCCTCATCAAATTCAAGGTCATCAAATCCTTTATTTTTCTGAGTATCAGATGCCATTGAAGCTTTCATCCGGATAGTATTGCCAGCAGAACCAGAACCTATGTTATTACCCTTTTTAAGGAAAGATCTAGGTGATTGATCATAAGGGCCTAGATCAGTCTCGTCCATATCAAATTTCAATGGCGACAAAACAATCCCATCTGAGTTCAAAGGGGACAAATCCTTAAACTCTGCAGGATTAGCAGAACTTTTCCTTAAAGACTGACTTTGCCTCGACTTCTCTTCCTTGACTCCTTGCACGTCCTCAGTTGTGCTTTTGCTACGGGAATAGGTCCTAACCTGAGTGCGGGTTGTTTTACTGACTCCAGAAGAAGGTTTTGTATTTTCTTTTCTTAAATCAGAAAAGTTTGGAACAGACTGAGCAAGTGGGTTGTCTCTTCGCCTTCCAGATGAGCGTGACACCGACACAGTTGTTGTACGAGGGGTGCCTGAAGATGTATGTCTGTTGGGAAAATTTTTCCTACTTTGCCTTGAAGCACCATAAGTTTTCTCTTCTGAGAATTCAGAAAGATCTTCATCATCATCATTCTGAAGGGAATCTATCGGATGCTGTCCATAAAGAAGGGGGATTTAGATCAGAATTGAAAATGGAATTTCATGTTTTTAATTTAAAAACAAACTTTGCATTCGAAAAATTAAAATTCTGAAGTCATCACAAAAATCATAGAACAATTCAATGAATGCCTACCTGCTCCCTCTTAATATTTGATTTGAAATATCTAAGTTTCTCGGCACGATGAGCACCTGATGCTGAATCTTGTCTGTTGCTAGAGCCTGAAAACTTGGCCTTCATTTCAGCTCTACTCCTCTCAAGGCTATCCTGCATGGCCTTCATCCTAGCTTCCTTCTCAGCTCTGTTCATACTCCAATCTTCTCGAAGCTTAGCATTCCTCTTCTTCATGTACTTCTCATAAAACTTTCCTCTAGAATCTTCACTCAAGCTAAGATCAGAGAAATTTTGCCTCAAAGCATCACCATAATTGTGACTATCCACCATCTTTGTAACCGACTTAGCATCAAAGCTTGCCAAACTGCTTGAACTCGCAGCCACTTCAATCACATTAGTTCTCGAAGGCAACTGAGGAGTCGACTCCTCTACTCCAGCTCTTCTATACTGTGACTGTTCTAAATGTGCATCAGCCGGCTCAACTCTCCTGGCAGAACCAGACTGGTCCCCAGGAACCCTCAGTTTATGCTCAGCAAAAAGCTTTTCAAGTTCATCAGCCTTCATTTTCAGCTCATCATGCAGCCCTTGATTTCCTTTAGATTGCCTCACCCTCTGATGTTGCTGTTCTAAAGGTGGGATTGAGGTTGCACGTGCATTGTCCTGAGTCTCCAAAACTTGTTTCATCTTGCTAATTTCATGTGGACTTTTGTTAGTTTCATCCCTTTTACCTTGCGTCATGCTCAACTGTTGTTCACTTCTACCAGGTAGAGGTTTCTGGTACTTAATTTTTGGGATTTGGGAATCCTCATCCTTGTTAGGGAATGAAGAGGAGTCCTCAACCTCAATCTGTGAAGATCGATCAACACGAACAGAAACATCCCTCAATTTGAGTCCATTGCCACCTTCAAACTGTGCTGATAAAGATCGAGAATGACTTCGGGGTCCCCTAATAAGTGACGGTGCAACCACATGATTTTTCACCCCACCATAAACCTTCACATCATCATCCCCAGAAGACAACATAGGACCACCTCCAACAACCTCGGATGAACCCTTCTTCGATGCTGTGGCCTCAGAAACACCACCACCACCCACCTGATCCTTAAACCCCCCATTCATGTCCTCATCAAAAAAGGAAACTTTCCCCGTCTCCTGAGAAGACCCTTGATCGGTTTTTCCAAATTTCTCCGAATTGTTGTCGTTTCGATCCTTCTCTTCAGAAACAACGGACTTCGTCTGCGAAACAGAGGAAGACAAGGGGCTGTCGGATTCCTTCTTCTCCCCGCTGACGTCAATGCTCATGTCACTCGCGACGCTCCACCGCCGAAGCACATCGGAGGAGAGCCGCCGGAGCTCCGGCGGCTTCCCCGAGGAATTTTCCTTCTGCTTATTCTCGAACAGGTTGATCCTGTCCTGCACGCTAAGCCTCCGCCCTGACGGAGCCGTCGACGCGGCCGTTGCCGACGCCGGCGACTCCGTCTCCTCTTTGGTAGGAGTATCGTTGGTTTCGTCCCTCGAGTTCACGCTGGTGTTGCTTCGTCGCAGCGAAGCGAAGTTTGCGAAAGGCTTGGGCTTAGGTGGGTCGGATAGTTGGGCCTGTGTCTGGGCCTGAGCTAGGTTGGGCCCATCGTCGTTGTCGATGGACATGTCAGAACTAACTGATGATCGGAGTTCCCTGTCATCGCCACCTGGCCAGTGACTGATAAGGTCCGGTCTTCTTTCGTACAGTGACATGTATTTAGTGCATGCTTCACTGCACCGCAAAAAAAAATAAAAAAATATGATTAATTAAACAGCCACATTATATTAATAATATTATTATTTATTCAATATTTTACCATCCATGATTATGAATGAGAATAAAAATTACTTATATATATATAGTATAATTATTACTCCCAGAGTTTCTTTTTTATATATTTTTTAATGATGTTTTCTACTAATCAATAAATAAAATATTTTTTTTTATTCCAATAATAATTATAGAATTTCTAATTTTATCCATTTTTCTTTCTACCAACAATAAATACATTTGTAAATCAATTAAAGATTAAGAATATAATTAATAAAAGACCAATTAATGTGATTTATATAACTTTGTAAACGACAGAATAAATAAGAACAACAACACTCTAAAATTTTAAAAGAGAAATGAGAGAGTATTTATATTGTTTTATTGGGTGTTACTTACTTCAATCGATGAGCACCGAATCGATCAGCGAAATGTTTGAGATGAGAGATGGTGTGGGGATTGAAACCAGAGGCTGATGCATGAGCACATGCTGTGGTTAGGTCCTGCCTAACTGCACTCAATCGTACATCAATTGCCCTTAGGAGTTCCTTCCTGTGCAAGTAAGTTTTACCAACAAATCAACACTATGATCCATTTTTTTGTTTTTTCATTCATATCAATGACATTTGTTAATGGAACATGCAAGATTTAATGTAGGTAGATGAAATGAAAGAGGGTAGAAATGTTGTTACGTTGTAGCATCTGCCACTGTTATAGCTCCTGCTCCATTCCCACCTGCACAGATTCACCAAAAAAAATTATTGTAAGCGTTTATCATTAATCATCATCAATCATTCAAGAAATATACCAAAAAGATTATTACCCATTTTAGTAAATAATTACCAAAATGGGACACATTTTTTTGTTTGAAAAAATGTTGAAAACCATAACTGATGAAAGAAATGAAAAAATTAAAAATTATACATAGATTAGAAAAAAATTATTTTTTCTTCTTATTTTTCTCTTTTAGAAGATAAACTCGATTAAACATATATTATACAAAATAAATAGATAAAAATGTGTGAGATTTTCTTGTAAAATCAGAAAAACGTTTTCTCAGACTAAAGACAAAATGAGTTTGTTCTTGTTTAGTCTTCAGTTTCCCAATTTCACTTTAGATGAATTTCATTCTTCATTTCTACTTGTATGGTAGGTCAATATGGAGCCCTCAGCCCATTTTGACATGCTCAAAACAATGAAGATAAAGCAATTCTGTTGGGGCAATTATGGGAGCATGTGCAATTAAGAACTGAGAATGGTTTTTTTGACTTTTTATCTTTCCTCTCTGGCTACATTTAACTTCATTTTTCTAACTATTCTCAGATTTAGAAGAACCTACATCAAGATGACATACAGTGTAGGCTATCACCGAATTGGGCAATAATTACACAAACTATTAAAGACAAGAAAACATTTTAGAAGCGCGAAAATACCTAAAACCAGTAGCCAGTTCATAAATATAGCCTGAAGATTCTAGTTTGATAATAATTTCATTGATGGTAATAATAATTTCATTTATTGGTAAACAATGTAAAAGTGTAAAATACGTTCAAAGGGGAAATAATAGTGAAAGAGGTATGAGATTAAGTAATGAACATTGACAATAAACAAACTTCCATATTTGGACAACATGATGCCAGCCAATATAACTAAAAGTCATAACTGTACAATAATTTTCAATCGTTTTTGTACAACAAAAGAGGAAACACAATTTTTTTGTCCATGCCTACAAGATATGCAGTAGGGAAATGCAACATAAATGTCTTAAGTGTTAAGATTTAAGAATGGTAAATATTGATAAGACAAATTCATCAGTGGTTACTGATGAGTGGTAACACGATCAAAAGAAGTTCCAAATTGTCTTTGGGTTCTCGGTCTAATTGCAAAGAGAACTGTTATTTGGTTACATGTCTAATAGCAAAGAAAACATACCTTGTGGATCTGAACGCTGATCTCCTGCACCCTGAAATAAGACATTCCAAATATCAGCAAAAGAAAGAAAGAAAGTTACTCCTTAGTTCAGTTGTTTGCACCAATCTTCTCTCCTTGATCATAGCTCAATTATTACCTGAGAATATATTCTTCGAGCTGCTTCTAATTGGGACATTTCTGCATCATAGGTATTCACCATTTCCAAAACCTCCGGTGTGCTAACAAACCGCACAAACCTGTAACCATCAACACCAATCAAATCAGAAAGTAAACCAAAATGCTCACTGCAAACAATAAAAGGCAGCAAATCCAATGAAAATAAATAAATTTCCCATTTGATTGCTTCACCTCTCAAATGTTCCTTTTGTAAACCACGCCTCAGCATTTTTATGTCTATCAATTTCTAGCTTGATTGATGAGGCAGCTAGAGCAACCTGCTCTTCTGCAACCTTTAAATTGGTCAAGAATGGCTTCACCAATCCTGATGCCAATTTCTCATTGTTTCCATCACTTGAAACCAGCAACTCACATCTGCCCAATGAAAGAAAGAAAAACAAGGAAACATGATTACAAACTCTTTGTTTTGGTGTGTAAACAACAAAAACATGATTACAAACTCTAATAATCAGCAGAAAAGCACATCAGAACAACTAGAAAATCCCAAGGGAAAAGTTGCCCGCACCTTGAACGCCTTGGAGACAATTGGAATACGGCATAATCAAGAAGCGTATCAGACTTCATTTTCCTATATTGAAGGTAACACTACTCTCTATCACTCTTCGGATCATTTCATGTAAGCAAACGCAATCTTCACCATCGTTTCCATTTGGCACCAACCATAACCAACAACACTACACACAAGAAATCCCAAAATCAGAATGTAGATTCTGCATAAGCATGGTTAAAAAGGAAAAAGAAAAAGAAAAGTTTTGCAAAATTCTGTGTCAGACGAACAAGTGCGTCCAGTGAGTCATTTCCCTATTTGCATTACATTACAAATCTACATTTTCTATCAAGTTCGAAATTGAACAAAATCAAGTAACAACCCCCCAGATGCACATAAGGTAAATCCCACTTGTTGCAACCGTCAACAGAACCATTCCACGCCATAGATCCCAACCCAAGACCCAAAGTTCAAGCTTTTGCTACAAAGCAGAAACCCAAATTGGCCACCAAGAAATTATTAGAAATAGATCTGGTTCAGCAAAAGACCGAACTTGACTAAAGTTGCATAGATACCAAACAAACCCAAAATCCAATACCAACCAAGCTAAACCCAAAAACTTACTAAAAAAACACAACAATCAAATAAACAACCGAGAGTCGAGCGAAGCATTATCACGGATAACACAAACAAGCACCCATGCTGCAAAATAGAGAACAAAAATGAACAAACCCTAATCACTTTTACATTGAAAATTTGGAGTGGAAATGTGGAAGGGGCATGGAATTGAATGTGAAGTGCAGATATGGAGGTCCGAGATCTTCGATTGCGTGACCCGATCCTCCAATTTAGAGTTCAAAAGGGTACCAGCATTTGGCTCCTTTGTCTTTTATGTTCTTCTTTCTCTCTTCTTCTTGTTCTTCCCTTTTTGTGTCTCACTGTGGAGGAAATGAGCCTCTTTCTTTTTCTTTCTCCTCTCTCATTTTCTTTCTTCTTTTTTTTTTTTAATTTAAGTTTTACGAAAACCCCACAATGAAAAAGATGGTTTTTGCTTTACTCATCCTTCATTTCAAATCCCCTCTACTTTCTCTCTCTACACCCTCCCTCTCTCTCTCAGTAGAAACACAGAATGACAATGTTCAGACAAAAACAAAAAAACAAAAACGTTGTCACATTTGCAATTTGTAAAACGTTAATTAATTAGCAGATAACAGGGATTCAATTAAACCCATTTCAAAAGAAAAACAAAAAAAAGAAAAACAGTGTCTTGTGGTGAATAACGTGATGATTGACTGTGGCAGACTCCAACGTGACTGAAACTTTTACGAGGAAGTAATATCCGAGGTTTTTTTTTCCTTCAGATAAATTCTTCTTCAACTTATGGTGGTTAAATTTCAAACGAGATTGTAGCCAAAAATTATAAATTAAAAACCGAATCATTGGGCAAGAAACATTAACCAGGTTGCATTTCCCATATTTTTGTCATTTTCTAACTCATAATAAATACAATAATAATGGTGATTCAAATTTCGTGGCTTGGAGTGTTTCATTTTCACCCTTTAATTACTTTATCGTAGTCATGATTGGAGAGTATTTGAAATAGACACATCTATATTGTATTGGACAAAGGGGACATTTTCGTAATTTTCATTGGTCAACACTCCACCTGGCTTCTCTGTTTTTCCCCTGTATTTTCATGGTGAACTTCCACTCTTCAGTGATTAGAAAAACAAATACTATGAAACATTTCAGTATGTAATGTTTTTAAATACTTCACAGTGTTCTTTAACACTAACTTAGAATAATATTCTTAATATTAACATTTATTAAAAAATAAAATAGACTAAATATAGTGGATATTAAACAGAGATATTTCATCATATATCATTATGAATAAATCGATAACAATAAAATAATGATTGTTGATTGAGAAAAATTGACAGTGATATGTTAATTAACTTAATGACAGGATCTTCTTCTTAATCTTTTGTTTGGGATGAACTTAAACAAAGAAAGAAACAAACAAACAAACACTTCAGAAGTCTTCCACCAATCAAATCAAATGCTTTTTCTGACTATTTGATATGATTTTGGTGTTTTAAAATTCAGCAGTATCTTCCATCTCACGTCCTCTTCTCTTCTAACAATATATTTAATCATTTAATCATGGACAGAATAAATGACATTAAAGTAGTATTTTCATTGTTTAAATTTAAATAATTTACATTAAATTTTATTTTTCACTGTGAGACCATTAATAATATTATTCACACTGTTTTAATTTTACACTTAAAATTAAAATCAATTAGTGCTTCATTAATTTCTGAAATGAAAAACAAACAAAATACCATAATCAAACCAGCCTGTAAATAATAAAAAAGAAAATCGTAATAAATCAAAGTCGTGTTGTGAGGGCTAAAGAAAGTGGTTGGATAGAAAAATGACAAAACTTTATTATTATTAATAATTATTATTAATAAGGACTTATTATAATTTCTGTTGGAACCCACTATTGCTGCTTTTGCATATTTGAAATTTGAAACTCTAATAACATTTATCATGTTAATTATAAAAAAAAATTAAAAAAAAATAGACTTTTAATAACATTCATTATAATGAATCGTGTACGTAAATTAGGGTTTATACAGTAAACATGATGTAATCATTTCTTAGTTTCAAATAATTCTCGAATTGGTTTATGTTATTGTAAGAGGTAGAGATGATGATGTATATAAATTTGAAATCATGTGTGTTATAAGTAACATAATCTTGGATGAAAATGGAATTAGGGTTTTTTTGGTTGGCATGGTGAATAAAGTTAGATAGATTTGTGACATGATGTGGTTGAATAGGTTAAAAAGAATTTGGATATATGAATATTTGTGGATAAGACTAATCATAAATATTAAATGGATATCTCTAAGAATATTTTAACTATCTTCTTCTTAATTATGTTGATACCAATTTTTTATTATATATATATATATATAATATTTACTGTTAATTAATATTTTTGTATAATTTTTTTAAAATTATGTAGCAAAACAAAATTAAGGACAATATTAATATTGAGAATTTTTTAAAATTTATTTTATAAATTTATTTATATTTATTGAATTAAATTTATTTTTAAAGAGATTAATTTTCTTTAAATCTATATTTTGTAATGTAATTTATTTGAATTTATATTTTCAAAAGTTTACTTTTATTTATACTAATATCATAAATTTATTTGAATGATATTTTAAGATAAAAAATTATGTAAATTTATATTTTAATCAATCATTTTATCTAATTTTTTTTTAAATTTATATTTTAATGTATAATTTTTAAATAATTATACTTAAAAGATAGTTATAAATATCTATATATATTTACATATATAAAATAATTTTTGATTTTTTTAAAATAAATATTCAAAGAAGAAAGAAATGATAATTTTTTTTTAAATAAAACCGATAACATATAATTATTACTCATATTTTGTCTTCATTCTTTCATATTTTAAATAAGTACTTTTTTTAAGTTTAATTTGAATCTATTTTAATATATATATATATATATATTATTATTATTATTATTATTATAAAATTTGTTGTATTTGAAGATTGCATTGGAAAATGACATTTTATGATCTTAAAAAAAAAAAGTGGTGAAATGTGGAAAATGAAAATTGAAAACCGAATTTATGGATTGGATAGGAAGTGGAATGCCATTCTGTCTTATTGATTTGGTTTGCTAACGAATCTCTGCACCCAATCACAAGCCAACCTCTTTCATCTTCATTTTTCTCACCAAATTCATCTCATAAATCTCATAACAAAGATTGAACTTCAATGAAGGTTACACAATAATCATAAATTTGGTTAAGTGGGTTGTTGATTTTAATAAACATTAGTTAATGTATTTTTTCAATTATTATAGTTAAGTAATGATTATGTTATATTAAATTTAGTAAAAAAATTATTATTATTAGTGACAGATAATTTTACAATTGTATCTAACTACATTTTGCAATAAAAGAAAATAAATAAGCAGAAGTCTTAATTAGAGTAATCTGAAAAGAAGGGTGTGATGCTGATGCTGATGTTGTTAATGGTGTCAGTGATGGAGGCTCCTCCAATGGTAATGGTTAGAATGTGAGTCCCACAACACAAGCCATTGATTAAGTAGCCTAGGAGGGTCCATACTCTATCATTTCAATGCTATGCATGCATTGAAGAAGAAGATTAATGGAGGCACCATGTTCATTTTCCAACTAAAATTCATTTATATATATATATATATATATATATATATATATGCTTTATTCAGTATATGGGAAGATGGATTGCAAATTCATTGTGACCTTTTGCTAATATTTAATATTGATTTGTAATGTTAGAGTCATCAAGTTAATAGTTAGAGAAGTTTTGATTATATTTTTAATTTTTAAAATTTAGTGTAATTCTGATTTTAATCTTTTCAAATTAAAAAAAAAAAATCTCTCAAATGTATAATTTAATTCTTAAACACTAAGTTTGAGGAAATAAAATAATTTTAAATCTTAATGTCTAAATCCTAAAACTAAGTCTTAAATTTTTTAGAAATTAAAAAAAAAAAATCTAAAAAATTTGAAGGACATACAATCAAAATTATATCAAATTTTAGAAATTAAAAATATAATTAAACCATTAGAGAATAAAATGGTAAGGATTAAAGTATTATATCTAAGTTTTTAAAATTTAAGTATTTGTATTTCTAAAAGTGAGACTTTCCATTTAAATCTGTATTTTTGAATTAAATTCAAAATATATGACTACATTTAATGTTAAAAAAATAAATTTGTAAATTATATTATATTAGGGGATATATAATTACGTTAAATACTAAAAAAGAATTTTGTCAATTACATCAATCATCACTCAATTAGTAGAGAATGATTGTGTTATATAACATTGGATATTGATTTTCAATGTATAAAAAAGAAAATAAACTAATTTTTTATGAGAAAAAACACTAAAAATACTTAGATACTAAAGTTTTAATTATCTTGTTTTCTTTTTGAGGTTATTTTATCTTGCTATTATTAGTACTGAAAATAAATAAGTTTTATTTGGAGCTCTTCCAACTGTGGCATTTCATGTTGCTGACTATGGCCATGCTTACCTATTCTACGGGCATGGCCTTGTGTGCTAAAATCCTCAGGCTTGATGTTTCAAGAAGAAGACATTTTTGGTTTAATTTGAGCTGAGACAAATTTTCTTGTATTGTCTTTTTTTCTGTAAAATTAAAAATATAGTTTTACTTTAACAAACTGTTGTACAATAGAAGTTTAAGACCCTAATTTTCAATGTCAAATTTAATAGTCATGAAAGAACAATATAAAAGTACTAAAGAATTACATTTAAGTTTGATGTTTTAAGTTATCTGATAGCTATGAACATGTACTTTATTGGGACACAGGCATGGAAACTTTCATCATTGATAGACTTGATGGATTTTATACAAGTAAGTACTTGACGAAGTAAAGTTAATTGATCTACTCAATGTAAACTATGCACTCAGCCAAGGTAATCACAAACCAGCATGCAGAAATGCTGTCAGAGATGAAATGAATCTTATAGAGACACTACGTAGTACGTCTCTCTCTATTTTAAACATACGAGGGATGTTGCAATCAGTGCCTACTATATTTTTAATCTGTAAATAGCAATAGCAATAGAAACCAAGTAAAACTTCAAGAAAAGTGTTCTCTTTTTTGTATTTTGGTCTTGTGAATCTACCAGAATCCAATGCTCTCTAAATATGAGCTTTCATGGTATCATTATTTAAACTCGAGTCATTTGAATTTATTTACTTTTACTTAATTCTATCCAATTGATTGCAGACCTATTCAATAGTACAATTTTGATCTACCTAACATTCAACATTTCTTTAGATATCAGCACTTATGATTAAATATAATATACAGGGCACGTTGAAGAATGAACTGATACGATTGGAAGCATCGATAAGAATCTAAACCTTGAAATTGGGCATAGTGCAAGAGACGTCAAACCAATATTCACCCATATAAGAGTTTAAAGTAGTAAGAATTAGTAGAGGGTTTAGAGGCACAAATATCCAAAGAACCCAAAGTTGAAATTAGGAATAGTGGGGAGACATCAAACTAATACTAGAGTTGTCAACTGACAAGAATTAGTCATTAAAGCCTTCATAATAGTCATTGAAGTTCCAAGATTATCCCAACTTAGTATTATGTAATCTCTTAATGCTGCATTGAATTTCAAGGTCATGTCAGAGGCCAAAATCACTTTAATGCACTGTGTATAGGAGCAACACAGTTTAAACAACAACCAAAAAAGGACACAGGGATTTGACTTCCTAGACGTGAGAAATGAACCTTTGAAAATAAAATATACTACTGTCTACTGTTAGATTTAGAACTTGTGAAAATGTATTTGTATAAAAGAATTGTAGTTTTTGTTTTATAAAAAGTATCAATAGAAATTGCTTTATAATTCTTAAAAATGATACATTTTAACAACCTCATTTATTTACTGTATGTTAATACTTTGAACTTTATGTTGTTATGAAGTGCATTTTAAAGTCGTCTCTCACTTTAAAATAGCCAAATTCCATTGTCAAAAATGTCTGCTGTGCACTCATTTGTAAGGCAGATTATGTCTGTGCTATATAGACTTTTTAAAGAAACGTCTCTTCAGATGGTGATGAATCAACCTACACTAGTACTGATAGGCAACACTGTCTCCAGAGAAGAATAGAAACAGCTCAGGAATTCAACTAATCAACTTTAAGCTACTTCAAGAAATTCAAAATGCACTAAATTGGTAACCATGAGGTTGCATATCGAATATGTACAAAGAAAATATCCAACTAAAGCTACGAATGATGATATGATCCCCTGATACTGATATAACTCAGAATGGTGTTACACATTATGACAACTGATACATCTGCTGCAAAGAGATCATTAGATTATTCACTACTCAGCACATACTCCTGCAAATTTTCCTGCTCTGTTTAAGGGGGCAGCAAAGCAATCCCGCTTAAGTTAACTGTAACAATTAAGGGATAAATAATAATAACAACTAAACACATACACCACAAGGCTAATGCAATTCAATTCTAACCTTAACCTTAACCTAGTTATCCCTCACTCACTCACTCACTCACTCACTCATTCTCTCATTCACTCACTGTCACTATTATTGTTATTATTGATGTTATTGTTATTGTTGGTGGTGCTATGGTGATTGTTGCTAGGGTTAGCACCTTTTCTTCCAAGCTTGAGTTGTGAAATCTCCAACTGAGTCTTCATGAAGAACTGCATTCTCTGCAACTCCAAATCCTTCGCGAACTTCATCCTCTGCTTCTCCATCTCCACCACCTGCTGCAGCTTCGAGCTCTCCGCATGTTCATACGCCTCGCCAAATTTCAGAATCGCATGCGTCAGTTCCCTCACAGCGCTTCCCCAGCCCTTCGCCTTCCGTCTTCCTTGGCTTCCTCTCGCCGCGTTCGAACTCATCACCCGCGGCCTCTTCCGCTCGAAACTCTCCGGAGGAAAACTGTCACTCGACGCCGGCGACGACGCGCCACGCTCCTCCGAATCGGATTCCACCGGCGGACCGCGGCGCCTGAACTGAATCTTCTGGTTCTTCAACGGAACCGGCTGCGGTTGTTGCTGTTGCGGCGGTTGCTGCGCCGGCCTTTGAGGATGGTGATACTGATTCGCGCCACCGCGAACGCCGACCGGAATCCCTAACGGCACTTTCTGCGTCTGTAAAACACTGTTTCCGGCAGCGCTGGTCCCGGCGGTGCCGGAGGCTCCGCCGGCGCCGGGGATCTTGGCACTTGGACCGATTAATAGGTCCAATCGGTCGAAGAACGGCCACTTGCTGGTGGCGCCGGCGGCGATCTTGGCCTTCTCCGATTTGTACTTCTTCTTAACGGTGTCGATCCGGTTTTTGCACTGAATATCGGTCTTCGGCGCCTTCGTATAATCCTCTCTGCCGCTCACGATCTCCGCCACCTCCTTCCAGTGCTTCTGTTTCAGATTTCCTCTGCTCAGTTCCAGGTACCTCTCTCCCCACGCGTCGATCAGCACCGCCGTCGCGCCTTCGCTCCAGCAATCCTCCCTCCCTCCACCGCCGCCGCCTCCTCCACCACCGTTCCCCTTCGCTGGTTGCGAAATCGGAATAGCTAATGCCAAATTATTCGGCGGTGGCGGCGCCTGCGGCGCCGGCGCCGCGACCGTTACCGTTATCCGTCCGTTCGACCTCGGCGAAGACGCAGGGGATCCGCTCGCCGGCGACGGATGCGACTGGATCTCGTCGTCGTCGTCCATATCCTCCTCGCCGCCGATCTACCGTAGAGAGAGAAACAGAGAAGTTAGAGAGAGAGACAGAAGGAGAAAAAACGAAGCTAGGGTTTTAATTTAATTTAATTTAATTTAATTTAATTTTGGCCGGCGAGAATATATCGACGCCTTTTCGTGCCTTGTTCGTTTTTATTTTCATTTATTTAAAAGAAAATTTGGGCGAAATTAGTTTGGAACCTTTTTTCGGGTTTCGTTTGACGGAAGGGGGTGAGTTGACGGTGACCGTCGACACGTGGGGAGAGGGCAGAGGAAAGATTGATGACGTGGCAGAATTGAATTGGACGTGCGCGAAACTCCGTCACCGGCTCAGTTGGTGGACCTTCTCTGTTATTGTCTGGTGTCACTGGTTCACGAGTTTGACGATAAACACAACAATAACCTTCTTCCGGCCATATACCCATTTTACCCTTTTCATAAATCATTTTGTTTTTCTTTTTAAAACAAAATTAGTTTATCCTATAATTTAATTTTATTCACTAGCACATTTTTTTTAATTAAATTGAGTTTATAGTATTTTTGATAATCGAAGAAGGAGAAGGACAAGAAGGGGAATATAAATGTAGCTTGTTGAAGCAAAGATGACGCAAGGGTAAGTCGTAACAGCTTTTAACGTTGTTTTCGTTTCCCTTGTTTATAGGCGTGACGTCATGTTGTTTCTTGTTAAGCAATTTGTAGGTGTGCCTAAGTCTAAAAGTAGTGTAGAGCAATGAACAACAACTAAGAAAAGCGTGGTCTACTCTCATCTTTTCACTTTTGTGTATTTCCCATTCTCATCTCAATTTTCTCTAAATGGTATAGTTCATTCTAAATGGAAACACATTATTTTCGAAACGAAATTAAATCCCTATGGTTATTGGATGAAGGTAGGTTAAATAAAGTGATTAATTTAATTTAATTTAATTTCATGAATTTACTTGATAAAAAAATGTTTGAATATGAAGTAAAATAATTCTGAAAAACATATACGGACACCGTCACAGTGGTGTACGGATGTTGGCGAATTCCATATGATTGAGGATAAAAGTTATCTTATTCTATATTATCCTTCTATTATCATCTCCTATCTATATAAACTAAAATAACTATTTTAAATTACCTTATTTTTATTCTTCAGGAGTTATTATTGTGTCAGAGTGCTTTTTAAGAAAATATTTCAACCATATACAAAGAATTCATTAGTTTTCCATTAAAATTGGGTTCTTCTATGATGAGTCTGTTTTTGTGTGGTGAATGTTTGGAGGTATAACATATAGCCAAAGTAGAATGGTAACCGACAATGGTCACAAGAGAGGTTTTACTTTGTTTTATATTTTGATGATGCAGTAAAAGAAAAATATAGAAGGAGATGATGAGGATCTCTTATCTGTGAAGGGGTACAATGGTGTCCTACAATTAAGGGCACTATGTGAGGAAGGTTCACCGTTCATTACTTGTTTTTCCAGCAGAAAAATCCCAGTAGGTTAACTTGCATGCAACGTCTGCATCAGTGTATAGAAACATAACCTTAAGAAAAACAAATCATATATCTTTTTTATGATAATGTTATTACGGTTAATAATGTTTCCTTCTTCTTTTTAGAAAATTATGTTTACTTTTTATATTTTTAAATTCATTAATTTAATAAACTGTGGTTTAAATTTAATATTTAATTTTTTATTTTATTTTAATAGGATGGGTAACAAAAATAAATATAATTTTAATTTATTATTTATACTTAAATATAATGTTTAATAACATTTATTTATTGTTATAAAATTGATAAAAATAATTAAATTTATATATTTTTAAAAATTGAAAGATTAAATTTATTAATTTAAAAATATAATAAAATATATTTTTTGAAAAAATTTATATTTAGCTCATATTATTAATATAAAATATCTCCTAATCTTATGAATTATTAACTTTTGTTGAATAATTGTAGTAATTTCTTAAGGAAAATATTTGGTAGAAGAAAAAATTTATATATCATTTTGGAGCGAAGAAATATGACATAAAAGTGTAAAATGTATAGAAAAATTGTATCGGAGACTTAATTAAAATATATATGATAAAAATTATATGACCGAAAATTTTGATCATATTAAAAAACATTCAATCTTATTATAATAAAGTTTAATAAGTCAAATTTAAAGTTTAATATTCAATTCAATAATTCATTAATTTGTTAATTAATATATAATTTATTAATTAAGATTTACACTTACCATTATAATATATTATTTTATTAAATTTTATAATAATAATATATTAAGATAATTTGTTAACTAAATATAATTATATATTATATATTGTTTTAATTATATTATTAATTTGAGTGTTAAAGTAATTGATAAGATTGGATAAGAAGATGAAAAAAATTCTCAAATAGAAAAATCATTCTTTATATTAATTTGTTTATAATAATGAATTCAGAAAATACAATATTGGAAAGAAACGACGAAATTACTTTCTACACACAAAGAACATGACTTGGAAAGTGATATAGTTTATTAATATATTTATTGTTATTATAATATAATAAATAATTAAAATAATAACAAATAATAATAAATATAATTAGTAACTAATAAATTTATCTTATTTTATACTTATTATCACATTTTTAATTTAATTCAAACCATTTCCTTTTTTTTATTAATTCAGTTTTTCTAAATCTATAATTGGAAAATATATTAAAAAATATCATATTATTCTTATTAAGTTATTTAAAAATAACTAAAAGTTAGTGTTTTTTTTCTATAATTTTTTACCTTCATTTATTATGATGATCTGAACTTATTTTTTATTATGTTTAACATTTATTACATTAGATACTTTTGCTATAACATATACATACTATCCCCAATCTGACACATTTATAACTACTTTAAATAGGATATTGTACTTATAAAAACATAAATATTATAAATATTATTATTATTATTATTATTATTATTATTTTTTTTTTTTTTTGAGAACCAATTCTTGAGGATTCTTACACCGTAACTTCCACGTCAGAAAGCTCCAATACTGAAGAACTTTCATATAAGTTCTTATTTATAAATGTTGACTCTAAGAAACAACACTAAAAATATCTTAATGTTGATCCACATTAATATCATAAATTTATATTAATAATATTATATTACAAACAAATACATTAATATATATTATTTAAATATTATAATTATATTTTTCAAAATGTATGCTAATAAATTAATTTTTATTAAATAAACAAAATTAAATATATTTTTAGTTCCTGTATTTGTTTAAAAGATCAATTCAATTATATAATTTTTAAATATATATAATTTTATTATTTTTTATATGTAAAATTAATATTTAATAATAACTTTTTGTTTTAAAATGATTAAATAAAATTTATTATTATTTTTTATTTAAATATAATATTTAATTATATTTAATAATATTTATTTTTTATTATTATACAATTAATAAAAAATTAAAATTATATATTTTCAGAAATAGAGGACTAAATTGATCTCCAAAAATATAAAGATAAACAAAAATTAAAACAAATACATGAAAAAAAATATTTAACCCAATAAAAAAATACTAATAAAGACATTTTCAAAAAATTAATATTCTTTTATTTTAATATTGATTCTAAGTATAAATTAATTGATGATAAATTAAGTCATTTCACAAGTAATTATAGGTAAATTTACTTATTTTACTAATTATTTGTACTGATTAATGTTATTAATCAATTTTTTAAATTCTTTGCTATTAACTCTACGATCATCCACATTAGTTTTTGAATAATTAGACTAGCTAGGTAGTAATATTTCTTTATATCTAATTTTTTTTTTACATTAAATTAAAGAAATATATTTGTAAAGTCATTTCCTTTATCAACCTTTCCGCGTATTAAAATTTAGGTCTGGTTATATTTTTAACTTTTGAAAATTAAATAAATTCGATTTGTATATCTTAAATTGAAAAAAAAATGTTTTAGTATTTTAAATTTGAAAATTTACTCTCTTTTATTTTTTAATAAATTTTCTTAACAAAAAGTTTATTTCAAAAAATAATTTATTAACATTTCTATCCCCTAAACAATTTCATCAAACTTACCTCGTTAACTTGGATTATTGTGAGTTTGGGATGATAAAGACATAAAATAAAATAAAATGAAAAGGGTATGGATTTGTCTTGTCACATTTACATTGTATTGATCAGTTGTAAAGCAAACAAATAAGAAGGAGCGACATGCACCATGAAACATCAATATAGGAACTGTCTTTGGCTTTAGGATTTTGCATTATGCCATGGAATGGCTCATTCAATAATCATTACAGACACACTTTCTCTGGTGCACTCCGCCCAATTTATGGCTTCTCAGAATGATTTTTTTGTTTTGGAATCATCGATTCTAACTCATAACCTATTAGCTGTTTGAGCTAAATCGTTATATATATATATTCTCAATGGCATCAACCATATAAAATCTGCATTAGGATATAGCCAAGAAAGTTATTGCCTCTTAGGAGTTACATTTTTCTAGTTGAGTACTTCCCCAGATTAGTGATGGCTTCTATTATGTCCACTTCATCAACTTCATTGGCTACCCTCTCCTTCAATTCTGGGGTCAGAACAACAACCACTCACCAAATGAAAAAACTGTCCACTATGGTAAGACAAACACTGTTTAAGGTTGTATCTTGTAGGGCATGTCAGCAGTGTTTTAACTACCAAAACATGGATTAAATTGCTTAAAACTGTTCTAACTCAACCAGTAATCTAAAATTCAAGTTCTGAATATTCAACCTGATTGTGCTAATACTCGATCAGAGGGAGAATTTTGTTGTCTACAGTGATTTTTTTCAACTTTAACATTCATGACATACGTAAAGAAAATATCATCATTGGTTCATACCATTTTTCCTTATGCAGGGAAGCTCTGCATTTAGAGGGCTAAAACTTGTGAACAAAGTGCAGTTGAAAAGGGCAACAAAAATGTCATTTGCACTCTCTGGTGGCATTAATACTACAATCTCTTGCTCCATTGTAATAGTTTCTTTCTCCCATTTTCTCATGTTAAATACTTCTTTCCTATGTCTTCTGTTTTGTTGGCTTCTCTTATGTATTCCATTTACTGGCTGAAGGCTCAACCAGAAACTCTGCAAATTGTCCAAGGCACAATAGCGAAGCAACTTTCTATTGAGGAAACCACTGTGACTCCCCAAACTAAATTTTCAGAGTTGGGTGCTGATTCTCTTGACACTGTGAGTCCTCAAATTCTAGCACTACCTTTTAGTTGTATATTATATGATACGAGATAGATAAGCATTAATCTAGGCATAAAGTAGTTTGTTATATGTTGTTCTGATATGCCTAAATTTAAATAGGTTGAAATCATGATGGCTTTGGAAGAGAAATTTGACATTTCTATTGGAGAAGGTGGAGCTGAGAACATCTCTACCGTTCAAGATGCTGCTGATCTGATTGAGAAGGTCAAGACTGCTTCAACCTAAGCCAAGCTGGGGTCAAACGAAAGCTTTCATCACTGTCCTTTCAGATTTTGACAAAAGTTGATATAGAATGCTTAATTTCTAATGAATTGTCATCTCCATATTTACCTCTTTCCTCAAATAACAGCTACTCTTTAGTCTTTTGAATTGAACCAATTGATTGCTTGAGGCCATACATCTCCATGTAACGATTAATTATCTATTTGAGTTAATAGCTGATACATGCTCAATATTTGGATTATGTATGCATGAGGTATTTCACTGAATTTTCTTATGAAATGAGCATTACTTAACACTAAGCAACAGAGTATAACAAAAGCAGAAGCATATATATAATAACTATTTTCAAGCTTCATTGAGTTCACTGATAGAGATTTCGGAGTACAGAGTTCATATTTACAACAACCAAAAACTCAAAAAAACAAAGGAAAAACAAAACCATATATACAAATATATACATAAGCTGGTTTTCTTCTCCATTACATCGTAGGAATCCCATGAAGCATCGACTCAAGCTGGTTTTATGCATCACCTGAGCCATTTTATTGATAGGAACTTATATATAGATATATACATATACTTTATACTATATAATATACATAATAATAATTGGTGTCATGCATCATATAATATGATTCCCTTTGGAAATTGGAATAAATATTGCCGTATGTACAGAAAACATAATCCCTCTCTGCCTCTGCGGAATGATATTCAGATTAATTTCAAAGCAAATCATCTCATTTCCCCTCTCAGAAGCGATCCACAGCACTCAGAATCACCCTGCCAAGTGCAAACCACAAAACAATAATAACAAAAATTAGTCACAAGAAAAAGGGCATGTAAATGCAAGTGGCATATGAGTAATTTCAAAAGTTCTAGAAATTTAAAACAATTAATTAGAAAACCAATCGGAAATTGTCGGACTTCTGTTTCTGGCACTCTCAACTTTTGACGATTTTCTCCTTGTGAACTTCTTGTAATTTTTAAAAAATATTGAATTAATATGTATCGCAATTTAATATATATATATATATATATAGAGAGAGAGAGAGAGAGAGAGAGAGAGAGAGAGAGAGAGAGAGAGAGAAAGAGATGTTACGAACGAGTTAAGGGGGTGCCGGGGGTGGGAGGCGTAGAAGAAGAAGAAGAAGGAGAAGGAGGACCGGAGGTTGAGGTGGGTCCCAAGGCAGAGTTAGTACGAACAATGGTGATGCTGCGGCTGATGGGGACATCCTCCGCCACAGTTGAGCGGAGGGTGCTGCCGCCGGAGAAGGAGTTGTACTTTCGGAGCTTACCCAGACCCGTTTCAGGTGCGGGACCCGCCAACGTTTCGTCCCAAAGCTTGTGAAGAAAACCCATCATATATAAATATTTTATCTTTTCCTTTTCTCACAAATATTTATATGTGGGAGTTGTTTCTCGTGTTACAACTTATAACACAGAGATCAAAGATGAAGGAACGAAACGACAGAGAGAAGAAAAAAAAAACAAGAACAACAATAAGAACAAAAAAACAACAAGAACAAGAAACAATTTTTTTTTTTTTTTATAATTTTTCTTTTTTCTATTCTTTTTGCGAGAGTGAGAGGGTACTTATAATGACGAGTTACAGGTTTAATTAATTAATTAATTGATTAATTATTGACAGATGTTTTAGTGCTTAAACTTAGCTAATACGGCTAATACGGTTTTCTTTTGAGCCATCAATTTACGTAGCCGTTGCTATGTTTTCTCTCTCTAATTTTATACATTACAAGTCTAAATTCATATTATTAATCATACATTCGAATTTAAAGAATCTTAATAAAAAAATTATAATTAAAATTTCATATTTTTTTTATATTAGTTAATATAAATCTTACTGGTTTTATTAATAATATATGAAGTGATTATAAAAATATTAGATGGTAAAAGTGTTAAATTAAGAGGAGAAATATGGGGCTGTGTTCATCATGATTTCATCATCATTTAATCTACACGTCAATTGGATAAGTTTCCACGAAATCTGGGATCGTTTCTCCAACCTCTTCTCGATAATCTTAGCTTATAGTCAAACAATTATAAAATATTTTCTATTCATTTTCAATAAGACAATTATCAAATTTACTTTCTTCTCTTATCACAAATTGTAAAATTCAAAATTTGCAGAAGCATTCAGAAGGCGATGGAACTTCTTTTTCATTCATTTTATGTTACTTAGTTTGTTGTTATCATGTATTGGATTTGGGTATGTTGTTAACATCAGAATGAGTAAACTTAGTGTGTATGAGACTTCAAAATTTTCAATGGAGTGATAAAGATAATATCGGAGAAGGTTTCAGGGTGGTTGCTTCTTCCGATAAACGTGAGTTAGGTAGTATATTACTTTTTAAATGCTAAAATTTAAAAGAGGCTACAAATAGAAAACCCCTTTCATCTTTAAATGGGCTATTCTAAGGCTTATCTGGGCTCAAAGAGAGGCCGCCCATTTTGTTGGCTTCAGCCCAATTGTGTGCAGAGCCTGCCAGCTTGTACTGCTACCTTCTAACTTAAATGAAAAATAATACGCTAATAAAGATTCAATATATTATTTTTCTATATTTTTATTGTAGTTTTTTATTTGATTTATAATAATAGAAATTCAATAAAAAAAGTATGAATTTTATTTTAAAAATTAAATTAAAAAATTGAAAATTAAATTAATTTTAATGTGATACTCTCGATAAATTTATTATCATTTGTAAAAAAATGAAAATAAATTTAATTGATGAAAAAGTAATTGAATAATTACTTATAGATAAAAATTAATATAGGAACATTAATAATCATAATTTCATTCAAAAAATAAATATACAAAGTGAAGATAATATATAAAAGACAATGTTGGTATAACATATTGAGTTCAAATCTTAAAAATATCTATAATCTGACCACAGCAAAAACATAATTTGATGAAAGTACACACAAGTTGGCTTGAAGTTACATGACTGTAATTGAAAAAAGGGTAGAAAGAGAAGAACATTTAGAACAATGTCTTGCGACAGGTCTATTTATGAATGCATAAAGGGACAATGGCAATAGCAACCACTTTTGCTGGGGTCGATAATTTTGAGACAAATTGGCTTCAACAATCAATGTAGTTTGCATTCATCTTAAGGGTCGTGTCCTTTGGGATGATTCTCTTTTATAAAGTGCAACTGTAAAAAATTCAAATTGATCTTGAATTTTGATTATCAATTTTGATTTTAGAGAAAAAAAGAGAGTATTTTCTCTTGAAGTTTTCTTAAAGAAAAACTTCACTCAAACATGGATTTTCCCTTTTGAACGTGATTCTTGAGTTAAAAGAAAATGTAATCTCTCTCATTGGACACATCCAGAACATTGCATTGAGTAGCAGCAACAGAATACCAATCAAGGAGAATGACAACACTACAAGTTGTGGTGCCGCCATGGTTTTACCCTTTTTGCTCAAACAATTGGAAACTATGCAGACCCATCCATATTCTATGTTAAGCACAAGTTACACAACTTGTATATAAAAGCCAACCAATTATTGTTCCTCAAGGACCCACAAATTACAATTCTGGCAATGAAAATATTTCTCTACTTGCTAGGAATTGGGGTCCCAAAACGCTTTCAAACCCAAAAGTGAACTGGAAGTGTCTATCTGAATATCTGCTTTATTTTGAATTGACATTTTTTTTGTACCCTGCTCAAGTTTCCATAGCATGTGGGGTCTGTCTCCACGTGCTGTAGGGCCAATCCATTTATAGAATTAATGGAATTAATGTCCACCACCTGCTATTTTCTTTTGCTTTGATTCATCTTTTCATTAGTTCCACATGTTTTCATGATGTGTGGAAAATATCTTTTTAAGATCAGTGAAGAAGTTGAATGCATTCCACATCTGTGAATTGGACAATTGGTCAAATATCATAGTGAATTAGTTTCTGTTGTGTTGTGTTACTCTCCTTATCTTTTCATTCCCTTGGGCTAAACATGAAGAATATTCCTTTCAAATCCAAGTGAACATTAAGAACTGTGCCTCGTTACTGAAACAAATGGTTAGTATTGCACTTTTGAACTATAAATCTGAAAATGAAATAGTGGCAATATGCAACAATGAAGAAGCTTCAATGATTCCTCAACTGATTTCAATTTAAATTACTCGCATGAGTGTACAATGAATTGCAACCATGGGTACTAGAGATTGAAGTTGCCACTACCATAGTTTTTTCATGGCATGGCAGGAAGTAACAATGGCCTAGAACTAATTGTGTATAAACTAGCTCTTTAGTTCTTTCCCCCTAAATTTTGAGTTTTACAAGTTCAAAACACTCTGGAAATTCCTGCGTAGTTATTAGATTAAACATCATGTTCATAGGACATTTTTTGCTTTCTGCCAT